>SPJY01025524.1:303012-531810 GCA_005191435.1 Raddia distichophylla | reverse complement strand
GCAAAATACCGAACTGAACAGATTGACACCAGATTTGGACGCGGCGGCGACGACGACGTGATGGCTTTGGACTCGACGTCAAGATGCAAGACTCAAAAAAGACCAAGAACTCAATCTAAACCAGCAACAAAACGATGACGATGGATACAAATTCAACAACACGAATCTGAAAACGAAATCACGAAGGGCACAAAGGGGCTTGGACGATGCACGAGATGACGAACTCAAAACTTTTTTTTGTGGGGCAATTTTCTGGACTTTAGGATGAACACGAACAGATCTAAAACTAAGGATAGATGTTCTCACCAGGCAACCGTCGCTCTGATACCACTTGATGCGCACGGGGTCGGCCCGATCTTCTGGTGAGGAACGATACGTCGGTTTGGTGTACAACGTAGTAGATAGATCGGCTACTAACCACGAGATCAGCAACTAAGCAATCGCAACGTCACCTCGCTGAACCGATCAACCAAGTCGAAACCCGATCGATCCTTGAACCTGCTACAACCGAGAACAAGCAAGAGCAAGATGATAACTGATAAATCACGAAATCAAAGGTGAGGTTCTGTTTCTCAACTCAGGTGGTCTAGTCGACACACGCAAGATTGAGGAGGGACGCACACGGGTCAACCAAACACAACAAAACCTAAACGTAGAAAAACAGCGGCGGCCACATATATAGCAGCGGCCAGGGGGAGTGGGGCGCCCAAGGGTGCAGCCACCACCAAACCCTAGTGATATATGGGCCATAGGCCCAAAAATACGGTGTCGAAGCACCCTGAGTTTCTGGTCCGAAACATTGTTTTGCATTTTCCTGACGCTCTTGGACGAATTTAGATGTGGGGCTGGATTCATTGGAAATCTTATCTCCTAAGCTTTCCAACGAGTGGTCGCACGCTCAAATCGGAGTTCGGGAGCCCAAGTTATGCCCGTTTGAAGTTGACATGCTGCTGGATGGCCGAACCGGGCTTTTTGGCATCTTGGGCTTCCATATGGGCTGTCCTTTATTCGCCGAGGCATCGTGAGTTTTGGACTTGTTGCGCCGCTTCTTCGGAGAAGGCTTGAAAGGCTGGGCATTAGGGTTAAGGCCTCTCGGCGACAACGATGGAGCAGCGTCGGTCGTCGTTGTAGCGGTCGGAGAGGAAGGAGGGGCAGCGGTCACACTGATCGTATCCATGCTGGTGATGTCCTCATCATTCATCAAGGTCTAGCCCGATGTCCTCTGGTGGTTCCATCAAGAAAATGCTCACAGCCATCTTCTGCATGTGCCGCAAGACAAATGATCGGGTCAAGGACTCATTGTGAGTCTTCACGACAATCGCAAACATCTTCAAGACATCAAGCAATATCTTGGCTTGCCTATGTAGTCTGATGATTCCGAGTTTCTTGTCACCTCCATTGATACCTATACTAGAGGGCTGTTCGGGATTCCTCCATACGGTGGCGGCAACGGCGATGATGAAGACGTCACTGGTGGTCATGGTGGTGATGGCTCTAGCAGCAGCGATCCGTAGTGGATTGAGTAGTCTCCTCTCAGTATCTATCTCTTTTTGGCATCTTGATGCCAAAGGGGGAGAAGTATACATATCTGCATTTATCTATTCATCTTAGATTCCTCTGTGTGAAACTTGAATGCCTAAGTATGTTTACGTGCAAAACTATGTTTTAAACTTAAGTGTTAGACTATGTGTTAACCAATGTGTGGATGAATGTGGTGATGAACTGATGAAATGGTGGTTGTTTAGTAACTTAATGCTTTTGTGTGATATATCCTGTCATATTACATTTAGTGCTTATTGCCAAGATATAGGGGGAGCTATTGTTGTTATTCTTTGCATAATTTCAGTGGGAGCTCTCAGCTATACTCTTGTTTAAAATTTTGTTATTTATAATCTCTTGTGAGCTATAATTGTTGTCATCAATACACCAAAAGTGCATCTAGGCTCCAAGTAGGTTTGGGAGATTTATGATTAACAATTATAGGGCAGATGCTTTCAATGATGAGATATACACAGGTTAAAAGTAGCGGAGTAACCCTCAAACTTTTATAGATTGAAGATGCCATGAAGATTCTATATAGTCGTAAATTGTAAATCTTTGTTTCTTAAGTCTAGGCATGCCGTACTATAAAGGAGGATGCTACGAAGAAGTATATAAAGTTTTCTAGGTGCTCAAAGTAGGTATCTCGAAGTTCGTGTGAATTTCCACTAAAAAATACCTTATATACAGAATCTACCCCATCGGAACATCCGACGTGGGTCGGAACATCCGATGGTGGACCCAGTCTACATGTTTCCAGTGCAATCCATAAAGCACCCCATCGGAACATCTGATGTACGTCAGAACATCCGATGCACGTCGGAACATTCGATGTGGGTCAGAACATCTGATGCGGGATTCTCTGCAGCAACGGCCATATTTCGAGATCCTCTATTTAAAGCTCTCCTCCTCCACCTACCAAACGTTACACACCCTCATTGATTGAAATTTTGAACGCAACACTCTTTTCTTCATCAGCTCCGAAGAGCACAAACCTTTTTCTCTTGTTTTCATCTTGTGAGATCTAGATCTAGAGAGATCAAGGCACTCAAAGTGCTCCACGAATTAGAGGCATCAAATTCTTGAGCACTTAGTGATTTCTAAACAATTTTTCGTCGTACTTGTTACTCTTGGAGGCTTGAAAGGCTTCTATACAGCTAGGTGTCGCCGGTGAGCCGCCGAGCTTTATGTGGTGTGCCTCCGGAGTTTGTGAAGGTGTGATTCCGCCTCCGCAAACGTCAATTTCAGATCAACCAGGATCAGAACATCCAACGCACATCGAAACATCCGACCTACATTAGAACATCCGACGTGATAGCTACTGTTTTGAGTGTTTACTTTCCACAATTTTGTTTTATTCGCCTATCCACCCCCTTTAGGCGGCATATCGATCCTTTCATAATGAACAAGTAGTTTATCTAAACTAGCAACTTAACATTGGCATATATTGTTATATCTAAGTTACCGTATTATGTTGGTCAAACTAACAATATTATTTCAGCTAATCAAATTGATAACTAGCCAACAAACCGAACAAATTCGAAGCTATATATGCTGCATTACTCTAGTATTCACGCACATAGACACCTATCCATGTGGCCAAGCCACCAAGGTGCTAAGCGCCTCGATATCAAAGTTAACCAGGAAATGCACCCTATGTAAGCTGATTGTCGATAGATTTCTCATTACAACTTCTCTTTCAAAATAATGATTATTGACAGGTTAGGCTAGGTTAGTACTGTTGGAGGATCCGATGCATGCTAAATTGCTAATATACAAGCATATAATCGCGAGGTGCTATAAGTGATGTCTGATTGACACTTGCTTAAAACCGGTTGACTTATAAAAGCAACAGGCTGACCAAGGATCATTCCTTCAACGGAATTAGATAAGAGCACCGCTATCAAGCTTATAAAACCCCCGAATAAATCATGGACAACCCCCAGCTCTAACAGAAAAGTTAGTAATCATCACCTTCAATTTACAAATGGGATATACCAATTATTTTCTTTGGAATACACTCTCTTCACGAAAAAAAGGATACCGATGTAACAAAAATCATATTGCATAAAAAAAAAGTTTACTCTTATCCAACAACTAAAAAAAATGCAACAAGAAGCCGCTTTGGGCAACATTCAACTAGTGTTACAGAATAGCAGTTTACTCTTACAATGCACTCTGGTTGCAACAAATGAATGGCTACAAAAAAAGAAAGAAAGAAAACCAATTATAGACCCCGTCTGCTCTGCAAAGCTGCAGATCAAGGGCGGCACATCTGTGCAAGACAATGATGAGAATGAGTAGGGAGGGGTATTGTAAGTGGGCCCATCGGACTTGCTCACGTAAATAATGACAATTACAGTTACAAACCACAAAATAGACCACAGAAGGCTCGGTACTCCAAGAACTTTAGCCGACATCACCTTCGACTTGCAAACGGAATACACCAAAGAATTATTTCATTCTGATGAAAATTACAGTTACAGTAAACAATTAGTTTCTACGAGGGCTAAGCAATATGATTACTGATACAGATACGCCTATAATCTAAGGCAGAATTTGTGAAATGCCACAAGTTACACTGGGAACCAAAAATCGTGACAGTGGACATGATCCTGAATCATGAGAAGGTAGGAAGGGGTCTGGTTTAATCTGGTTTAAAGTACTTGAGGTGTCAGGTTAATACAATTAAATAGAAAATGAGTAACAATGCCACAATGGAGCTCGTATCTGTTTTGACATTCTATGCGACTTGAGTGTGCTTTGGTTTCCCATATATTTCCCTCTGTTGTTATTCACTTGCTCAACATAAACCCTCTGAACGCAGCATCAAATGGGGAAGCGACAGCTTGATCCCAATTTCTGCTTCTTGCAGGAAGGTCCTGGCTCAACTATAATCCCGGACTCGAGCTCTCTCTCAATCCAATCATCTTCACTCAAACCATCTAAAGCAACCATCTTGTCATTTGTTTGTCCAATAACAATCCCAGACTCAAGTTCTCTCTCGATCCAGGCTTCATCATCACTTGGTTCGTCTAATGTGACATCACCATCAGCTTCTTGTTTAGTAACAATCCCAGACTCAAGTTCTCTTTCAATCCAGGCTTCTTCACTTAGGTCATCCAAAGGAATTTCTGCTAATATTTCTCTCCGCCTATTCCTATTCATCAACAGATACTTTATGCGGGTCACGTCTACCTTTTGAAGTTTCACACTAAAATGATCACCCTCAATCTGACTTGGCAGTAGACATGGTGCATTCTCCATGGAACTTGTAGCAGTAACAGCCAATTTCTGATCCAAGCATAAGCTGTCCACAATGAGACAGTCACTATAATGATTGCTGTTGGTAGTGAGTGGTTCCACACACTGAGCGCTCTTGCTGTCCACACCAATATCCAATGATCCTCCTGAGCATGAGTTCACTTCATAATCACAGCACCGACTTCTCAATGCTTGGTTCAAGTTCTCACCATTTAGTGTACTACTGGAGTTACTACAATTGCTTACACCCTGCACCACACAGTTTGCACTGTTGTCAATGGTTGCGGTTGTATCTGATGATGTATGACGACTGCATGAGAAGACCTCATCACCATGCTTGGTTATTAAGGTCAGACTCAGGCTCTGTTCATGGAGCATTCTACCGAGACTGTTCCTTTTAGCACCAACATTCAATAAACTCACCTGAGACTGAGATTTCTGATCATTGCCCGTGTGCCTGCTTAACATAACATGATTCGAATCCACCTGCAGGTGGTCACTGAGATCACCAATATCAGGACTGGAACCACTTATAGATTGCTTTAACACAGAGTCTGGGCTGTTAGATATGAGCAGTTTCGTTTCAGATGAATGTCCCTTTTCCTTAAATGTACTGGGACGAGCTAACATCATTTTTTTCAAGCCTACCATCTCCATCATGTGCTGAATGACCTCTGTAGCAATGCAACTACCATTGTAAATTACAGCAATGTACAAAGTACTGCTATTATCATGTGTTCCACTTCGTAATCTACATACCTTCCAAAGGTTTTGGGGCAACATCAAATTGATGCCACCATACATGTGCCCCATGCAAAGGAAGCTTGACATTGCGAAGTTTAGCAGACAAGCAGAGCGAACCAGCAGCTATGTACTGTGGTTTATATTGTAGGCACAATGTTGTTTTAAGCCTGAACATGAGTAACAGAATCAATACATACAAATCACTCAACTGAATGAAGCATCAAAATATTGACGTTACAGTCTGATGCATCACATACCAATCATTCACAAAGTTCCATGCTACTTGTTTCACCTCCTTCTGAGTGATCCCAAGATTTTTCATGGCATCTAGAAGAGGCCTATAAGGATGCTGAATGTTGAAATCAAATCGAATAGTTTTGAGAACTAATTTCTCTCCAATCAATACGAGTGCTTTCTGCTTCTCGAAAACATCCTATTTAACAGATGACAGTCAAGCACTAACTGGGTAAAATAATAGGATACTGAAAAGTTAGAACAATGATTTGTGTGCACCTTCTGCAGGATTTTTCGAGCCGTAGCTGGGTCTTTCTTATACATTATTTCATAAGCTAACCTTGTTACCAGGTCGATGGGACAAGGTGTATCTTCAACTTTGGATGCAAGAAATATACATACTGTTGCAATTGTCTGCAAAAATAACAATACAGCACCATTAAAACAGGTAAAATCAAACAAAAGCTGAAGCTGTAACTATCAGAACATCAAGAAAAAAGACGCTTTTCTAAAAATGGTAACAAGCAAATCATAAATAATACTCCCCCATTTTTTTTGTTTAACGCCTTTGACTTTTAGACACGCCTTTGACCATTCGTCTTATTTAAAAATTTAGTGCAAACAAGCAAAAAAATAAGTCATGCTTAAAGCTCCTTTATTGATAAAACAAATCACAACAAAATAAATGATATTTACATAGTTTTTTTAATAAGACGAATGGTCAAATACGTGTCCAAAAGTCAAAAGCATCAAACAAAGAAGAACGGAGGGAGTACCAAATATCACATGTGCAAAGCTACAAATTATTTTTAAACAATAACAAACTTGTTATGTACATAACGACTGTAGTTGTAGAGAATTAGGAGAAGTCCAGACCAGTTGATCATGCAAGAATAAAAAAAATAAATCGAATTTCACATAACTAGGGGAGTGTTCTAAGATCTATAGAACTTACTGGAGCATTTATATTTCAGAAGACGATCCATCAAAGTATGTGAAACTTGCTTAACATAAAATGATGAGTTGTACCCGAATTTGCTGATGGCAGTTAAATGAATTCAACAGGAGAATGCTGAGTAGACTTGTCCTCAAAAAATATATTGTATAGCACGATATAGTATCAATATTAATGTATCTTCCAAAGTTCCAGAAATGGATAAGTAAATCTTTTATCAAAAAAAATATATCTAGTTTGCAAATTATACCTGAAATTCATTATACCTGAAATTATATCTGAAAGGATTGATATTTAGCAAGTAGCATATTAATTTTTTTATAAAGGTACAAAAGCATTATAATGAATTGACAAGCAACTAAAAAGAAAGGTTAATGGTATTATAAGGCTGACTCTTTTATCGAGTTGACAACTGCCGACTTGCCCCAGCAACTTGACTGAAGGAGTTAGTCAGGAGACTTATGAATCAATTGCATGGCTTGGAGACTTATGAATCAATTGCATGGCTTGTCAAATTGTCAACTTGAGTAAGCTAGGAGGGCGTCTAGGAGCATCGGTTTGGGCTAAGTTTGACAGAAGTTAAACAAAGGAAAAGGCCCAGGGCTCAACTGAAAAACCCCAGCTTACTAAAGCCACCACCCTAGCCTACAGACTGCAAGCCATAGCAGTCGCTCTCCTTGAACCACAACTCTCCATCACCCATGGACACCATGGTCATGGCCACTTTGAGGGACGACATCGTGGCTCCTTGATGCCTGACTAGCCCCATCAGCCTTCCTCTACTGTAGTTCATTGCCATCACTGCGGCCTAGTCCCCTTGCTCTGCCATACCCAACACCGTCGAGGTATGCTGCAGCAACAGGCCACGGCTTCGGCTATTTGGTCTCTTGCTCTGCCTTCCATTGCTAGTTTCTGATTCAACAAAACAGCACTAGGAGGAACCCAGGGACAGCAGGTAGGTTGCGGGCTGCCCCTAATCCTATCCCTCCCATCATTTTTTTCATTGGAGTAGTTAAGCTTCAAGTCTTCACTGAGCAATTAAGCAAGAATTAACTATTTGTTAATCATTAGTAGTTGGCAGTTTTGGCATTACCAGCAACATTTAGCTTTGATAGCTACTACTTGAAAACATGATGTTTTGGACATTGACATGTTCTTCGAAATGCAACATTGACTACTGATTACCAATGCAATTTACTTATAAAATATGCAATAATTACAATACTATGGAAAGGCTTTTCGAGATTAATATGTATGTATTGTTTTCATGTGTCCAATTTAAATAGTTTAATAGATATCATTGATGATGTTTTTAAATTTTGACTCAAGAAATGTCCAAAACGTCAAGTTTTCAAGAATTGGAGAGAGTATTTACTAATTACTACTTACTAGTTAGCAATAGCAGTAGCTCTTAAAGAAACCATCAATTTGAGTTAGTCAGCAACTAGTCGACTCACTTACCGACAAGTTGGTAAGTTCTGACATTTGGTTTAACTTCAATTATTCTTATTAGCTATTCCCTCCGTTTCAGTATATTTGTCTATGGCCTCAGAAAAATACGTTTCACAATGTTTGTACATTGAAAATATCAAGAGTGTAGCTATTGTGGTGTTTCCACTCTTTGCCCCCAATTAAATGCTTAGCAAGAAGAAAAGTAGTTGAAACATACTATTAAATAGGGGTATGGTGGTCTCTGCACGTTGTTTTTTCTTCAAACTACTTTTTGTTAATAGTATCTTGCATAGGGGCTTATTTGCTATTTTCCCTTTACCTGTATCTTGTATATCTTGACCCATTTGGCCCATTGTAAATTTGATGCCCATCTATTATGGTATCAGAGCAAGAACCAAAACCCTAGCTCCCCTTAGGGTTTCCTCCACAGCAGCCGCCACCGCCGAGTTCCTCACCGGCCGGCAACCTCCGCCACCATGCCTTCTCTTTTTCCTCCTCTTCCTCCTCTCCTATTCTAACTCTTCCTCCTTCGTCAGATCCGCGTCGCACCGGATTCGCCAGATCTGCGCCGCGCCAGTGGCTACCGCACTCCGACCTCGCTGACGCAACGTCGTGCCGCCGCGCCTCGCCCCTGTTTTGGCAGCGCCGTGTCAGGGGCCGCCAACGCCACGTCACGCCGCCCCTGGTCCGGCCGCGCCGCGCGGGGGCTGCTGTGGGAGCCGCCACAGCCGCGTTGCCTTCTGCTTAGTGCTGTGGGCTACCGCCCCGGAGCCGCCTCTGTTCCGGTAGCGTCTCGCCGGGCCGCCTCTACTCCGGTCATCGCCTCGCCACCTCTTCATGGCAAACTCAGTAGGCGCTGCTTCGCCAACTCGCCTCCCTGGTTCGATGCAGCTCCCACAAGTGGTCTTTGATGGGACAAACTACCGGTCATGGGCCCCATGCTTCGTGTGTGTCTCGACAGTCATCGTCTTTGGGGCCATCTCACAGGGTCCGCTCCGCGGCCTCCTGCTCCGATTACTCCAAAGGAGCCTCGGCCCGCTGCAGATGGCACCCCTGTTTCTGATGCCACTAAGGAATCCTATGACAAGACTGTGGAGCAATATGTTGCAGTCGAGACATTGGAGGCCTGGCAGGCGAACGAGCCTCGTGTTGTTGCTATCCTCATTAGTAGCATGAAGGTTGAGCTTGGATTAGATCTTGTCAGATTGCCCTCCTCGCGTGAGATGTAGATACATGTGCAGTCTCTCTATGAGCCGAGCAGTGATGCACTCTACACTTCGTTGCTGGACCTTGCTAGCTCGCTCGCTCAGCAGGATAGTACCGCAGATGACTTCTATCATCAGATCACGGATGTGTGGCGTCAACTTGACTCACATGATCCAGACTACTGCCGTGTCTGTCGCTGATGTCTTCTACGTTAGGCTGCCGAGCGACGTCGTCGCCTATTTGAGTTCCTTAGGCCTGAGTTTGAGTAGCTTCGTGCTCAGCTCTTGGCTCGCTCGCCGCAGCCTCCATTGGTCGAGGCTCTTACCCTGGTTCGAGTGGAGTAGACTCGCCTTTGTGGTGGTCTCATCGTCCACCCCGTCCATCCTCGCCGCTCCTGCAGCCAGTGTCTACTACACCCTCAGCTAGCGCTACCCCTCCTTCCTCGACACCAGTAGGAGCCACTGCTGCTGCTGCTGCTCGTTCCCAGTCTACTGACTTGTACTGCAAGCAGCCTGGCCACACCATTGAGCGTTGCAGGCAGCAGCCTCAAAACCGCAAGAGGGGCACGGGTGGAGGCACTGGGGGGCAAGTCCTGCTACTGGTGGTGCGACCCTTCCTTCGTCGACTGACTACGTTCGCCTGCTTCACGACATCAGTCAGCGCATGGAGCGTATCAAGCGCCGTGATGCTCGTCCAGTGTCAGTTCTTGACACCGTCAGCCTAGCCACTCAGCCTTGCTCAGGTATATCACAACCCTGGATTCTCGACTCTGAGGCTTCCTTCCACATGACCTCTGATCCTACCTAGCTTGGTCCTTTGAGCTCACCTATTATTCCCGTGTCCATCAAGACAGCAGATGGCACACGTCTTCCTGTCACTGGTCGGGGCACTCTTCATACATCTTGCTTTTATGTTCCATCTGTTTCACATGTCCCTTCTTTTGATATGCAGCAGCTTATTTCTGTTGGTCAGTTTACTGATCACCATTGTCGTGTTATACTTGATTCTGATCATTGTTCCATTCAGGATCGCACTACGGGGACTTTTCTTGGCACTGACCGCCGGCTCCGTGACTCCCCGCGTCTTTTGGAGCTCGACTAACTTCGTCTTCCCTCCGCTTCCGCTTCTAACGTCTCCAGCCGCCAGTTGTCCACTTCCACTGATGCCACTGCCTTCACTACCACCGCCTCCACCAATTTTGCTCAGTGGCACCATCGGTTAGGGCACATGTGTTGGTCTCGTCTTTCTTCTTTAATTAGTCGTGGTGTCCTTGGGAAAGTTTCTGGTGATACCTCCCTGACCTCCTGTATTGGTTGTAAACTTGGCAAGCAGATACAGCTTCCATATTCTACTAGTGCCTCTGTGTCTTCTCGACCTTTTTATTTAGTTCACTTTGATGTATGGGCCCAGTACCCTTCGTGTCGAAGGGGGGCACCGTTGGTATGCCATCTTTGTTGATGATTATTCTCGATATACTGGACACTCTCTTCTGACATCTCGTGCTCAGGTGTTGCCTGCTTACAAGATCTTCTCTGCTATGGTTCACACTCAGCTTGGTTCTCCTGTTCGTGTCTTCCGCGCTGATTTTGCTGGCGAGTACTTGTCTGCATCTCTTCGACTGTATCTTATTGAGCAGGGCACGTTTCCCCAGCATTCCTGCACTAGTGCCCATGCTCATAATGGGGTTGCTAAGCACAAACATCGTCACATCCTTGTGACAGCTCGTGCGATTATGCTTGCTTCTTTTGTTCCTCCTCACTTTTGGGGTGATGTCTCTACAGTAGTCTATCTCATTAACATTTAGCCCTCAGTTGCCCTCGGTGGTGCCACCCCCTTCAAGCGACTTTTTGGCTGTTCTCCCCATAGTCATCTTCGCTCTTTTGGATGTGTTGTCTTTGTCCTTCAGCCTCGTGAGCGCACAAAGCTGACTGCTCAATCAGCAAAGTGCGTTTTTATTGGTTCACTCTAAGCGCAAAGGAGCCCGTAGCTAGGATCCCGCTGCCCATCGGATCAGAGTATCTCGTCGTGTCATCTTTGATGAGTCTCATCCTTACTTTACTCCTGATCCGTCCTCCCATTCTCAATCGTTTGCTGACTCCCTCTCCTTCCTTACCCTACCAGATCCCTTGTCTTTTCCCTATTTTCGATCACCTTTGCCCACTCCAGCACCACCACCACCTTTACCATTGCTGGCCCCGCTTTCTTCAACACCACCACCGCCACCACCTTCCTCTTGCCCACCACCACCTCCCTTCCCTATTTCTCATCCACCCGTTCGTGTCCATTACTATCGTCGACCACCTCTTCTAGTTTTCCCTCCATTCTAGGACCAGCTCCACTTTCGGTTCCCGAGTCTCCTCCTGACACTTCCACACCTTCTTTGCCTTCGCCAACCTCTTATTATGACTCACCTGCCTCTGTTTTGGAGTCTCCCACCTCGGTACGCTCTTCGTGATCGGTGCACGATTCCCCGTCCTGATCGCTATGACTTTGCTACTCTGGCTACCTCTACTTCAGAGCCCACTTCCTTTCGTGATGCTGTCACTCATTAGTGGCAGTTCGCTATGGCTGAGGAGCTTGCGGCCCTAGAGCGTACACACACTTGAAACCTTGTTCCCCTTCTTCTGTGCCACCCATCACCTGCAAGTGGGTCTACAAGATCAAGACTCGCGCTGATGGTTCTCTCGCGCGCTACAAGGCTCGTCTTGTTGCCCGTGGTTTTCAGCAGGAGCCTAGTGTGGACTTTGGGGAGACTTTTGCCCCAGTGTGTTGCCCACCGGACCACTGTTCACACTCTTGTGGTCGTTGCTTTAGTCCGCCAGTGGACTATCTCCCAACTTGAAGTGCAGAACGCCTTTCTTCACAGTAAGCTGCGTGAGATCTACATGCACCCACCTCCTGGTTACTCTGTTCCTAACGGTCACGTCTGTCGTCTTCGTCGCTCTCTTTACGGGCATAAGCAGGCCCCCCGTGCCTGGTTTGAGCGCTTCACCTCTGTTGTTACCGCTGCTGGCTTTGTTGCGAGTCAGCAGGACTTTGCTCTCTTTGTTCACCAGTCTCCTCATGGTCGAACACTTCTTTATGTGGGTGATATGCTTATCACCGGGGATGATCCTCAGTTTGTTACCTTTGTTAAGGCGCGTCTCAGTGTGCAGTTTCAGATGTCTGATCTGGGTCCTCTTCGGTACTTCCTAGGGATCGAGGTCAGTTCCACACCTGAGGGCTATTATCTCTCTCAACGAAATACATTCACGGCCTCCTTGATCGTGCATGTCTCACTGATCAACGCACGGTGGCCACGGAGCTTCACTTTCAGTTTCATCCCACAGATGGTGACCCTCTTATAGATTCTACTCGCTATCGCAACCTAGCTGGGAGTCTTGTTTATCTTGGTATTACTCGTCCCGACATCTCTCATGTTCACATTCTGAGTCAGTTCATGTCTGCTCCCACTCGGATACACTACAATCACCTTCTTCGTGTCCTGCGGTACCTTCGTGGTACTATTGATGCCATCTATTCTTCTCTCGCTCTAGCTCCTTGCAACTTCAGGCCTACTCTGATGCTTCCTGGGCTAGTGAACCCTCTGATTGCAAGTCCATCTCTGCCTATTGTGTCTTCCTTGGCTCTTCCTTGATTGCATGGAAGACCAAGAAGAAGCAGGTTGTTTCCCGCTCTAGTACTGAGGCTGAGTTGCGGGCGTTGGCTTCTGTGACGGCTGAGGTGGCTTTTGCAAATTTTGGGGTCCCTATCTCCTCCCCTACGACAGTGTGCTCTGACACCACCGGCGCCATCAGCATTGCTCGTGATCCAGTGAAGCATGAGCTTACAAAGCATATTGGTGTCGATGCATCATATGTCCGATCACAGGTGTAGCAACAGGTGGTTGATCTCGAGTTTGTGCCTTCAGAGCTTAGCTTGCAGACTTCTTCACCAAGGCATAAACTAGAGCTATGCACGACTTCCATCTCTCCAAACTCAATGTAGTGGATCCACCTTGAATTTGAGGGGGGTGTTAATAGTATCTTATATAGGGGCTTATTTGCTATTTTCCCTTTACCTTATCTTGTATATCTTGGCCCATTTGGCTCATTGTAAATTTGCTGGCCATCTATCATGGTATCAGAGCAAGAACCTAAACCCTAGCTCCCCTTAGGGTTTCCTCCACAGCAGCCGCCGCCACCAGGTTCCTCACCGACAGGCGTCGCCGCCGGCGACCTCCGTCGCCGTGCCTCCTCTTTTTCCTCCTCTTCCTCCTCTCCTATTCTTCCTCTTCCTCCTTTGCCAGATCCGCGTCGCGCCGGATTCGCCAGATCTGTGCCGTGCCAGTAGCCGCCGCACTCCAACCTCGCTAACGCAACGTCGCGCCGCGGCACCTCGCCCCTGTTTCGGCCGTACCGCGCCGGGGGCCACCAACACCACGTCGCACCGCCCTAGGCCCGTTGTGTGTTGTTGCTATCCTCATTGGCAGCATGAAGGTTGAACTTGGATTAGATCTTGTCAGATTGCCGTCCTCGCGTGAGATGTGGACACATGTGCAGTCTCTCTATGAGCCGAGTAGTGATGCACTCAACACTTCGTTGCTAGACCTTGCTAGCTCGCTCACTCAGCAGGACAGTACCGCAGATCACGGACGTGTGGCGTCAACTTGACTCACATGATCCAGACTATTGCCGTGTCTGTCGGTGATGTCTTCTACGTCAGGCTGCTGAGAGACGTCGTCGCCTATTTGAGTTCCTTAGGCCTGAGTTTGCGTAGCTTCACGCTCAGCTCTTGGCTCGCTAGCTGCAGCCTCCATTGGTCGAGGCTCTTACCCTAGTTCGGGTGTAGTAGACTTGCCTTCGTGGTGGTCTCGTCGTCCACTCCGTCCATCCTCGCCGCTCCGGCAGCACCAGTCTCTACTACACCCTCAGCTGGTGCTACCCCTCCTTCCTCGACACCAGTAGGAGCCACAGCTGCTGTTGCTCGTTCCCAGTCTACTGGCTTGTACCGCAACTACTGCAAGCAGCCGGCCACACCATTGAGCGTTGCAGGCAGCAGCCTCAAAACCGCAAGAGGGGCACGGGTGGAGGCACTGGGGGGCAAGTCCTGCTACTGGTGGTGCGACCCTTCCTTCGTCGACTGACTATGTTCTTCATGACATCAGTCAACGCATGGAGCGTATCGAGCTCCGTGATACTTGTCCAGTCTCAGTTCTTGACACCGTCAGCCTAGCCACTCAGCCTCGCTCAAGTATATCACAACCCTGGATTCTCGACTCAGGGGCTTCCTTCCACATGACCTCTGATCCTACCTACCTTGGTCCTTTGAGCTCACCTATTATTCTCATCTCCATCAAGACAGCAGATGGCACATGTCTTTCTATCACTGGTCAGGGCACTCTTCATATATCTTCCTTTTATGTTCCATCTGTTTCACATGTCCATTCTCTTGATATGCAGCTTATTTCTGCTGGTCAGCTTACTGATCACCATTGTCGTGTTATACTTGATTTTGATCATTGTTCCATTCAGGATCGCACTACGGGAACTCTTCTTGGCACTGGCCGCCGGCTCCTTGACTCCCCGCGTCTTTTGGAGCTCGACTAGCTTCGCCTTCACCCAGCTTCCACTTCTACCGTCTCCAGCCGCCAGTCGTCCACTTCCACTGATGCCACTGCCTTCACTACCACCGCCTCCACCAATTTTGTTCAGTAGCATCATCGGTTAGGGCACATGTGTTGGTCTCGTCTTTCTTCTTTAGTTAGCCATGGTGTCCTTAGGAAAGTTTCTGGTGATACCTCCCTGACCTCCTGTATTGGTTGTAAACTTGGCAAGCAGATACAGCTTCCATATTAGTGCCTCTGTGTCTTCTCGACCTTTTTATCCCAGCACCCTTCGTGTCGAAAGGGGCACCGTTGGTATGCCATCTTTGTTGATGATTATTCTCGATATACTGGACACTCTCTTCTGACATCTCGTGCTCAGGTGTTGCCTGCTTACAAGATCTTCTCTGCTATGGTTCACACTCAGCTTGGTTCTCCTGTTTGTCTTTCGCACTGATTCTGCTGGCGAGTACTTGTCTTCGTCTCTTCGACAGTATCTTCTTGAGCAGGGCACGCTTCCCCAGCATTCCTGCACTGGTGCCCATGCTCATAATGGGGTTGCTGAGCGCAAACATCGTCACATCCTTGTGACAGCTCGTGAGATGATGCTTGCTTCTTTTGTTCCTCCTCACTTTTGGGGTGATGCCGTCTTTACAGCAGTCTATCTCATTAACATTCAGCCCTCAGTTGCCCTCGGTGGTGCCACCCCCTTCAAGCGACTTTTTGGCTATTCTCCCCCATACAGTCATCTTCACTCTTTTAGATGTGTTGTCTTTGTCCTTCTTCAGCCTCGTGAGCGCACAAAGCTGGCTGCTCAATCAGCAAAGTGTGTTTTTATTGGTTGACTCTGAGCGCAAAGGAGCCCGTTGCTGGGATCCCGCTGCTCATCAGATCAGAGTACCTCGTGATGTCATCTTTGATGAGTCTCATCCTTACTTTACTCCTAATCCGTCCTCTCATTCTCAGTCGTTTGCTGACTCCCTCTCTTTCCTTACCCTACCAGATCCCTTGTCTTTTCCTCGTTTCCAATCACCATTGCCTACTCGGCACCACAACCACCACCTTTACCATTGCCGACCCCGCTTTCTTCACCACCACCGCCACCACCTTCCTCTTGCCCACCACCACCTCCCTTCCCTATTTCTCATCCACCCGTTCGTGTCCATTACTATCGTCGACCACCTCTTCTAGTTCTCCCTCCATTCTAGGACCAGCTCCACTTTCGGTTCCCGAGTCTCCTCCTGACACTTCCACACCTTCTTTGCCTTCGCCAACCTCTTATTATGACTCACCTGCCTCTGTTTTGGAGTCTCCCACCTCGGTACGCTCTTCGTGATCGGTGCACGCTTCCCCGTCCTGATCGCTATGACTTTGCTACTCTGGCCACCTCTACTTCTGAGCCCACTTCCTTTCGTGATGCTGTCACTCATGCTTAGTGGCAGTTCGCTATGGCTGAGCTTGCGGCCCTAGAGCGTACCCACACTTGAGACCTTGTTCCCCTTCTTCTGTGACACCCATCACCTGCAAGTGGGTCTACAAGATCAAGACTCGCTCTGATGATTCTCTCGCGCGCTACAAGGCTCGTCTTGTTTCCCGTGGTTTTCAGCAGGAGCTTGGTGTGGACTTTGGAGAGACTTTTGCCCCTGTTGCCCACCGGACCACTGTTCACACTCTTGTGGCCGTTGCTTTAGTCCGCCAGTGGACTATCTCCCAGCTTCAAGTGCAGAACGCCTTTCTTCACGATAAGCTGCGTGAGATCTACATGCACCCACCTCCTGGCTACTCTGTTCCTGACAGTCATATCTATCGTCTTCGTCGCTCTCTTTACAGGCATAAGCAGGCCCCACGTGCCTGGTTTGAGCGCTTCACCTCTGTTGTTACCGCTGCTGGCTTTGTTGCGAGTCAGCATGACCCTGCTCTCTTTGTTCACCAGTCTCCTCATGGTCGGACACTTCTTTATGTGGGTGATATGCTTATCACCGGGGATGATCCTCAGTTTGTTGCCTTGGTTAAGGCGCGCCTCGGTGTGCAGTTTCAGATGTCTGATCTGGGTCCTCTTCGGTACTTCCTAGGGATCGAGGTCAGTTCCACACCTGAGGGCTATTATCTCTCTCAACGGAAATACATTCACGGCCTCGTTGATCGTGCATGTCCCACTGATCAACGCACGGTGGCCACTCCCATGGAGCTTCACCTTTAGCTACATCCCACAGATAGTGACCCTCTTGTAGATTCTACTCGCTATCGCCACCTAGTTGGGAGTCTTGTTTATCTTGGTATTACTCGTTCCGACATCTTTCATGTTGTTCACATTCTGAGTCAGTTCATGTCTGCTCCCACTCAGATACACTACAATCACCTTCTCCGTGTCCTGCGGTACCTTCGTGGTACTATTGATCGCCGTCTATTCTTCGCTCGCTCCAGCTCCTCGCAACTTCAGGCCTACTCTGATGCTTCCTGGGCTAGTGAACCCTCTGATCGCAAGTCCATCTCTACCTATTGTGTCTTCCTTGGCTCTTTCTTAATTGCCTGGAAGACCAAGAAGTAGCAGGCTGTTTCCCGCTCTAGTACTGAGGCTGAGTTGCGGGCGTTGGCTTCTGTGACGACTGAGGTGACATGGCTGAGGTGGGTTTTACAAATTTTGGGGTCCCTATCTCCTCCCCTACGATAGTGTGCTCTGACACCACTGGCACCATCAGCATTGCTCGTGATCCAGTGAAGCATGAGCTTACGAATCATATTGGTGTCGATGCATCATATGTCCGATCACAGGTGCAGCAACAGGTGGTTGATCTCGAGTTTGTGCATTCAGAGCTTCAGCTTGCAGACTTCTTCGCCAAGGCACAAACTAGAGCTATGCATGATTTCCATCACTCCAAACTCAATGTAGTGGATCCACCTTGAGTTTGAGGGGGGTGTGTTAATAGTATCTTATAAAGGGGCTTATTTGCTATTTTCCCTTTACCTGTATCTTGTATATCTTGGCCCATTTGGCCAATTGTAAAGTTGCTGCCTATCTATCACTTTTTTTGTCAGTGCGCATGGTGTGCTATGGACAAACATAGCAAAAGGAAGGGAGTAAATAAGTTTGTTATAAGTTTGCTTATCAAAAACTTTATTGAGGTCAATTATGCCATTTATTCGGATGTTGACTTGGTAATACTTAAGCATATAAACATAATTTTTGTAGCTCATCATAATTCACAATGTGGGTGTGCTTTGATCAATTTTTGTATGCTACTTTCATTGCACTATTAATCGGATGTCATCATTCGTCAAACTTTATAAACCTTTGTAATTTATGTTGTCCTAATTTATGTGTTCCTTTCACTCCTTTATATTCCGTTACAACGTACAGGCGTTGTACTAGATATTTTCCTTTATGAGATTTCTTATCACAACTGGTAGCTCAAGTTGTCATGACTTACCTTCTAAATCACCTTGACAGTTTTATATATTATTTCAATTCATTCTTTTCCTTTTTTCCCTTTATAGTTCGTTGCAACGCATGGACATATACTAGTTTTAGCAAGTGAAGCCACCCAAAGAGAAAAATTGGTAACAACTAACAACAATTGAAACAATTTCATGTTTCCATATGCATCTATTGCAATAAATAGTAGTAGTTAAAAGGACTGCAATCTAATTGATATTCATAGGCAACACCAACCCAAAATTCTTACAACAAAACATAAGAGTTCCTCACCTGCCATCCATTTTTAACATGGGACTGGCGTAGATAGAAGCGGTGACAAAACATTATCGCTGTTGCTATTGTCATCTGAGGCCTGAAAAGCAGAAGAATATAAATTAACTAGTAAACCTCCAAAATAAACGATATTTGCATGTGCTGTATCAAAAGATTCACTTGAGATGGAGAAAGAAATTACGTACAGTTTCAGTCTAATCCCAACATCCCGAATAAATGAACAATATAAAAGTCGAATTTCTGACTCCTTGCTTTCTGTAATACCATCTTTCCTAGATGGTGAAAATTTCTCTAATTCTTCCTTGGTGAGGTACCAAGAGTTTGACAATATCTCAATGCTCTTGGATTCCACATCCATGAGTATATTCGAGAACTTCTGCAAGAGAGCCCCTCTACAACTCTACCCTGAAACCTTCAGGGAGTTGCATAAATGATTCTTGGCTGCTTGTATGCTGGATGTTTATTACTTGTGCTGAACAACATATAGAAGGAAACATATACTGTCTTATGTCAACATACTGCTAGAATGGAGCAGCAGGCAATATTAATGTAAGGAATGAATAATAAATGATAACTAATGTTCTTTACAGCAAGATAAGTTTATAAGTACATACGCTAGCAGACATGTTGTACAAGGACCTATTCCTTTGATAGCTTGCTAAAACTATATTAGATCAGCCCTACACTGTGAACATATTTATTCCCTTTTCCACATAAACAAGAGGAAAACAGAAGAACCTTGCATAGTTATCTGATTCGCAATTCGGGTTCATGGTTCGCAATTCACTACTTAGTTAAAAAAGGTCTTTTAGTGGGTATACCTCTCCGGTTCATGAATCGAAGATTGGGTTCGCAAGTCAGGGATATGACCACTCAGGCAACATATAATTCATGTTGCTACAAAGACAACAGCCATAATATATCCTCCCTTTTTAAACAAGAAGCACAGAATATGGGCCTCGTATAAAACCAAAACCAGCTCATCATGGCATCGTCAATCACTTTTGACTTTCCAGCCCAGCCTGCGCAAACTAATTACGTTAGCACTAGGTGCTCCATCACCTCTTCTTTGCCCCTCCTCCTGCTCCCACTCTGTCGCCTCCCCTTCATCCACTTTGTTCCTCCCACAATATGTCCTCTTCCCTGTGCTCCTCTGCTGTTGCAACCCCGACGTGACCTCGAGCCACCGATTCTAACCTCGTCGCTCCAACCGTCGTCTGCAGCGAAGAGTAGGTCAGTGGCAAGGAACAACCACGGAAGTAGCGATGATGGGAAGCATGAGCGAGACGGAGGTAGCAACCCTTTCCTCTTTCCTCTCCTCTTATCCTCCCTTCTTTTATTTGCCATTTTTTCCCTGAACAAAACACCAATCCGCAGTGAATCACATCGCGTTCGAACCCCGATCTGGTTCGCTCAAATCAGATCACGTTTGAACCCTGATCTGGTTCACTCGAATCAGATCAGGGTTCACCGGTTGTTCCAGCAAATCTGGTAACTATGGATCTTTCTTCTGGCTACCTTTAGCCATGTTTAAACAAAAAATCTGTTACTAGGATTCGGGTGCCTAACTAGGCAAACTATAGAACATAGGATTCGGGAATTTGTCAAATATAGACAACTTTATTATAAAAATTAAAATAATAAATATTAACCTAGATACTAGGTTTACTCTACACCAACCTTCATGGCCCAGCCCAACTCTCCAAGCCTAACCATAATTTCTAACATCCCAATCCCTCACTATCTCTATTCTCCCCCCTTCCCTGACTGCAATTCCTAGCTCTGGCAGCATTGCCCCCTCCCCTCCCTCCAAACACTGACTCACCCACCTTATCACCTTCCCAGCATCTCCGAGCTGCGTCCTCCATTTTCCTTTCTACCATGCCACCTCCGTGACTCCCCTCCCTCCTAGTGCCGCCTAGGTACCTCCTGCAGCTCTCCCTTCTCCCAGCACCATCTCCACCACATTCCCTCCTAGTGCAGTAGCACTGCCACCACCACCTCCCCAGTCTTCCAACAACACCTTCCCCTCATCCTCCTCCCTTTCTTTCCTCGATGACGGACAAGCCTTGGACACATGTTGCATCGCGTCATATGCCCTCGCTAAAAATAATTGCGGTCACATTGTCCTGGTAAAACAGACAAAAAAAATGTTCTCCAGAAACAAAAAAGGAAATTTCTATTCAGAACTAAAACGATAAAGTAGGTCACAACTATGAGAGTAATTTTGACTTATCAAACTCTGCCAGGAAATTAAATTATAATAGAAATAAGACAAGACAAAAGCACCCTTTAATTTCTTTTCTGAACTAAAATGATGAAGTAGGTCACAGCACTAAAGTAATTTTAACTTCCCCGATTCTGCCAACGGCAGCACTGCAGGTGCAAAACAAACAAGTAGTTTGAGCACTTATAAGCTACATAAAATCATTGTAATGAACTCTCCTCGTATGTGCAACGTAGCATGGGAAGTTTTAGATCGATAAATATAAGCTTGACTCAATAGGCATAGTAACTCCACTTGGCATGGTGGCAAACTTCAGTGTAGTTTCAACAAATTCCTCTGTTCATAGAGCGATCCCACTTCTCGATAATTTAAAGTAATCTGATTATCTGAGCAAAATAGGACAAATAAATCCAGAAACCTCACAGGCAATAGCGGATCCACACCCGGGAAGTTAAGGCAGATGCGATTTAGGGTTTCAAATTCAAAATTGGGAAAAATTCACCAAAAAATTATTAAGGATGATACCATAGTATTTGAAGCGTTCTCTGTGAAAAATGTTTTAAAAAACAAACAATTCGGTTAAATTTGGGTCAAACCCGAGCTCACCAAATAGGGGGAAAACCAGACAGGGAGAAGGAGAGCGAGAAAGAACAGACAGTGAGAAGGAGAGCGAGAAAGAACCAGAGTGGAGGCGCCACCTTGTCACTGGGATCCGCAGGAGGAGGTGAGGCGGCGTGAGGACTTGCCGAGGTCGTAGGCGAAGCCGCGAGGGGCGCAGGGTGAACGGGTGGAGCGAGAGAAGAAGCAGATCAGGTGGGCGGTAGGCGAGCAACGTCGAGGGAGCCGTTGACCAGGCCCTGCTTAAAATGCTTAAGGCGTCAAAGGGTCGACCCGGTATGGTTTGAAGCCGAAAGAGGCCGAACTCATTTGATCCTCTCCAGCTTATAGGGTTTGGGGAGCAAGAGAAGGAAAGACTCCAAAAAAACAAAGTAGAGGAGTATTTTTATTGGAAGAAAGGATTGTGGAGCAAGGGTTGTTTGCTTGGCTGCATCAACCTAACTCTCGGTCCATATATGTAACGTGATGGTTGTTTGGATGCCTGCTTATTTTTTGTACCTGGGTTCCACCATGAAAAAAAGTATTGTACCAGCCAATCACAGCTAGTACGCAGGAATTTGGTGTATCAATAAGCCAGACTGAGGCGGTGCAACTTTACGGAAAAGTCTTCGCGTGCGGTAAGGGGCCAAGGGCGATGGCCTCGATGCGAGCGGGAGAGGCGGCGGCGGCGTGGGGCGCACGTGGGAGCAGCAATGTCGGTGACGACGACACTGGATCCGCTTAGGAGTGGTGATGGTAACACCGAATCCGGACGTGGGAGGGGATGGTGGCGCCAGAAGTGGGCTGGAGAGGCGGCAGCTTTGCTGGATGCAACCATGGGCCCAGCGTCATCGTTAGATACGGGCAGGAGAGTCGACGGCGCCGCAGAATCTGCGAAAGAGTGACTGCGACTGCGTCGGATCTGCTCAGGAACGGCGACGACAATCACTGGATCCGCTTAGGAGAGATGACAACGCGGTGAACACAAACGGGAGAAGCGGCGGCACCAGACGCGGCTGCAAGAAGCGGCAGTGATGCCGAACTTAGCTGAGAAAGACGATGGCGACAACGAACATGAGTAGTAAAGTCGATAGCAGGGGCAGACGTGGGTGGGACAGCAAGTGCACAGGCGCAGCCATGGCACAGACAGCGAGTCCTGAGCTCGACCAAGGCATTGTTAGTGTGCCCAAAGCGCAGTCGCAATGTCGTTCGCATGCCCAGATCACGGCCAGAGCATGTATTGGGTGCACACGTGATTCGTCCATATAACCAACCAAACAAATGATGCATTTGACCGAGTTGAATCGGTGCAACACAACCAAACAAGCAAGCTAGCTTGACTTCGATCTAACTCTCACCAGCTTGGCTGGATTTGTGCGATGCAAGCTGAGATGGAAAGGCAACCAAACACGAGGTTCTTATTTAATTCTCATCTCCCCTTCCTTCCCTTGTGGTTGCTAAACAAGAGGCAAGCACTCCGCACCTTTCTCAATCATGAATATCAAATAAGGTTTAAAAACCATTTTAAGTGTCAAATCGAACA
The DNA here is from genome assembly GCA_005191435.1 of Raddia distichophylla. Taxonomy (NCBI): domain Eukaryota; kingdom Viridiplantae; phylum Streptophyta; class Magnoliopsida; order Poales; family Poaceae; genus Raddia; species Raddia distichophylla. Next base: position 508,756 of record SPJY01025524.1, on the reverse strand, counting down.
AGTATTTTTATTTTGGTTTAATAAAAATACTATTAATATTAATTTAAAATCTATATTTTGAAAATACAATTATATTAGTTGATCGAATTTGAATTCAAATAAATATGTGAATTTTATACCTAAAAATTTGAAAATAATTTTTCTTCCATCTCTATGGCAACTGGGTCTCTTTCTCTTTTCCTTTTCCTTTTTCTACACCTTTTCTTCTCCCCTGCCTTGCTAGCTACGCCCCATCCCTTTCCTTGGTCGCTGCTCCTTCACCCTACCTTGGCCACTACTCCTCTCTCAAATTGCTCCCTCCTCTCTACACCCAATAAAACGCGCGACTCGGCGCCTCCGAGCCATAGCAGTCGCACACAAGCCGAGCTCCCTCTCCCTCTCGCTATCACGCATCATCAAGCCAACCAATCTCCAGGAACTCTCTGCCACACGCCCACACCCGCGACGCGAGCGCACAACTCTGCGGCTCGACCACACGCATGTGCCCGCGCCACGCGCGCCCAACTTTGTGGCTCGGCTACACGCCTATACTCGCGCGAGGAGTGCCCAAATTTATGGCTTTACTGCACGTGATGCGCACTTAGGTCGGCCCAATCTTCTGATGAGAACGATACATCGATTTGGTGTAGTGACGAGCTACTAATCCACGGGAGCAGCAACCGAACAATCGCAATGTCACCACACGAGTCGATCAGCCAAGTAAGGCATGATTGATCCTTGAACCTATTAGTAATCGAGAACAAGCAAGAACAAGATGATAACTGATAAATCAACTCATGAAAGGGTGAGGTTCTGTTTCTCGTCACGGGTGGTCTAGTCAACACACGCTAATACGAGGAGGGACGCACACGGCGTCAACCAAAACACAACAAAACCTAAGGATAGAAGAGAACTGACGGCCACATATATAGCGGCGGCCAGGGGTAGTGAGGCGCCCAAGGGGAGAGCCACCACCAAACTCTAGTGATACATGGGCCATAGGCCAAAAAATACGGTGATGCAACACCATGAGTTTCTTGTCCGAAATATTATTCTGCATTTTTCTGAAGCTCCTGGACAATTATAGATGTAGGGCTGTATCCGTTAGAAAGCTTATCTCCTAAGCTTTCTAGCGAGTGGTCGCACGCTGAAATCGAAGGTCGGGAGCCCAAGTTAGGGCCGGTTGAAGTTGACGTGCTGCTGGATGGCCAAACCGGAGCTTTTGGCGTCTTGGCTTCCATATGGGCTGTCCTTTATTCGTCGAGGCCTTGCGAGTTTTGGGCTTGCTGCGCAGCTTCTTCAGAGAAGGCTTGAAAGGCTGGGCTTTAGGATTAAGGCCTCCCTGCGATGAAGATCTCTCTGCATCGATCGTAGACGGTAAAGATAGAGCGGCGTTAGTAGTCATTGGAGTGGTTGGAGAGGAAGGAGGGGCAGCGGTCACACTGATCGTATCCACGTTGGTGATGTCCTCATCATCCTCCCCTTGTTGAATTGGAGTCGTCCTCGACTATTTCTTATGCTCCTGTAAAAGGTTAGTAACAACAGGTGACAAAGACACATGTGTTTCCAATGCAATATTAGGGAGATCACAATTTTATCTAAATGAACTACCTTCTTTATTTTTGTTTCAGTGCTTTGTGCATTGCTAACAATTTTATTACTCTCTTGCTCATAATTTTGAGCTCTCTTTTGTTTATCTTTAATTATTTCAGCAGGATTCATGGGTTGCAAAACTACTTTCTTTTCATTAAATATGAAAGAATATTGATTGTTTCTACCATTGTGAATAGCTTCTACATCATTTAATCAAGGTCTACCTAATAAAAGTGAGCAATCTTCCATAGATAAAACATCACAATCAACATAATCATGGTAAGAACCAATAAAGAAAGACACTCACATAGTTTTTGTTATCTGAACCATGCCACAAGAATTGAACCATTCAATCGAGTAAGGTTGCTAAATTGGACTCGAGGTCAAACCAAGTTTCTCGACCATGTTTTGACTTGCGAAGTTTTTACAGTTTTCTCCATCAATGATGACATGCACTGCACGTTTTTGCACAACAAACTTAGTTTGAAATAAGTTGTGTTGAGTCGACTAGAAAGTTCCGGTGATGCACTAAGTACATGTTGAGACATAAGGCTCATGTATTTGTTCGTCATTGCAGCTCTTAGATGCACACCATCTCGGTCATTCTTGCCTATAGGGTTAGTCGCAGGAATAGCAAGCACATTCTTATCTTTACATATTGAAATACACCTACTATCCTTCTTTTTGGGTGATGCAGGCTTCAATTCATTTTTCAATGGTGTTTTCTCTTTCTTGGTCGAAGGGAGAATCCCACGCTCGACCGTCTCACCTCTTGATTTCTTAAAAGACTCAAGACACTCCCTTTCAATTTTCTGCAAACATTTCTTTTCTCTTTCTGTCATGTATGGAGAATCCTCAATATCATCCTCCAAGGAAGGGAAATTTTTCTTCATATATGGACTTGCCATTATTAGTAGTAGACAAAAAATACACAAGAATGTATAAACCCTATCTACTAATAGGTGTTGGAATTGACAAGTCACTCACACTCAAAGCTCTCACCAAGCTCTTATAAGTTCTTACACTGCGGCTTGTCAAGATCAATCAGTGGATGACGGTAATATGCACTCAGGGGTGACACAGCGATTGCAAGGTACTTTTCCTATGATTAGTAGTATGCGGAGTTTGGACAGGTATTTTTATGTAGCAAAGAAATAATAGATATGTAACTCAGTTAATGCAAAATAAAACAATAATCCAAAAGTTATCAATGTCCTAAGTTGCTGTCAGAAAGATATAGGATAAAGGCCAACAAAATAGGACAGGAAACAAAGTGGATATGAGCACAGTGCAGAAACTGAGCGCATGGGGAAAAATTGATTCTCTAACTGATCCGAGAGAACTTTTTTTTTTTCTATTCTCATTTTTTCCTATTCTCATTTTTTTCTTGTCCTTTCAAATTTATGGCTCTCGGACCTAGCAAATCCACATGGGAATCAAGGCAAAGAATTGGATGGACTTCATACTGCCAAATATGCTCGCGTGCATGCACAGATAAAGTCACACGCAATTGGAATGTATACAAATGATGATTAGAGTGATGCACCTACCAGAATTAGAAAAACAAAGAAGGTAATTAATATGGCTAAACTTGGTCGGTGCTTGAATCAAGGCTTTGTTTTACGTGAATGCACCAGTGGGCCACCGTGGATGTGGAATTGTGGATTGTGAAATCAGCAGGGATTTAGTTTGTTTGCGGTGGCAAATATTGATGAGGACATCATTGACGCGATTGCTCAAGTCGAGAGGACGTCAAAGTCGATGCCGAGTCCGGTTCGGACATCTAGGACCAGTGCACCTTCAAACGGATGCTCAGATCACATACGACGTCTAAATGAGGCAAATAAGGACTCTACGGAAAGCTTACGAGATAAGTTTTCCAACGGATCTGGCCACGCCTCCAAATTCAATCCGAGTCACTGGGAATCATGAAAACAAACTAGCGGACAGAAACTTTCTGGCGCCGCGTCGCCGTATTTTTTAGCCCAAAGCCCGTGTACCCTAGAGTTAGGGTTGAGCACACGTGGGCACCTGTTTGGGCGCCCCTTCTCTGACCACCGACCTATATAAATTCCCCATCGTGCTTCGTTTTAGTTGGTTTTGTTTAGTTGATTTCGTCACAGTTGTATGAGATTTCGCCTTGTTCTTCCTGTGTCGGCTAGACCAATAGGATCAAGTTTTTGAACCCCATTATCTTTAATCTATATTCGCAATTGTAATTGCTTATCTTCTGTTTCTTGCTCGTTCTTCAGTTGCCTGCAGGAACCGTCATTCGTGGACAGGTCGATCGTGCCTCTGGTTCGGTCGATAACACTCGCCGTGGTGGTTTAGTGATCGTCGAGAGTTCTAGTTTCTTACGGGGTTGGAAGCCAGATCGTTTAGATCTCCGTGACACCTACCGAAATATCCTTACCTCACAAGAAGATCGGGACCCCGCATCCGCGCCCATCAAGTGGTATCAAAGCATCCGTTGTCTGGTGAGAAAATTTCGTTTTCTGTTTAGTAGATTGGTTTCATACCTAGTTCAGAAAATTACCACATAAAAGAGTTTGCATCTACTATTTTCCGAGCCACATTTAGCCTTTGCAATTGTTCCCACTGCATACGTCGTAGAGTTTTCGCCCATAGTTCGTCGTGCTGCTGGGTAGTCGAGTTCTAGATCGGTTTAGCTGTCTTTAATCCAAATCGAGTTCTACTCGGTTTGCCCCGCTAGCCGCCTTGTGTTGCTGTCCCGCCATCGCAAACCATAGATAGGTCGCAAACCGCCTTGTGTCAATCGCCCTGCATCGCTAGTCCTCCAATTTATCCCCCGCATAACCACTGTTTATCGTCAAAACGTAGAAAAATAACAAAACATCTTATCTTGAAATCCTGATCCGGAGACCCTTCGGTAAAACAGCCATAACTTTCTTATACGAACTCCGATTTAGGTCTACGACCACTCGTTGGAAAGATCTCGACGAGATACATCCAATCAAAACTCACTACGTCTATTTTGGTCAAATTAGAATCCCGAAAATCTATCAGGAAGACCACCTATCCATCCCCCGAAGTTCCTGCAAGCTTTCCATGAATTGTATCGGACACCCCCAACCTCCAAATTGAGGGGACTTTGTTCTGTCTTCATATTTCTATGTTGCTGAATCTGAAAAAATATCAGAAAAATCATACAAAAAACTTAGTGAAAGAAAGAGGCTGCGCCTAGAAAAGAGCCGTGCAGAAATTGAAAAAAAAAAGAGAGAAGAGAAGTTCGCGAGGGAATTATCTATGTTTGTGTTCAATTACAATGTGCTTGTGAGTCTGATCTTAGCCCTTTGTGCCATTCTTTTGTGGCATCCTTATATTCCAGCTTGACCTAATCTAAGACTAGGTTAGTTCTAGCAATTGCACTACTTTGGGCTAATATTCAACTTTGTATTACTGTTTGAACAATTGTTTATCCTTTGCTACCTCAATTAGCCTGTCTGAGCTCCACCATCTACTAACCAAGCAGGGACGGATCCTAGCCATTGCTTTACCACCCTGTGCGTTGAAGTTATCACTGATCAGTTGCCGTTTGTACCTACTGCTTGCACGGTAAGAACTGGTAAGAACAAAGGATATGTTAGAGAGAGCTGTTAATATATTCTTGTATGTTCTTGTTACTTCCACTAACCATGTCAGGGGGAGCAATAATGAGTCTGTTGTTTACGCTGAGTTCGCGAAGTATATGGAGGACCAGTAAAATGCCATGGCTGATATGGCCAATAGCATCGCTCAACTGGCGAATGCAAACGTCCACGGGATGGAGCGACTCAAGAGAAGGATTGTCAACTTGATCACGACAATGGAAGACATTGAACAAGGAGCACCTGCCCCTGCTACCCGTGTGCCTCCTGCACCCTCTGCTGCCCTTGTACCTCTTGCAGCCCCTGCTGATCGTCGCTCTTCGGCTAATGAGGTTGAACAAGCTGAGAATGAATATGTTGTTGATTCTGAAGCTGACGATGGATTCGATGTGAATAATGATCGAGACATTCTGAAGCTGACGGTGGATTCGATGTGAATAATGATCGAGACCATTGAAAACTACGCCACAATCCACAAGGTATGGCAAGAAATTATCAAGATAATCGTGAGGTACGTGATGGCTCATTAGGCAAGGTTAAATTGACAATACCTCCTTACGTTGATAGATATGATCCTAACGCTTACCTTGATTGAGAATTATTGGTAGATCAAAAGTTTTCATGCTTTACTGTTTCACTTAAAAACTAAGTTAAGGTTGCTGTTAGTGAATTCAATGATTTTGCATCTACTTGGTGGTCTGAAATTTATAGAAGAGGAAATGAACCTAACACCTGAAAAACTTTAAAACGTGCCATGCGATCTAGATTTGTTCCTTTATATTATGTTAGAGATTTGCTTAATAGGTTGCAACGATTAAATCAAAATAGCAAATCAGTTGGGGAGTATTATCAGGAACTACAAATTGGCATGTGGCGATGTGATTTACAAGAGAATGAGGATGCAAAAATGGCTAAATTCTTAGGTGGGTTAAACCGTGAGATTCAAGATATACTTGATTATAAAGAATACAATTCTTTCACTCGTATGTTCCATCTTACTTGCAAAGCAGAAAGGGAAGTACGAGGAACGACAAATCCAGACGCGAGGAAACTTCAGTGGTTCAACCAAATCAACCCTTGAGGCTGCAGATGTTCCATCGTCAACACTTCATCAAGAGTCACCACCCATTGTTCCTTCTACCCTCCGACACGAGCTACGAGTGTAAGCAAGAATTCCGCGGTGTAAGCCCCCACCAAAAGTGCTTCTTCAGTTGCATCCACAGATCGTATTCACGACATTCAATGTTTTCTTTGCAAGGGATTTGGATATACAAAGCATGATTGTCCTAGTCAACGTGCTCTCATTAGGATGGTGAGTACTCTTCTGCTAGTGAACATGAGGATATCTTATTTTAGTTGCCGCTAACCCCGTAGGTATCGAAGATTCCGCAGGAGAGGTGTTTGATACTTCGACAACGGAAGCTTATCCAACACTTGTCATGACCCGTGTATTGACTGCCCAGACAGAACGGTCACAAGAAAGTCAGCGGCATAATCTATTCTAAACCAAGATGGTCATCAACGAATATGCGGTGCCCGTCATCATCGACGGAGGAAATTGCAATAACTTTGCGAGTGTTGACATGGTCGAAAAGCTTGGCTTAACCACACATCAATATCCACATCCATATTGCATTGAATGGTTCAATTCTTGCAGTAAGCTTAAGGTAACTAAGACTGTTCGAATTCACATGTCTTTTAATACTTAGACTGCGATGTTGCGCCCATGGATGTTTGCTCTATTTTGCTGGGTAGACCTTGCATATATGATGTAGATGCTATTCATCATGTTAAGTCTAATGAGTACAAATTTGTGTTTAAGGGAAAGAAATATGTGCTACAATCTATGACATCAGTTGAGTTAGCAAAGGCAAGTTGTAAATCATAAAATAAAAGTGGTGTTAATAATAAACCAAGTGTAACAAAATAAAAGGAAACTGTTGAGACGAATTCTGGAATTAAATTGAAAGGTCCTGTTCTTTTAGCTATAAAAAGTTGTGTAGACGATGAATTAGCTAAAAAACCATGCCATGATTTGAAAAGTTTGTCTATTGCTTTGCCCCCTATTGTTCCTAACCTTTTGCTGGATGATATACTCTAGTCGAGGATGACTCAAATTTAAGAAAGGGGATGATGAGGACATCATAGACGCGGTTGCCCAAGTCGAGAGAACGTGGAAGTCGCTGTCGAGTTCGGTTCGGACATCTAGCACCAGTGCACCTTCAAACGGATGCTCAGATCACATACGGTACCCAAATGAGACAAATAAGGACTCTACGAAAAGCTTACGAGATAATCTTTCCAACGGATATGGCCACGCCTCCAAATTCAATCCGATTCAGCGAGAATCATGAAAACAAGTTGACGAATAGAAACTTTCTAGCGCCGCGTCGCCGTATTTTTGGGCCCAAAGCCCGTGTACCCCTAGAGTTAGGGTTGAGCATGCGTGGGCACCTGTTTGGGTGCCCCTTCTCTGGCCGCCGCCCTATATAAATTCCCCGCCGTGCTTCGTTTTAGTTGGATTTTGTTTAGTTGATTTCATCACGGTTGTGTGAGATTTCGCCTTGTTCTTCCTGTGTTGGCTAGACCAACAAGACCAAGTTTCTGAAGTCCATTATTCTTAATCTATATTCGCAATTGTGATTGCTTATCTTGTATTCTTGCTCTTTCTTCGGTTGCCTGCAGGAACCGTCCTTCCTAGACAGGTCGATCGTGCCTTTGGTTCGGTCGATAACACTCGTCTTGGTGGTTTAGCGATCGCCAGTATTTCCAGTTCCTTGCAGGGTTGGAAGCCGGATCAATTAGGCCTTCGTCATACCTACCGAATTATCCTTACCGTCACTCACCAGAAGATCGGGACCCCTGCGGCTGCACCCATCAAATATCGTGGGCAACACAAGATTGGATTTCGGGAAAACTACTACGCGCAAATTTTGGGTGCTAGACTGGTAGCGCAGGAGACACAGGATTGATGATGTAGCATCGACCGGATGGTTGTTACGGTGAATTGCGGCAGAACAGGAGGTGGTGGTAGCAGTTTTTTTAACTTTTCTGGGACAAACAAGACAGCAACTAAGAACAACCTAACAAATGGATCAAAACTCAAGAATGCAAAACTAAGAACAGATCTAGGCACAACGGGGTTTAATATGATGATATTTTTGTGAGGCTAAATTTTGGGTTATAGGATCAAAAAAATAACTAACTAATGTAAGATAAACAGATCTCACCAGTCAACCGATGCTCTGATACCACTTGATGCGTACTTAGGTCGGCCCGGCCTTCTGATGAGAACGATACGTCGATTTGACGTAGTAACGACGCTACTAATCCACGGAAGCAGCAACCGAACAATCACAATGTCACCACACGAGTCGATCAACTGAGCAAGGCATGATTGATCCTTGAACTTGCTAGTAATCGAGAACAAGTAAGAACAAGATGATAACTGATAAATCACCTCATGAAAGGGTGAGGTTCTGTTTCTCGTCACGAGTGGTCTAGTCGACCCACGCGAACACGAGGAGGGACGCACACGGGGTCAACCAAAACACAAGAAAACCTAGGGATAGAAGAGAACCGACGGCCACATATATAGCAGCGGCCAGGGGTAGTGGGACACTCAAGGGGAGAGCCACCACCAAACCCTAGTGATACATGGGCCATAGGTCCGAAAATATGGTGAAGCAATACCCTGAGTTTCTGGCCCGATACATTGTACTGCATTTTCCCGACGCTCTTGGACGATTTTAGATGTGGGGCTGTATCTATTGGAAAGCTTATCTCCTAAGCTTTCCAACGAGTGGTCGCACGCAGAAATCAGAGGTCGGGAGCTCGAATTACGCCCGTTTGAAGTTGACGTACTGTTGGATAGTCGAACCGGAGCTTTTGGCTTCTTGGGCTTCCATGTCCGTTATTCGTCGAGGCCTCGCGAGTTTTGGGATTGTTGTGCAGCTTCTTCGGAGAAGGCTTGAAAGGCTGGTTTTTAGGATTAAGGCCTCCCGGTGATGAACATCTCGCTGCATCGATCGTAGACGGCAATGATGGAGCGGCGTCAGTAGTCGTTGGAGTGGTCTGAGAGGAAGGAGGGGCAGCGGTCACACTGATCGTATCCACATTGGTGATGTCCTCATCAAGACGCTTACGTCTACGTCCAGACCGCCCAAGTATACGGCTTGACTATACGCCTACGACTACGCCCCGAACGCCCAAGTGTACAGCTCGGCTCTACCGCTCAGCTACATGACTACGCCTCCGTCTCGTGTACGACTTGGCTACACACCTATGGCTACACCACGAGAGTTCAAGCCTGCGGCTCGATGACATGCCTACGCCGACACCACGAGCGTCCGGCCAACTCTACGACTTGGCTCCCATCTACGGCAGTGCCCCGAGCGTACAAGTCTACGGTTTGGCTACACGCCCATGCCTGCGCCATATATGCCCATGTCTACGGCTCGGACAACACCTACGCCCCAAGCGCCCAAGTCTATGGCTTAGCCATGTGCCTACGTCTGCGCAACGAGCGCAGAAGTCTATGGTTCGGTGCCACGCCTATGCCTGCACCCCGAGCGCCTAAGTTTACGTCTCGGCGACACGCCAACGCCGGCGTACCGAGCACCCAAGTCTACGGCTCGGCTGCAAGCTTACGCCAGCACCATGAGCGTTCAAGTCTATGGCTCAGCTACACACCTACACCTGCGCCATGTGCGTCCCAGTCTACGGCTCGAACTACGCATGCACCCCAAGCGCCCAAGTATACGGCTCGGCCGCGCACCTACATCTGCCCCTTGAGTGCCCAAGTCGACGGCTCGTTGACATGGATAAGCCTGCGCCCCGAGCGCTCAAGTCTACTGCTCAGCTACCCGCCTACTCCTGCGCCATGAGCGTCTAAGTGTACGACTCTGCAACACGGCAACGCCAGCGCCACGAGCGCCCAAGTCTACGGCCCGGCCACACGCATATGCTAGTGCCGCATGCGTCCAAGTCTACAGCTCGGCCACACGCCTACGCCGGTGGCACAAGTGACCATGTCTACGGCCTGGCCACTCAACTACGCCGGCGTCGCGAGTGCCCAACTCTACGGCCCAACCATGCGCTTACGCCTGCGCCACGAGCGCGCAAATCTGTGGCTTGGCCACACGCCTACGCTGGCGCCCTGAGCGGCCAATTCTATGGCCCGGCTACGCGCCTACACCGTTGCCGCGAGCACCCAACTCTACAGCTCGAGCCACACGCAAACGCCTGCACCACGATCGCCCAAATCTGCAGCTCAGCTACATGCCTATGTCTACGCCCAGAGCGCCCAAATCTATGTCTCGGCCACGCGACTACGCATGCGCCATGAGCGTCCAAGTTTACAGCTCTGCTACACGCCTGCGCCTGCGCCACAAGCGCATAAGTCTGTGACTCGTCCACACGCCTACGACTGTGCCATGAACTTCCAACTCTGTGGCTCGACGACACCTTCGTTGGCGCCACGTACGAGCGCCCAATTCTACGGCGTGGCTACCTGTCAACTCCTGCACCCCGACCATCCATGTCTACGGATCGACGATATGCCTATGTATGCGCCACGAGCATACAAGCCCACGGCTCATCTACACGCCTATGCTTGCATCATGCGCGGCATAGTCTAAGGCTCGGACTACGTCTGCGCCCCGAGCGCACAAGTTTACGGCTCAGCCACGGGCATAGGCCTGCGCCCTAAGGGCCCAAGTTTACGGCTCGGCGTAAAGGAGAACGTGGTGCTACACTAGCCAAAAACAAAATTTTTCTATCACGATCACCAGGTGCTGGGAAACGGGTAGGCTACGCGAGCACAAAACCAAAATTTTCTATAACGATTCACCCAAGATCAGATGCGAGTAGGGGATCACACATCGTTACCCTTCACATGCCAATTTAGTGGAAGCATATACGCACACGTAGAGGAGGTAGACGTACACATCCCGATCTCCACCGAGTGCTCGCCTGTGCTCACCGGTGCTCGCTGAGTGCTTGCTTGGTGCTCGCCGATTCTCGCTGGTGATCCAACTGAATAGAGCGTCTGCGTACGGCAGTGCCCCTAGCGGTATCCACACGTACCGAGTAGGAACACCACACGAGGTGTGCTAGCACCTCGTTGTGCGGCTAGGGTTTCTAGGGGGCAGGAGGGTCGCGCGTTGGCCAGGCGTGGTGAGGCTCAACTCATATCATACGGCGCCCCAACGCCTCCTCTTATATAGACGCGCTAGTGGGTTTCGACCCGCTAGGGTTCCATCTCCTACGTGGATTACATCCACGCATAAACCCGTTAAACCGTTCCAACCTGTTAAGTGTCAGACCCGTTAGGTTTTGTGTAAGTCTCCTGTGGATCTAGAAACCTATTTCCGATCCACCGAGCAACAGCGGCACCTATTAGTACTTATTGACCCCCGAATGCATAGAATAAATATTTGGCTGAACCTTGATACACTCACATACCGATCCCTTTGCCACACGATACCAGTCAAGCTCAAGGCGTGATGTGCGCCACCCTTGTTGATAGCTTGACCACTTCACTTGACAGTGTAATGGATACAAACCATGACTAACTCCTTAGTCATATTAGCACGGTCGTGCACTTTCCATATCCATCCACACGAGCGGCCCAAAGGTATCTCTCCTGTTATCGGGAAGGGGCAAATTCCATCTTGATCATCACACCCCTATCTATATATCGTTTCATACCCTATAGTCATCTTTATAACTACCCTGCCACGGTGTAGCGTTTTATGACACCATAGCATATGAGTCAACATGCAGTGCATCCATGACAATCTCAGGTCTAAGGACCATATAGGCGTACCTCTCGAGACTATACGCTGATAGCATTATAAGAGATAACAATCTCACAGCGTGTAGTACCCTCATTTTCACACTTGGCTCAATGGAGATAAGGCTCTCGTGCTGTCCGAATGGCTGGAAACCAACATACGAGTAGCCCGCAGGCATACCAAGTAGGTTAACTCTCAGCCCGGGCTACAAGGACAAGAGCAGGCTATCTCAATTGAAACGAGGGTGAACTCGGGTACCGGATATGTGCTTCAGTAACGGCTCCCAAGATCAGCTACCGTTACACACATATCCTCGTTTGGATCGATAACACAACACATAAGCAAATGGTCATATCTTAGTATTACAAAAGTGTATGAACTGCTGTCCATACAATAAGTTTAACATACATATCAGAGTTGTTTTCCTCATAGCGGAAATACTAAGATTGTTTGATCAAAAGTGGCAGCGGAACCTCATAAAATAAACAACAAAAGTCCAGCAAGGTGTGCCTCACAACCAAAGGCAACCGACTGGAAGTCAAAACTCGGCACCATGCTCGCTAGCGTCACTGTTCCCCGCTTGATAGTAGTACTCAAGCTTGGGATCACTACCACCTGAAACAATAGCACTGTGGGTTGAGTACAGATGGTACTCAACACTAGGAGGTATCTATAGCCTCGTCCATGCAATATAAATATCAAGAGATTGTCTAGCATGACAATTTCAGCATAAAGAGCATTTGCAAGACGTAAACATAAATAGATTGTAAATGGCATTTGCATAAACATGTTAGAAAACTATTGATCAACAGTAATATATAAACATATCATCATGTGCATCCTTATCATCAATTCCATCAAGATTAAACCACTCGGCCAACCACCACGAGCAACCTGTGCTCGGAAACACAACTCAGCCCACTCCATAACCAACCCGGAACTCAAGTACTAGCAACGGTGGGTCAACTCAAGTATTCATCCCTAACCCGGGGACGCGGCTGTTTGAACAGTTCATAACTCTGTACAGGTGTACGACTTTACCCACACGACACAGCAAGCCATGCCGAAGCCTCACAAAGCACATGCATGCTCATGGAATCACCCAGTTTACTTGCCGACTGCCCCAATCCGCGATTGCAGGCGTCGGGGTTAACAATTGCAATGGATTTGTCCAAGGCCCATCACACCCAAGCACAGGGACGCACCATGGACGAGCCACCCTGTCGCCCCGCCCACAAGAAAACATACAATTGTACCGTATGGTACCCCATGGTTCATGCATGCATAAGGAGTTAGCTAAGTGTTCCCATGATGACATGTGTGGCCGTACGTATAGTAACTCGAGTGACGAGACCAAAGCTCGGTCCTTAATTGCCCAAACGGGGCGACATGACCAGGAGCTCCTCCTGTCATATCCCTATCACCCGTTTCGGCCCAGCATCAATCCAACATACCAAGTCATCACCATAGACCATAGATCAATCCATCCGAACCGAGAACATATCATAACCGAGTAATCCAAGTTACCACGTGGACTCTAAGCATTGCTAAACATACGTGACACAACCCTAATCACCAGTACCCACTTATGCTATCAAAGAATGGAGATGTCAAACCTATATATTAAATTGACCACTAATAGGACATAACTATTTTCTACCCGTGAAATAACATATTAGAAACTAGCATGCATCCAGTATAGAACATAAGTAAAGTAATGCAAGTAAATAGAGTTCAATATGATTGAGTCAAAGGAGGGGAGTAATAAGTGCCTTGGTGCTACTCGTCGAAAGGGAGAGCAGCTTGCTCAAGTCCGGGCTCCTCCGGAACATCGTTTCCTACTATTTTGGTAACAAGCGCATCAAATAAAATTCAAATAAAATACCAAAACACAGAGAAGCATGGAACACATAATATCTCAGAAAGTTCATGAGCTAACACAGGTTTTGCAAAAAGAATCACTCAAATCCGAGCTTGGATGAGTGAGATATTATGGTTAGCCCGGGCTAGGAATAGGAAGCTCGGGAATACTCAAGGTAGCTCGGAACTGAGCCTACTTGTCAGGGGAGGTTGTCCTCTTGTCAAATAAGGGTTACCATAGGTCGGATGTGGCTTATCTTAGCTCGCTAAGCAAGATCTTGGTCGGGCTCTAACAGGTTCAGCTTGGGTAAGTCACCCAGCAGGAACATTTCTCAGTGCGGGATACTTTTGAGGCAGAGGACAAGCTTGGCTAAGCCCAGGGTCAACATGAAAGTTGTAGAGAATTTCCTGGCGAACAACTTTCATGTAGAACACTTCTCGATCCGGACTACGGTTGATTTTATAGAAATTATTTACTAAGTGGCTGTTTCTGGATACGGACTAAAACTGAATGGGTTTGAGACTGCCTTACTTAGGCTTGGTTTAGCTCAAAGATGAACTTATAAACGGGGCCTAGATGATGCAAGAAATGGAAAAGAAATTTTCTAAGGTTCTTACCAAGCAAGGGATGCCTTGCTTAGGATTGGACGTCGAGAGGATGGAGAGGTCTAAGAGGATGGAGCTCAACAGCGGCCTCCTTCTTCTTGTTGATGTCGCCTCCTTCTTGCTGCTGCCTTCCCCTCCTTGTTGATGCTTCTCCCACTACTCCTTCACTCTTTCAGGTGATGAAAAACCTCCCAAGAATCTCCCTTAGGCTTGGGGATACAAAAGATGCCAGCAAGGGGAAGAACTAGGTGAGTTCCTGCTGCTGTAAGTTCAGAACTTGGGTGGTGACGAAAATGGAATAGAACTCACCGAATCCTTCGTGCATGCGAATGCCGTCGAAGATGTGGGGAGCTCAGGTGTTGGAGAGCTTGGATCTTAACATGCGCAAGCTCTCACCAAGTATTTGGGTGGATTTGAGGGTGGAGAATGGGAAGAACTGCTGCTGTTCTTGCCCAGCTCGAGCAGCAGGAAGAGGAGTCAGAAATGGAGGTGTAGAGGAGAGGAAGATGGCTGGTTATGGTCTTAAATAGGGCTGCTATGTGTGGGTGACAAGCGGGGCCAGGTCCCACATGTATATGAGAGATTACGGGTGTAAAACTAGGTGAGAAAAGGAGAGACGCTGCTGCTGCCCGAACGGCTATGCCACTTGGCTTCATCCTGCGCTGGCGCGCACCACCTGGTGTGGTTCCACGGCTTCACTGCGCCGTGTGGGAGAGCTGTCGGATGCACTGCCCATTTCATCCAATGAGAGCAAGTCACCGGGTCTTTGTCCAGGACAGAAGGAATAAAGGAACTAAATGGATCCGGGCTACTTTAGCAGCTTTTAATATGAGAGGTAGCCCTCCCAGCTCTACTCAGGCTTCTCGTCACTCGGTTAAATTCCCCCGGGCTGGGTATTGCCCGATAAGGTTCAGTCGGGAGTGGTCGCCCGACTGCTCGCCGCCACTCGGGCCCGGTCGGGGAAGCTCGGCTTGGATAACGGATCACTCGGGCTAGCTCGGTGGGATGTTTTCCAGCTCAGCCAGCTAAGGAACATGCCCAGCGGGCTATATATACTTGCCCGCCAAAGCTCGATCAATATCTACCTTACCATTCTGGTGGCTTGGGGGACTGGTGTTCTATTGGTTTTAGTTTAAAGTTCTATGTTCCCACCGTATAGCCCGATGAATGAATGCATATCACTAAAAAGTTTTAGGAACAGAAGAAAAACCAAATGAACACAACAATAGTATGCATGCTTAATCGAAAATGACAGCCGGGCTATTACACAGCGTCTCGAAGTGGGTCTGTCCAACTACCCATGTTCTCCAACACGTGTCCATACCATTGGTTTGATATCTTCCTATCTATGGTATGTGAAATATTACCATCAACCAATACGTATGCTGATCAAATCATAACTGTACCTCGTTATGATATGAATCAGGGACCGTTTAGAATAATGTCACTTAACAATGTGTTTCACAATCAAGTAGTACCCAATGGACAAAGTCATGATATTTATTCAGGGAACCGATAAACAATGTTATCGTAAGTGTGTGAACATGGACGTGGTACAATAATCTCTATGATTGATCTAGGGCATATCCCTTTCAATCTCCCACTTGCACTAGAGTCAATCATACAGGTATCGAATACTCATTACTCTTGTGTGCGTCCCATGTTTTGGTTGTGGAATAACCTTGGTCGACGGATCAGCCACATTTAGATCTGTGTGCATTGCATCACCTCTCTCAATGATCTCCCGGATCAGGTGATATCGCCTGAGTATATGCTTGGACTTTTGGGTGAGACCTAGGCTCCTTCGCTTGTGCAATGGCATCACTATTGTCACAATAGATGTCCACTGGACAGGATGCACTAGCGACTATGCCCATCTCAGAAACAATTTTTTTTGATCCAAACCGCCTCCTTTGCTGCTTCAGAATATACTTGGCCTCCGTTGTGAAATATGTTACTGTTTCT
Organism: Raddia distichophylla; assembly: GCA_005191435.1. NCBI lineage: Eukaryota > Viridiplantae > Streptophyta > Magnoliopsida > Poales > Poaceae > Raddia > Raddia distichophylla. The sequence goes on along the minus strand of SPJY01025524.1, from coordinate 492,348 downwards.
TGCTTGAAACTCTTCTAGTTCACTGCCCACCATTGAGACAGAATACAAACCCGAATTGCAATCTCAAATCATCTTTGTCGGTTTGAAGGTTGGCATCGGCGTAACCCTTTACGATGAGCTCCTCCTCTCCTCCAAAGACTAAGATCATCTCGTTAGTGCTTTGCAAGTATTTAAGAATGTTATTTACAGCCACCCGGTGACCATCACCAGGATTCAATTGGTATCTGCTCGTGACACTCAGAGCATATGACACATCTGGGCCCGTATATAACATGGCGTACATGATGGATCTAATAGCCGAAGTGTATGAAATCTGACTCATTCTCTGTTGCTCATCAGATGTCGAAGCACACCGAGTCTTGTTAAGACTTACACCATGTGACAATGGCAAGAAACCCTTCTTAGAATCATGCATGCTGAACCATTTCAGTACCTTGTTAATGTACGTACTCTGGCTTAATCCAATTAAACTTTTTTATTTATATCTATAGATCTTTACGCCCAAGATATAAGCTGCATCTCCCAAGTTTTTCATCAAGAAACTCTTTCTATAATAAGCTTGTATAATATCTAACATTGAAATGTCATTTCCGATCAACAGTATGTCATTTCATACAGTATCAGAAATACCAGTGTGCTTCCTCTAGCCTTCTTGTAAAGCTATTCTTCATTCTTGATAAAGCCAAACTCTTTGACTACTTCATCAAAACGAAGGTTTAAACTCCGAGATGCTTGCTTCAGTCCATAAATGAACTTTCTAAGCTTGCATACCTTGCCAGCATTAGTATGATCGACAAAACCTTCGGGCTGTACCATGTACACGTCCTCGCTTAGGTTTCCATTCAGAAATGCTGTTTTGACATCCATTTGCCGAATCTCATAATCATGGTGCGCGTCAATTGCTAGCATGATCTGGATAGACTTAACCATGGCGACAGGCGAATAAGTTTTATCATTATTAACACCATGAATCTGCTTGTACCCTTTTGCCACCAAGTGTGCCTTAAAAATATGAACATTTTCATCGACGTCTATCTTTTTCTTAAAGACCCATTTGCACTCTATGGTTTTTGCACCATCAGGCAGATCAACCAAGTTCCAAACTTAATTATCATACATGGACTTTATCTCGGATCTCACGGCCTCTAGCCATTTCTTAGAGTCCGTGCCCACCATTGCTTCCTTGTAGTTCTTGGGCTCATTATTTTCCAATAATAACACATCGTGTTGCTCTGTCGTGAGGAACATAAACCTCTCAGGAGCGCAGCTTGCCCGCATGGACCTCCGTGGGGCTGGCACCTCATCAACAGGTACAGCATCTTGCTGAGTACTAGCTGGCGCTAAAAGATTTTTCTGATGTTTCCCGAATCTCTCTGAGTTGCACCTTACTCCCACAAGTCCTTTTGGAAAACTCTTTCTACAAAAAGACGCCAGTTCGAGCGACAAACACTTTGTCTTCTTCCTGGTTATAAAAATAATACCCTTTAGTTTCCCTTGGGTACCCCGCAAAGAAGCACTTATTCGATTTGGCGTGGAGCTTATTAGACGTCATACGTTTTACATAAGCCTCACAACCCCAAAATTTAAGAAAAGACAAATTCGGACGTTTGCCTTTCCATATCTCATATGGTGTCTCATCAACGGATTTAGATGGAACTCTGTTCAACGTGAACGTAGCTGTTTCTAGAGCGTGCCCCCAAAATGAGAATGGAAGATCTACTTGACTCATCATAGATCGTACCATGTCGAACAAGGTTCGGTTCCTCCGTTCGGATACCCCGTTCCACTGAGGCGTACCAGCCAGAGTCAATTGTGGAACAATTCCACAACTCTTTAGATGATGACTAAACTTTTGGATCAAATATTCACCTCCACGATCAGATCGCAAAAATTTAATTTTCTTGCCCAAATGATTTTGTACTTTATTCTGAAACTACTTTAACTTTTCAAAAGATTCAGACTTGTGCCTCATTAGATAGATATAGCCGTATCTACTAAAGTTATTGGTGAAAGTAATGAAGTATTGATAACCACATCTGGCCGTGGAGCACATTGGCCCACATACATCAGTATGCACGAGGGCCAACAACTCACACATCCTCTCGACCGAACCAGCGAAAGGTGCCTTTGTTATCTTGCCAAGTAAACAAGACTCACATGTTTCAAAAGATTTCAAATCAAATGAATCAAGAATACCATCTTTATGTAGGTTCTCCATGCGTCTTCTGTTTATATGACCCAATCGACAATGTCATAAATAAGTGGAATCTAAATCACTTGTTTTGAGTCTTTCGTATTAACATTACTAAGGCCTTGTTCTTTTCAGCGTATCGTTGCGTTGGCGTAATACTGTGGCAAATTTGAGAGCCCTCGAAAAGAGGTCTAAATATTATAAAAAAATTTAAAAATAATTTTAGATACTTTGAAAGGACTACTAAAAGCCATGAAAAAATTGTTACGAATTATCACAACATATAAGTTATATAAAAATAACAAAATTTGCTACAGTAATACGCAACGGTACGATACGCTGAAAAGAACAGAAGCATTATTAAGATCTAGCACATACAGCCCATTCATCAATGGACAGTTACCATAGTGCAAACCATTGAAATAAATTGAACAACGCTTGTTCTTTATTACAAAGTCATAACCATATTCTTCCAAACATGAAGAAGAGATAATGTTTTTACTCAAGTCAGGAATGTAACAACAATTATTTAATTACATGACTAAACCAGAAGGTAACGACAAGGGATAGACGCCAAGGGCTTCGCATAAACCTTTGCTCCATTGCCGACACTAATTTCCAACTCGCCTTGAAATCTCTAATCCTTCTTAGCCCCAGCAATGATTTGCAAGTATTAATCATTGCACCAGTATCAAATACCCCAGATTCGGTAGGACAAGTTGTAATATTAACTTTTATAACATTAATACCTGAATTAGAAGGTGTAACTTTTCCAGTCTTCTTATTTTCCAGAAACTTTGGATAGATCCTCTTCCAATGCCCATTTCCTTTGCAGTAATGACATTTGTCAGAAGCAGTAGGGCCTTTTGGTCTTATCATAAGATTTAGGCTTGGGATCTTTGATCGTATCCTCACCCTTACCCTTAGCCCCACGCTTACTCTTCTTACCCCCAACCTTTTGAACCACCATCACATGTTTATTATTTGTCTTAATGCTTTCCTTAGCTGTCTTTAGCATCCCATTCAATTCAGCCATGCTTTTCTCCATGCCATTCAGATGAAAGTTCATGATGAACAACTCAAAGCTTGTAGAAAGCGATTGGAGAAGCACATCAATAGCGAGCTCTTCGCTTAGAGGAAAACCAGGTTTCTCTAAATTCTCAATGCAACCAATTATCTTGATCACATGAGGTCTCATCGGATTATCTTCAGCCCGCTTGCACGCAAACAAAGCTTTCGAGATCGAGTATCTCTCAGCTCTTGCTTGGTTCTCAACCATGCTACGGAGGCCCTCGATCATATCATAGGCATCCGCTTCCTCATATTTGCTTCTGAAGCTTAGAGCTCATAGTTCATAACATCAAGTGAATCATTGCAGTGCTTGTAATAAGCCCTGCAGTCAACGACAGTAGTATCATCCCCGGGTTCTTCAGGATAGGGATCCTCTATAGCATACTCCTTTTTCTCTTACTAGAGGACAATTATCAAGTTTCGATACCAATCAATAAAATTAGTTCCGAAGAGTTTCTCTCTCTACAATGGATCGTAAGTTAAAACCATTGTTTGCAACAATAGGCGGCATTTACAACAGAAATAAATAAGCAAAGTTTTAGCACTATGTTAATGTTAATTTTCTATTAAACAAATTTAATAAAAGATATTCCAACTAAGATCACTTTTCCTCTGGTGATCTCCATGGGACAAGATCCAAAATCACTCGGTTTGGGTAATGACTTGTCAATACCACTTTAATCCGTGACATAGATAGGCAACACATTGCCAATCACATCGTATGTGACTCTTGCTTGTTGGGGTGGCATAATATGCCCAGGCTCCCAACCCTAACGCCCTGAAGTTCTAAATCCTATTTGATGCTCCGTTAAGCAAACCAATATTATGTGTGTGGATGCACGGGTTAGGCTACACTCATCTATTGTACAAGGAAGAAGATGACGTTTTTGATTTGTCAAGATCTAATCCGTAAACATACAAGACAATAGGTGCAGCTATTGGCAAAAGAGCATCTACTCTTAATTTTTTTGAGAAAAACTATTCAGTCAGGTTAACATATTCACCACATATATCATGAAAGAATAGCCAAGTAAGGTAAATCAACACATATAATCATATTAAACTGTGAACTAGTATGGCCCCATGATGCGGCGATCTCCATCTCCACGACCATCCTTGTCCACCAGACCACCTAGGGTTGAGTTCACCATGATGTTGTACTACACTACTACATCTAGCAGCTAATAAAAAAAATTACATCAGGATTCAAATCATCACATGTCGGCACGCAGGCCGTTCTTCTTGTCACCGGAATTCTTGCCATTTTGCTTCTACCGAGCCTACCACTTGGCCTCCGTGAGGAGAAGTTAGCCATCGCCATTACAGCCAAAACATGCAAACACGCAGCCGCTCATCAAATGTCTTCAAATGCCCCAAAGCCTCCTCGTACGCCATTGTGTTGATGTCACAAAATTGCTCGATGCCGGCGACAACGGGGTAGAAGCGATACAGCACGGTGTCAAGGAGCTTTTCCACCAATGCCGAATCCTCCACGACGCCCTCGAGATTGGTGTACCGAACCATCATGCCGTTGAGGTTAGCGTCGTAGTCATCCAGCGCCTCGACATCCCTCATGCGGAGGGCATCGAACTCTCCCTTCAAGGTTGCCAAGCGCGCCACCTTGACACAATCCGCCCCGATGAACCTTGTCTTGAGACTGTCCCAAACATCCTTCGTCGTTTTCTTCGCCACCACTTGCAGCAAAATATCTTCAGGAAGAGTTTGGAGAAGTTGAGCCCTCGCCATCTTATCGTTCGGCCCCTTCACTACCACGCCCTCCGTCGACGCTACGGCCTCCCATAGACCTTGTGCGTCTAGCAATGATGAGGGCATCGCCCACATGGATGTGACCGCCACTCCTTTCCCTACTTCCACTACGGTCATAACAAGATGGTGACAATTCACTGCATTCTCTACTTCTTGTACGTCAACTATGATGGCTTCATCAGCATGGTACCATCGACCGCCACCTTGGCCGGGTCGATCACACAGTTGCCCTCCGGATATGGCATCATCATCTCCGTTACATCGGCCGCCACCTTGGCCGTCACCCATAATTGAAGGTGCAATCAAGAAAGGTGTATCTCCACCTCATCCACTCCTTCAGGTCATATAAAGGTCTTGTCACTCCAAAGACGGCCCAAGAGAAAGCCCAGCTTGAGTCCAAATCTAGTTCGGCCATCTACGCACAACACAACTTCAAACGGACGCCCAGGTCACATACGATGTCCGTTTTCGACGTTCTACCACTCTACGGAAAGCTTAGGAGTGAATAGAAGACTTAGCGGACGGACGCAAGGCGGGCTACCAGACCCCAGCGCCTTGGGGGAGCACAACATGTGGTGGCCTGGCGAATGCGGCGTAAGGCGGGAAACCAGGCCTCAGCGCCAAGGCGGAGCACGCTACGTGGCAGCTGGGCGAGCACGGCGTAAGGCTTGCGAGCAGGCCCTAGTGCCCTGACGGACTGGGCCACCTAGCGGCACAGCGAGCACGATGCGTGGCGAGCGAGCAAGCTTCAACGCCCCAGCGGAACACGCTATGTGGCCGCTGGGCGAGCACGTCGTAAGGCGAACGAGCAGGCCCCAACAACTAGATGGGCTAGGCCATGTGGCGGCAGGGTTGGCCTGGAGCTCCCTTGGGCCCATCAGCGGGGCGTCTGTGGGAGCATAAGGAAGCAGCCCGGTGAAGGCTTCGCTCTCTCATGGCGTATCGGTGGCATTAAATGTTGGGGATTAGTCGTTGAACAGAAAGGCAAGTGAGGGCGTTGCTGGTGTGGTGTCAGGCGTACTGTGCCTGTACTGACGCCACTGTTCAAGGCAATGGTGGTTGCCGCTCATGTCTGGCGGCATTAAAAGTAGGCAGAGTGTACCGTTGGAGAGAGTATGGTGTGGGCTCGGCTGTACTGTGATGTACTATCTGTCAGCTATATGGTATGGGTTGTAAATGAGCTCCCTCTCTCCCTCTATATATATCTCTCTCGTAGTGCCTTGTCAGCCCTGAGTATATAAAGGGAGCAACGTGCACCGGGAGAGGGGATCCTGATCAAACTCTCGAACACTATATACTCTTTGTTCATCCACATCAAAGAACCGGCAGGAGTAGGGCAATTATCCCTTGGGAGGCCCGACCCTGGGTAAATCTGTATGTGTGATCCATCGATTAGCTCTTCCCATTCGCAGGTAGATCAGTGCAGCGTGCTAAGTGCGGAGACCCCCTCTACTGAACACCAGACACCTTCAGGACAAATCTGTGTGGTTGAAATACACCGACAATAAACATCTGTGTCATGTACAAGAATTGACCACAGCAACTTCCCGCCGCTACATATTCCACTTCCGCGGTAGATAGCGCCACAGAGTTTTGCTTCCTTGAGGCACATGACACGAGTGAATGTCCTAGTAAGTAACAACCCACCGAGTTGCTTTTGTGGTCAATTTTGTAACTGTCATAATCCGAGTCGGAGTAGCCAAGAAGTACAACAAGCGCTCCCTTGGGGTACCAAAATCAAAAACTAGAACTGAATTTTAAGTATCTCAAAATGCGTTTCAAGGCAACAAGATGCACTTATTTAGGGGAAATTTGAAAGCGAGCACACATGCACACAATAAACATAATATCGGGTCTAGATTCAGTTAGATAGAGAAGCGAACAGATCATAGAACGATATAACTTTTGATCCACGGGCTTCCATCCCTCATTCATATCTAGATGCCCATTTGTTGCCATTGGTATCTTGATTGGTTTGCAATCAATCATGGAGAAATGCTTGAGAACGTCCTTGGTGTATTTCTCTTGACAAACAAAAGTTCTTTCTCGAAGTTGTTTAACTTGAAATCAAAGAAAGAATGTGAGTTCTCCGATCATCGACATCTCAAACTCTTTTCACATCATATCTCCAAAGTTCTTATAAAGAGCTTGGTCAGTGCATCCAAATATAATATCATCCACATAAGTTTGACAAATGAACAAATCATTGCCAACAGATTTGAGAAACAAAGTGGAATATATTGCACCGGTTTTGAATCCTTTCTCAAGAAAAAGTCCCGAAGGCACTCATACTACGCTCTAGGAGCTTTCTTAAGACCATATAGCGCCTTAATGTGCTTATAAACGTGGTTAGAAAAATTGAGATCCTCAAAACCGGGCAGTTGCTCAACAATAACAAGTTCATCGATATAACCATTGATAAAAGCACTCTTAACATCCATTTGATTGAGAACAATGTTATAAAGGGAGGCAAATGACAAGTTGTTAGGGGCAAGGGTCCCGATCTTTCGATGAGAGGAGAGCTATCGATCTGGTAGGAGTCGATATTGGCGGCCCGACTACAACCGTCCAGGACGTTGCTCCTTAGCGACTGGTACACCAACTCCAGATGGTTACTGACCTCGCCGGGGCGCGATCAACCTGACCACGAAGGTCCTTGAACCTGCAAGCGATCGAAGAACTAGCAAGTACAAGATTAACAACCACTCAATTGGCAAATACATATTAAGACCAGATCTGAAAGTAATATGGTGGGGTTCTGTAACGATAGAGCAGGCGGTCTAACCGACACGCGCGACTACCGGTATGTAGCAATAGCTAATACATAACAAAAACAAAACCCAAGTTACAAATGAGGGTTGGCTATCTATTTATAGGGCATTTAGGTCGGTTTGCTACAGTGTGCTACAGTAACCGACCTACTGTTGCTGCTACAGTACATGTGTCTAGATACATTGTATTCTTGTATTACAAGTAAGACTATATGGAAAGACTCCAAAGGAATTCAGAGGTGAGGCCGGATCCGTTGGAAAGATCTCGTCGTCGGCTTCTCCGTGGATTCCAAGAACGTCCAAAACGGAGTTCGTATGCAGCCTGGGAGTCTGTTTGAATGCCGGCTGCGCGTTGATGGCCGAACCGGAGTCTGTTTGAATGCCGGCTGTGCGTTTTCTTTCGTGTCTTCCTTTGACCGACTTGACATGCAGAAGTTGTAGATATAGTAGATATGAAGATACACCTTTCTTTAATATGCCATCACGTATGGGAGGCGGCCAAGGTGGCGGCCTAGTTGCTGGATGTGATGGTGCCATGTAAACAAGCCGAGACGGTGGCCAATTGTGTGATCGACCGTGTAATCTACATGGCCAAGATGAAGGTTGATGAAGTAATGATGAAGAATTAGCCGTGGTCATATCTGTGCCGAACATGGTCTCATCACAAGTGTAACCGTATAGCATCAAGTCGAGCGACCAGTGCGTATGTTTCTGCATAGTCGAGGCCTTCCACTTGAGTGAAGCCTTGCACCACCAATCTTACCATGTTGTGAACAACCTCACCATTCTCATCTTGCTTGTTGCGGAAGACCCATTTGGTACCGATCACGTTGTGGTCCCTTGGTCCCTCCACATTCTCCCAAACTTCATTGCGGGTGAAGTTGTTTAATTCTTCGTGCATGGCATTTACCCAATCCGCATCCACCAATGCCTCATCAATAGTTCTAGACTAAACAATGGAGACAAAGGCATGATGCTCACAATAGTTAGCAATATGAGAATGGGTTCTTACGCCTTGATTGAGATTGCCAATGACTTGATCAATTGGATGATCCTTAGCAATTGAGCGGTGTTGTTGGATGGGTACTTGTAGATCACAAGCTTCCCCTTTAGATAGATAATCATCGTTGTTTGAATTTACGTCGCCTGCTTGAACTCGGGTTGATGGAGAGGTGTCTTGTGCTTGAGGCTCGATGATGGTAGTGGGAGAATCTTTTTCATCCTTTGGTTCCTGCGATGAGGGTCGAACCTTACCCACCTCCATCAAGTCCAAGACATTCCGAAACAGCTCATCACCTATGTTGCTCATAATATCACCCTCATCTTATGAGGCGTTAGATTAATCAAACTTAACATCATAAACCTCTTCTACTTGCCCCGAACAAGTATTATGCACACGAAAAGCCTTAGAGTGAGAAGAGTAGCCAAGCATGATACTGGTATCGCACCTCTTTTGGAACTTATCAAAATAAGTACTCTTCTTATAGACATATACATTACACTCGAAGACTCGAAAGTAAGAAATGTTGGGTCTTCGTCCCAGTAGATGCTCATATGAGGTCTTGTAAAGTAGTCGATGGAGGTAGAGGCGGTTGATTGCGTAGCACGCCGTGTTGATGGCCTCCGCCCAAAAAGCATGGGGCATGCCATATTCGTCGAGTATCGTCCACGCCATCTCGATCAAAGTCTGGTTTTTCCTCTCCACCACTCTGTTTTGTTGAGGAGTGTAGGCCGCCGAGAACTCGTGCTTGATTCCTAACTTCTTACAAAAATCATCAATATTTCTATTAGTAAACTCAGTGCCATTATCACTCCTTACCTTCTTGATGTATGTATCAAATTAATTTTGTGTCGTCAAAGCAAACTGTTTGAACACATCACCGGTAAATGACTTGTTTGCTATGAAAAACACCCACATGAAGCGCGACAAATCATCCACGACCAAAAAAACAATAAAAATTTCCTCCTATGCTTTGTATAGCTGGTAGGGCCAAATAAATCCATATGCAATAGCTCTAGTGGTCGAGATGTAGACATGAAAGTCTTTAAAAGATGAGAATTTGCAACTTCCTTGCCAGTTTGACAAGCGATACACAATCTATTTTTCTCAAACTTCACATCCTTCACTCTAACAACCAAATATTGTCTGAAAACTTTCTTCAAAATGCCCATATCGACTTGTCTAAGACGTCTATGCTATAGCCAACAAAGTGAAACTTTGACGATAAAAACAAGTCTTGATTTGAGTGGAATCACGATTAGAGAAATCAACCAAATACGTGTTTTGAAATCTTTTGCCCCCGAAAGCGACACTTTGATCAATAGAAGAGACAGCACGAACTCCATCGATAGAGAAAATACACGTAAATCCCAAGTCAAATACTTGTGTAACGGAAAGGAAATTAAAATTGCAAGCTTCAACCCAGAGAACATTCGAGGTGGATAGGTCTCTAGATTTTGTGATTTTACCTTTCGCTTGGAGTTTTCCCAAATGTGGTCTTGTGGTTGGGGTCCTTCTCCTCTTTTAGTGACGTGAACATACGCGAGGAGCCGGTCATATGTTGAGTGCATCCACTATCAAATATCCAATGCCGACCTCCACTCTTGTAGTTCACCTACACACAACAAAGTCAAGCTTGGGATTTAGGTATCCAAGACATCTCAAACATCGAGCCATTCTTTTCTAACAACACAAAAGTAGCAGTTAAAACTTGAGTTTGAGACATGAATTTAGATGATTTAGCCAAACGACAATCGAGGGCTCTATGCTCTTTGGCCTTACATAAATGAGAATGAGCACTTTTGTGTTCATTCATGCAAATGAACCTTGACATAAAACGGCTCTATGCTCATTTATGTGAGCCCAAGCCTTAACAAAGGTGAGTTTGCGCTTATCCCAACCACCCTTGGGCAATTCCCCCCAATCCATTCTTGCCCAAGGTGTACCTTAACTCCCGTAGCACCTTTTCAAGGTTTGTGCTCCCAACAAGCAACTTACCCAAAATAGAGTCTAAGAGCTCAATTCTATCCTTTAATATTATTTTTTCCTTAACTATCTCATTTGAACAAGTAGCAACGCCACAAGTGCTGAAATTACAAGCATTTTCAAACGAGGGTGTGAGACTAGTGGATTATAAAGAGCTAGTGTTAGGAGTGATACTGGGTGACAAGGCAAGTGAAGTAACAAGTGGCATGCTAAAGTTGTCATTAATAGAGGAAATTAAATCACAAGTCACACCAACATTACATCTACTAATGGAGCATTCAACAGTAGCATTGTCATCACTCGACTTGGCCTTAGTATGAGCATTTCCTAGAATTTCAATTTGACAATTGAGAGCATCATAATCATCCTTTATAGACACATGTTTCTCAAGTAAAATTTCAAATTCATTATCCCCAATAATCTCCTCTTGCTTTCGACCATAATACAAAACTTTTGCCTAAGTATAGCCAGTAGAGCATTCTCCTTAATGGCAAGCCCGGCTAACCCATGAGCTCTTATGTCTTCTTCTTAATCGGATGAAAAGGATGATGATGAAGAGCTTGAAGACTCCTTTTTGGACTTCTCAACGACAAGAGCCTTCTTCTTATACTGATATAATGAAGGTGTTTTTTCTTACCATCTTTATCTCCATCTTGGTCTCTATAGTTGTGCTTGCTCTTTTGTTCTTGGGACAATCCACCGCCAAGTGACTCTTCTCACCACACTCATAGCATCACATTTCGGAATGGTTATTCGACTTGATGATTGGCCTCCATTCGCAAAGCTTATCTTCTTGATTAACTTTCTCGAGCGCTTAATAAGAAGAGCCAATTCTTCAATTTTCGAAATCCCTTCATCGGAGCAATCATCATCACTTTCTTCGACCTTCTTCTTATTTGCTTTGACTTGGGCGGGAAGATCAATAGTCTTCTTGGTATGGGATGTATCTTCATAGCCATTGGTCCTCATTTCATATGAGGCGAGCTTTTCGAGGAGCTTGGTTGGAGTGAGAGTCTTCATCATTTTGCTACTATTTTTAAGCACAGTAACAAATGGGTTGAACTCGAAAGGAACAATGTCGAGAATCTTCCGACACACATCAATATCCTTCATAGGCTTGTCACAAATACCAATGTCATTGACGATCGGGTTCAACCTAGAATACATATCACTAACATCCTCATTAGGTAGCATTTTGAAATGATCAAATTGTTTTCTAGCAAGAGCTAATTTCTCCTCAACTAGTTGCTAGGAAACGGGTAGGCTACTCTAGCACAAAATCAAAATTTTCTACCACGATTCACCCAAGCCCAAGATCACATGCAAGTAGGGGATCACAGATAGTTATCCTTGACGCACAGGTGCAAGGAAGCAGGTTCTTGCGCGTAGAGGAGGTAGATGTACACGTCCTGATCACCACCGATACTCGCCGGTGCTCGCCGAGTGCTCGCCTGTGCTCGCGGTCGATCCAACCGAACAAATTGTGCGCTTACTGCATCGCCTCTAGCGGTATCCACACGTACTGAGCAGGAACACCACACGGGGTGTGTTAGCACCTCGCCGTGCGGCTAGGGTTTCTTGGAAGCAGGAGGGGCACGCGACAGCTAGGCGTGGTGAAGGCTCTTTTCTTCTATCAATGCCACCCCTATGCCACCCCTTATATAGTCACTCTAGTGGGCTTCGACCCGCTAGGTTCTATCTCCTACGCATATCATATCCACGCATAAACCCGTTAAATAGTTCCAACCCGTTAAGTGTCTGACCCGTTAGGTTCAGTGGAAGTCGGCCATGGATCCGGAAACTCGTTTCCGATCTACCGATCAATAGGGGCACCTAGCAGTACGTATTGAGCCCCGAATGCACAGAATCAATATTCAGCTGAACCTTGATACACTCACATACCGATCCCATTGCCACACGATACCAATCAAGCACATTGTGAGATGTGCGCCACCCTTGTTGATAGCTCGACCACTTCACTCGACAGTGTAATGGATATAAAACATGACTAACTCCTTAGTCATGTTAGCACGGCCGTGCGCTTTTCCTATCCACACGAGGGGCCCAGAGGTATCTCTCCTGTTATCGAGGAGGGGCAAGTTCCATCTTAATTATCACATCCCTAGCTATGTATCGTGGCATACCAATGAGTCACCTTTATGACTACGCTGTTACGGTGTTGCGTTTGAAGATACCAAAGTATACGAGTCAACTTGTTGCGCATCCATGACAATCTCAGGTCTGAGGATCATATAGGTGCACACTCGAGACTACACGCTGATGGCACTATAATAATTAACAACTCACAGTGTCTCAGAGTAGGTCTGTCTGACTACCCATGTTCTCCAACATGTGTCCATACTATTAGTTTGATATCTTCGTATTTATGGTATGTGAAACATTACCATCAACCAATACATATGCTGATCAAATCATAACCGCTCCTCGTAATAATATGGATGAGGGACCTGTTAAGAATAATGTCACTTAACAATGTGTTTCACACTCAAGTCATACCCAATGGACAAAGTTATGACATTTATTCAGGGAACCGATAAACAACGTTATCATATGTACATGAACAAATATGTGGTACAATCATCACTATGATTGATCTAGGGCATATCCCTTTTACTAGCTTCGAGCTACGTACATGAATTTCTTTCAAAGTTTTCCAAATTTCACACGCCTTAGTTAGATTGCTAATGCGATTTAACACATCAACATTCACATTGGAAACTAAAGCATTCCTAGCTATGCAATTGAAACACTGAAATTCAGTCTCGATGGGAGTGAGAGACAAAGGATTGACGGGAGCCAAATAGCCGATCCTAGAAGCCACCCAAACATCATAGCTAAGTGCGATAGCATTGCATTCTAATTTTTCAATGAGAGTAATTTGTGCCATTGAAAATGGGAGCCTTTCCTATGTCAATCTTAGACCCCTCTTGAGCGGCCATCTCCTAGCGGTTAAGCCACAACGGGAGAACCTATGCTCTGATACCACTTGAAAGGAACTCTATGGCCTAGAGAGGGGTGAATAGGAAATTGTAAACTTTTGTTGATCTTAAATTAAAAATCAATGTTAAGAATCAACAAAAGTTTAAAATTGCCTATTCACCCCCTCTAAAATTGCAATTTTAAACTTTTGTTGATCATAAATTAAAAATCAATGTTAAAAATCAACAAAATTTTAAAATTGCCTATTCACCAATCCTAGATTTTAGTGTTATAGTAAGCGGAAGCAAAAGACCTAATTAACACGAGCAAGTCTCATCCATCATCACAAGAAAGCAATTGCAATTCATCGAAAAGTAAATGCGATAGTAAACAAGTGAGAGAATACACGATATTTGTTTCACCGAAGTTCGGAGTCGTAACTCCTACTCTCCATTGAGGCTAGCCCTTGCGTACAAGAACCGGCTCCCTCTCGAGCCACATGCCTCACTCCCCGGTAGTCGTTCCGCCACTCCGGCGAGGTGGAATCTGTCACCCGTACACCGACTCGAGAGTAGCCACACGCCAAGCCCTACTCCCAAGCCCACACCTCCGAGAAGAATGACGTCTTCAAAGGTAATAATCCCGAACCGCCCCGATCGTGTTGGAACGAAGGACTTCCATGAAGCTCAAGTGGGAGAAGTGGGTGGAGATCGAAATTCGGTGGAGGAATGGCTCTAGGAGCACACCTAAGTTGATAATGTTATGTAGCAAGGTGAAATAGAGCAGCAAACCTGAAGAAGTCAGAACTAGCCATTATGGCTGCATCAGACGAGCTCGGTGGAGGCAACATGAACGCATGAACAGGACGAAGTTAGGTTTAGAGGTACTAACTATACGCGTCTGTTACCGACCGGCCACGCTCGGTGGATACTGAGGCACACCCGTGCGGCCGCCACCGAATGCACTGGTAAAACCTTAACCTAGGTTTTCTAGCGGTGACCGAACGCGTCCATCCGCTCACGGAACGAGTCCGGTAGAGAGAATTACCATATAGAGAGTTTTCGGGTCACCGACGCAGAATTAGATATGCTCACCGAACGAGTCCTGTGACCCACCGGACGTGTCCGGTGGAGAGAATTTCCTGACAGAGGGTTTTTGGGTCACGGGCTCATAATTAGATATGCTCACCGGACACGTCCGGTGGAGCTGAAAAAGAACAGCTCCTGCAGAAAGGTTGAAACTCTAAATCTCTCTCAATTTCTTGTTAGGCTTAGACAGAGTTATTGGACAAGTGGACTCAGGAACAAGGTTAAGCGAAGAGCAATGATCCGGCAGTATCAATACCGTTCAAACCCCCTTTGAAGCATGGGTGAATAACCGAAAAACAACTTATCTACTCCTAGTCTAGACATGGCCTCAACACACTCCCTACCACGCCTTTAACCTGTTTGGAGCAATTTCGAAGCTTGCCGACGCCTCGCTAGGGTTCCATGAACCTCAAAGAACACCCTAGCGTCTTGATCAATTTTAATACCCCGTCATCAATACCACTAATATTTCTAGGCTCAACTTGAGCTCAAAGAGGTGGAACTCCTCTCTCCCATTTTTGCACTTGTGCACAAAACATGGTGATTGTTTCCCATGTTCTCATGTTTATGCTTGACCACTGAGATAAGATCCAAGGGCCAAGATTAGCTTTTTGCACTTATTCACTGAAAAATCTTTTGCCAGATATTTTCCCAAGCAATGGACGGATGCATACCTCCACATTTCTACATTTTGTTTTGACCAATTCACCGAACTAACTCGCTACGTGGGCAGCTGAAATAACTAATTCACCTCAGTCGGCTACAGATAATTAGTAATTCACTTCAGTTGGCTACAGATAACCTTATAGCGTCTGTCACTTGTTAGTGGATGGCTAGGGGGAGTTACTCGTAACTTGAGATCGTTAGTTCTGCTAGGGGCTGATGCTACATGTTGATCCTTGTGGCTTTGTAGGAATGATATGAATTTTGAAAGGAAGAAAATTTTATCTCCTTTGCAGGTTATGTACTTACCTATCCACTGGCTATGTATCTGGGCTATTCATCAAAGGCAGGATACACAAGATTTGGTTACTACGGAGTGTCAACTTTTGGAGAAAGTGGCCAAGGATATTTTTATGCAGGTGCATGGCTGGCGATACAGTGTTCGGATTGATAATCAGTAGTGTGCTTGTTTTGTCTTTGTTACTTTAGAGGCTGTGTGCATCCTAGCTATGCAGAGACCGGAAGTGATTTCAAGATGATTGTATTATCTTGATGTAACTATCTTGATATCAATAAAGCTTTCTTTATTGAAAAAGATAACTAGTAATTCATCAAATTAACACACCTAGTTACTTTAATGGCTCAGGCCGCAATGCCTTGACGAGGAAAGGAAGAGGGCTAGAGGAGCCTGCGGCAGCAGATGTCAGGGCCACCGGCGCTGGCCTTCCCCTGCTTGCTTGGCCTGCTTGGCATGTTCACAGGGGCACCTAGCAGCGTTCTTTTCTTGTGTTCCTATTCTTTGCTCTACTTTTTCATGCATTCCAAGAAACTCACTCAAATAAGAATCCGATAACATAGGAAGAATTTGACAAGAAGTTTCATAATGTACACATTCCAAAATGATTGATAGACGCCAAGAAAAGAGAATTTGACGATTTAAAGAAAAACAAGACAATGTTAAAATATATGCATCACTTCAACTACCTATCCAGATATGCATTAGAAAAAATCACGAATGAGAAAAAAAAAGGAAGTCTATCAATGGTTTACAACAACATTTGCAATTTTAACTATCAGGATTCGATTATCCTAATCTCAAAACTTTAGTAAATAAGGTGCTAATTATGGAGGAACGAAGAAATAAAATGATGGATACAAGTAAAAGGAGAAATGAGTACTTTGCTCAAATGGTTAGCAATAAAATATAGAGGTTTCACCCAAACCAAGGAAAACCCACTCATAACCCTAAAAACTTCCAGCAAGAGATCACCTCCCAAATATCTCCACCTCAAAGCAACTCTTCCACCATTTGTTTCATCAGGCCCACATGTCATGCTTCTTCTACCTCTCTCCCTTCCTCTCTCTTCCCCTCAACTCTATCCCTCTGCTCTCAGATCTAGCAGCCGCCAACACGAGACCTGGGCACGGCGGTGGCTTGTGACGGCCAGGGGGAGGCGGCGCGACGGCAATAGGGATGTGGCGGCGACTACAGCGGAGGGGCGCGCGGCCAAGGGAGGCGTCAGCAAGCGGAGGGAGGTGGCGGCAACTACAGCGGAGGGGCTCGTGGGTCCGCCCACTGCTGGCGCCACCCTCTAAATTCTCCCCTCGCCGACGTCGTCCTCTGGATCTGCCCTGCATGAGCCGTTGCCCTGGATCTGCCCAATGCTAGAGCCGTCCCTAGATTCACCCACCACTGGCGCCGCCTCTGGAATTGCCCATCGCTGGCGCCGCCCTGGATCCTCCCTGCACGGGCCACGGTGCCCTTGGCTAGCTCCAACCGCCGGCGCCGCCTAGCCATGCCTTGTCGGTGACATATTTGAGAGAAGAAGAAAGAGGAGAGAGAAGTAGAAGATATTAGAGGAGATAGAGCATGACATGTGGGACCACTTGGGTGGCTATGCCACATGCGATGAAACCATGGCAAATTAACCCAGGTGGACAGCCAAGTGGCAAAACCATCCCTAGGGGGTTATGTGCACCTTTCTTCTGGTATTAAGGGCTAGAATACCTGGTTTCGTAGTTCGGGGGATTAAGTAGACGAACCGCAATAGTTCAGGTGTAATATAGACTTTTTCCTTTTTTTGTGGGGGCGATTTCCTGGACTTTAGGTGGACGATGAACAAAGGGGATACAAGTATACCTGATGGGCAACCGAGGCTCTGATACAACTTGATGGGGAACAGGGTCCCTATCTTCCAACATATTTGATAAACTCGATTGGTAGAGAACTCGATGTTGACGATCCGACCTTGACCAGCACCGATCTAGGCCTACAATCGCTACACCATCATCTCCGATCGTTATCAACCACGCAAGCGCACGGTCGACCTCACCACGAAGGCTAGTTCCTACAAGCGAATTGAGGACACAAGCAAGAATGAAAAAGAAGCAATCTCGAATTGCGAATTGATATTAAGATGACACAGAGTTGGGATTTCACAAACCGAAGATCGACGCTACTGAAATGGCAGAAAATATCTAAGCAAAACCCAAGTCTAACAATGACGGCTACGAGGTTTTAATAGGCAAAAGGGGTGGTGGATAGGGTTTGGGGTGCCCCCTGGTGGTTTAGTTGTCGTGCACGGCCCTTGTTATTGGTCCTTCCACAATGAGTGTTGGAAGAATGGACCCATCGGTAGGAGTGATGTCCTCATCAATCTCCTAGCATACCGCTTCGGCATGCTCATCCGACGACGCCCACTATTTCTTCTCCAAAATCCAACGATGCTCGTAGCCTCCTCCCTTCTGTAGCTGCATCCCTGCCCGAAATCCAGCCGCCGCCACCGTCGAAATTTCACGCCACCTCCATTCCTGACCATTCCAGGCGTCGGCTACCTCCACTCCGACATCACCACGTCGTCACGAGCTAATCCTCCTTGTCACTGCTTCCTCTTTGTCACCTAGCTAGCCGTCCGGATGGACTTCAAACAGGTCACGACCTTGCCGAAATATCGACCTCCTCCGGCTATAAATAGCCCCCGGTGATCTCCCGAAGCCCAAAGCCTCCACCGGTAACCACCATTCCCCATCCTCCTACCCGGAGCAACCCTACAGAACATCTCCCGCCACCTCCTTCTACAGCTCTGATGAGTCTCGCCGCCACTACTCTAGTTCCTTTTTGACCTCGAATCCAATACTCAAAAAGCTTCACTCTGCATCACCAAGCTAGCGTCGTTATCACCCGACCCCAGCAACCGCCAGAGTTCCGCCGTGAGCTCACCGCGCCATCACCCTCGGCCTCCCGAGCACCGCCGAGCTCCCCATCAGAAAACGAACTAACCACCCCCATAATCATCCAAGCAGGATTACTCAGATATTGGCCCTGGCACCGAAGCTCTGGACTAAGCAGGCAGGTTTCCTTTTCCCTAATATTAATTATGCATTTATTTTCTAGTTATTTATTTTTCATCCAAGCTATTTTAAAAGTATTTATGATTGCATGTAGCCATAATACCATTTAGAGTATAGTTTTCCCTATTAAGTTGTAGAAAAACCCTATATAAAGAATCTAGTAATAATAATGGCAAAATCTCATATAGCATATAGGATCTTATGTTGCATTAATAAAGTTGAATTTGGTAAACGGAAAGTGGTCGCTGTTGACTGCATGGACCGGTGGGCCGTGACCTCTGCCATGATATAGAAGTAAGGAGGAGAGGGCACGCCGACAGCACCGCCAGTCGTAGTCGGCACGACGATGACCACTCCTAGAGCACCGCCAGTCGGCATGACTATCATGGAGGGCATCCTCGTGAAGGACAACGTCACGAACGTCGCGATAGATCTCCACGGCGCCGACAACCATGCCTCTTGGAAGGAATTCGGGCGTACATCCCGGATCTTTGACGAGTGTTCTGGCCGGATGCATTCAACGTCAAAGGCATTGACAAGTTCGATGGCGAGAGGGACCTGAAGAACTGGATTAAGGTTTACGCCCTAACAGTCAGCGCGACAAGAGGTAATCAGAACGTCATGGCAAATTATTTGTCGGCCGCTTTAACCCAACCGCTCAAACTTGGCTAACGGGGCTCCCAAGGAATTCCATTGAATCTTGGGACGATCTCCAGGAGCAATTCATCGCCAATTTTTAAGGGACCTGTGAAAGACCCGTTGGGTGGTGGGAGATAGGCCAATTACATCGACGGAAGAGAGACTCTACGCAAGTTCATCAAGTGTTTCACAAAGAAGAAGAACGAAATTCGGGACGTTTCGGAGCAAACTATCATCGATGCCTTTTTAGCGGGATGTAAATCTGAAGAGCTGATTAGGCAGATGACCCAGACCCCCCTGAGGACGCTCAAGGCAATGTTCACCATGGCGGATCAGGAAGCCAACGCCGAAGAGGCAATCCTTAACCATTGAGGTGCTCATGACGGAGGATCTAAGAAAAAGCCAAATGATGAACCTAGCAAGCCGAATGATAAGAAGCACAGAGGGGACGACATGGTTGCGAACGTGGAGCGCAATCGGCCTAAGCCCCCCAACGATAATGACTATAACAAAGTCATGGAAGCAGTGTGTCCCAAGATTGCCTCATCATACAAAAGATTGCTGATAATTCCAAGCAGTCGGCGGACAGGGGAGGCCACGGCAAGAAACCGGATGGGGACTATCAAGACGTAGAGCGCGAGATCAGCTACAAATTCAGAGGATCAGATGCGTATGAGTCCGAGCGGAAGCAAAAGGTAACCACTTGGGAAATCAACACAATATTGCCAGCGGCCCGCAAATATCTACGCTGGTCGGAAGTTCCAATTACTTTTGATCGATCGGATCACCTGAATCGTTCCCTAGAAAGTACCCTCTGGTTATAGATTCGATCGTTCGAGAAAACAAACTCAAAAGGGTCCTGATTGATGGCGGGAGCGGGATAAATGTCCTTTTCATCAAAACCCTTAACCAGATGAAGATTCGACGTTTTGAGCTAAGGCAAGGATCATCCCCTTTCCATTTAGTTATCCCCGGGACGTCCGCAGTTCTACTCGAGCAGATCTCATTGCCTGTTACGTTTGGGACGAAGGAGAATTACCGAACGAAAAGTCCAAGCTTCGAGGTGGCCGATTTCGAAATAGCATATCATTCTATTTTGGGAAGGCCTGGTATCTCCAAATTCATGGTGGTACCTAATTACACATACGTCATAATGAAGAAGTCGGGTCCTAATTGCGTAATCGCAGTCCCAAGTGATGTAAAACAATCCTTGGTCTGACAGTGAAAGCTGTGAGCTGGCGCAGGCTTGGAGGCTTCAGCCGAGTTGAAGATTCGACAGGCGGTTGCCTCGCTCTAGGAGGAGGGGGACATACCAGCCAAAAAAAGCCAAGATCTCTATCCAGTCGGCCGAGGAAAAAAAAAGATAACCTTGGAGCCGTCTGATACGACCAAAAAGGCTGTGATCGGGACAGGGCTTGATGACAAATAGGAAGATGCGCTCATCACTTTCCTCCGACCAATCAAAAGGACATGCAAAACCTCATCGGATACTTCGTGGCACTCCGCCGGTTTGTCTCCCTACTCGGGGAAGAGGCAAGCCCTTGTTTAAGCTTCTTCGACGATAGGATAATTTTTAGTGGACAACAAAAGCACAAGAAGCCTTCGAAGACTTCAAAAGATTCCTTATTACCTATCTGGTGTTGGTCCTGCCAATGCCCCAAGAACATCTTCTCTTTTACATCAGCGTCACGACTCATGTAGTCAGTAGCTCGTTGGTTGTTGAATGGGAATATGAAAATTTTTCTCAAAATGTTCAGCGCCCGGTCTACTTCCTCAGCGAAGTATTGGGCAACTCCAAAATACGATATCCGCATGTTCAGAAGCTTTTGTACGCCGTACGCATCACGTCATGAAAGCTTAAGCATTATTTTCAAGATCACAAGATTTCGGTGGTCACATCTTTCCCATTTGGAGACATATTCCACAACCGGGAAGCCACAGGGAGAATCGCGAAGTGGGCCGTTGAGCTTAGAGCCTTTGAGATAAAGTTCAAGCCTTGACTAGCTATCAAATATCAAGCACTTGCCGATTTCGTTGTGGAATGGATGGAGACCCAAATAGCAGCAGCCAACGAGAACCTTGAGTACTGGACAATGTATTTTGACAGTTCGCTCATGCTCATCGACGCAGGGGCTGGGATTTTTGTCATATTTCCAGCAGGCAAGAAGCTACGATACGTACTTCAGATCCTATTTCCAGTCAGCAACAACGTCGCTGAGTACAAGGCACTCATCCATGTGCTCTGCATCGCCATATCGCTCGGCATCCGACGGTTAATGGT
The DNA here is from genome assembly GCA_005191435.1 of Raddia distichophylla. Taxonomy (NCBI): domain Eukaryota; kingdom Viridiplantae; phylum Streptophyta; class Magnoliopsida; order Poales; family Poaceae; genus Raddia; species Raddia distichophylla. The sequence goes on along the minus strand of SPJY01025524.1, from coordinate 470,600 downwards.
TCGCGGGGATTCTCAGCTCGTGGTCAATCAAGTGTAAAAGGAGTGGTCTTGTATCGGCGACAACATGGCTGCGTATTGCTAGGGAAGTCAGGAAGTTGGAAGACAAATTTGATGGTTTGTAGCTAACACATGTGCTCCACTGTGACAATGAAGCAGAAGATGAGCTTGTGCGGATGAGATCTAGTTGAGCTCAAGTGGCGACTGGTGTTTTCGTCGAATAATTGAGCAAGCCTTCTATCGAACAGCCAGCCACGCAAGACCAGTAGGAAAATCAAGTAGAAGAGGAAGTCTTGTCTTCAATCTTGGGTGGACGCAGTCATACTTAGATTATATCCTATAGGATGAGCTATCAGAAGATCAAAAACTAGCCGACTGCATAACATGTTGAAGCAAAAATTACAAGGTAGTCGGGGACGAGCTTTTTTACAAAAGCAGTTCTAGGGTAACAGGACGGTGCAAATCTGAAAAAGAAGGCAAAGATCTACTAAATGACATCCACTCGAGAGAGTGCGGACATCATGCGGCAGCAAGTTCCTTGGTAGGCAAAGCTTATCGTCAAGGGTTCTTCTAGCCAACTTCTGTGACCGACGCGGAAGGTATAGTACGAAAATGTGAGGCTTGCCAATTCTTTCTATGGCAGATTTACATGTCGGCTCAGGATCTGCAAACCATACCAATCACCTGGCCCTTTGCCGTCTGGAACCTTGATATGGTGAGTCCCCTCAAGCGGATCTAGGGTGGATTACTCATCTCTTCGTCGTCATTGATAAATTTATGAAGTGGGTCGAAGCCAAGCCGGTCATGAGCATTACGGCAGTCAGGGCACACGAGTTCTTCCAAGACATCGTTGTTCGCTTTGGCGTGCCCAATCGGATCATCACCAACAACGGCCTCCAGTTTAAAAGTAACGAATTTCATGATTTGCAACACGTCGGTGGCGAACCCTCCAAACAACGGGCAGGTGGAGCACGCCAATGGAATGATTTTACAAGGACTCAAAGGAAGGATCTTCGATCGGCTCAAGACGTCTACCACACGCTGGGTTAAGGACTTGCCATCGGTTCTTTGGGGCTTAGAATGACCTCAAGTCGAGCAACGGGGCGGACAACCTTCTTCCTAGTGTGTGGCTCAGAAGCGGTCCTTCCGATTGAAATGAAATTTCTGTCTCCATGAGTTCAAAGTTATGAAGACAATCAGTCGGAAGAAGGGAGATTGAAAGACCTTGATTGTCTTGAAGAGGCAAGGGAAGCAGCAATGATCCAGTCGGCCAAGTATCTACAGGGCTTGCGTCGCTATCATCAACGCAATGGACGGAGCAGTGCGTTCTCAAAAGGAGATATGATCCTCCAAATGAATCAGAAGCATGAGCATAAACTCTCCCCAACTTGGGAAGGCCCCTACGTGATTGATTAAGTAACTCGCCCGAGGGCTTATCGGCTTAAACGTGAAGACCGATCGATTGTCCCAAACATCTGGAATATCGAACAGTTACGTCATTTTTATTCTTGAATTTTGTATTTCAGTTTATGTATAATAAAGGATTGTTTGACTTGCTAATTAGCCGTCCATGACTAAGCAATAAATTGGGGGCTACACTAAATAGTGTGCGGCTTCAGCACACCCTATCTTCTTAATAAAGTTGTTTTCTCTATATATGCAATTGTTAAAATTCGAGTTCAATAAGATTCGGAGTAATGGCTGAAAGGGATATGCCCTAGATCAATCATAGTGATGATTATACCACGTCTTTGTTCATCTAAATATGATAATGTTGTTTATCGGTTCCCTGAATAAATGTCATAACTTTGTCCATTGGATACGACTTGATTGTGAAACACATTGTTAAGTGACATTTTTGTAAACAGGTCCCTGATCCAGATCATTACGAGGAGCGGTTATGATTTGATCAGCATACGTATTGGTTGATGGTAATGCTTCACACACTATATATATGGAGATATTAAACCAATATTATGGACACATGTTGGAGAACATGGGTAGTCGGACAGACATACTTCGAGACGCTGTGAGTTGTTATCTATTTGTCGGTGTCTGGGAAACGCGCCTCGGAGGGCAGCGGGTCCACGGACCGGCAGACGAATTTTGTAGTTGGAGTGAGACCCAACAACAACCCTTCCCAGCAGCCCGGGGCGGCGGCCGAGCTCACGGGTGCTCTGGCCGCGCGGTCTTCCCGGACTAGGCCTAGTGCGACTTGGCGATCCGGGTACAGATCCGTCGTACGGTGAGAAAGAGAAGGGAAGAAAGAGGGAGATGAAGGAGATACAAACCGTGAAGACACAAGCAATTTACCCTGGTTCGAGCCCCCACTGCCTGGTAATAGCTCTACTCCAACCTTCGTTGATTATATGGTGGAAAACAGTACAAGTGTGCCGAGACCGGGCTAAGAAGCGCCGGTCCCGAGCTTACAAGGGAGTGTAGGACACTGAGGTGACTACGGCTACTGCTAAGGAAGCTTCAGATGTGTCTCTTGGACTCTGTTCCCATTAGGTCACTTGGCCCCAATCGAGTCCGGGGCCTTTCCTTTTATAGGCGCGGCGGGTCGGTACGGATCCGACCCAAGGCCCATCTTGGGGTGGGCCGCTCACAAATCACCAACACTATTATAGTGTCATCAGCGTATAGTCTCGAGTGGTACACCTATATGGTCCTTAGACCTGAGATTGTCATGGATGCCCAGCATATTGACTCATATACTTTGGTATCATCAAACGCTACGCCATAACAGGGTAGTCATAAAGGTGACTACTAGGTATGCCACGATCCATAGCCAGGGATGTGATGATTAAGATGAAATTTGCTCCTCCTCGATAATAGGAGAGATACCTCTGGGCCCCTTGTGTGGATGGATAGGGAAATCTCACGGTCATGCTAATATGAGTAAGGAGTTAGTCATGGTTTATATTCATTACACGGTCGAGTGAAGTGGTCGAGATATCAATAAGGGTGGCGCACATCTCACCTTGAGCTTGACTGGTATCGTGTGACAAAGGGATCGGTATGTGAGTGTATCAAGGTTCAACTGAATATTGATTATGTGCATTCGGGGTTCAATACGTACTGCTAGGTGCCGTTGTTGATTGGTAGATCAGAAACGGGTTTTCAGATCCACGGCCGACTTGCACTAAACCTAACGGGTCACACACTTATCGGGTTGAAACTGTTTAACAGGTTTATGCGTAGATATGATCTGCATAGGAGATAGAACCCTAGTGGGCCAAAGCCCACTAGCGTGACTATATAAGGGGAGGCATAGGGGCATCGTTGATAGAAGAAGAGAGTCTTAACCACGCCTATCTGTCGTGCGCCCCTCCTGCTCCCCAGAAACCCTAGCCACATGGCGAGGTGCTAGCACACCCCGTGTGGTGTTCCTGTTCAGTACGTGTGGATACCGCTAGAGGTGCTGCCGTACGCAGACACGCTGCTCGGTTGGACTGTCGGCGAGCACTCGGCGGCCATAGGCGAGCACTCGGCGAGCACCGACGAGCGCTTGGCGACCATAGGCGAGCACTCGGCGAGTACCGGCGAGCGCTCGGTGAGCACCGGCGAGGACAGTCGAGCACTCGGTGGTGATCAGGACATGTACGTCTACTTCCTGTACGCACAAGAACCTGCTTCCGCTGCACCTGCTCGTCAAGGGTAACAATTTGTGATCCCCTACTTGCATGTGATCTTGGGTGAATCGTGGTACAAAATTTTAATTTTGTGCTCGCGTAGCCTACCCGTTTCCTAGCAGTGGTATCAGAGCCGATCATGTGTAGTATTGTATCTCAGGCGCATATAATGATATGTTGTTGTGTTTGTTCATGTGTTGATTGGATCAATCGGTAGTCTGGGTAGAGGTATGAGTTGATAGCGGGATGTGATGAAAAAGATTAGTTCGTCCTCTTTAAAATTCGTGCCGCACAAATCCCATACCGGCTAGTAACACCATCGGGATGTGCGCGTGCCGAATAGATCGGGGCAACAGATTGAGGTCACATGCATTGCTGTCTTCTCAAGGGGACCTCGCGCGTTGGATCGATATGATCGGCCTAATGAAAATCGGGTCATGATGATGATCCGGTAGTCGGCTTGATACGATCAATCCGATTGGAATTTTCATTGCGCTTTCATCGATGTGATCTATGTTCTCCGCATGGTGCGCCGCGGGTGCTGCCCGCACCCAAGTCCGCTTACCGGCTCACATCGTGAACTGTAGTTTAATTAACAACTAAATCTGGCTCATATCGTGCGCGTCAGAATTCAATTCTGTGCCTAAATTGTTTATGCATGGATTAATGTGGACAATATGGACCCTTGTGTATGTGATGCATTGTTGTAATTTTAATAACCTATGTGAGTCATGGTTAATTGCAGCTGAAGGCTGTCCATTGATGTATAACGGGCCGCGTGCCGACATGTGATGTTTTGAATCCTCATTTAATTTTGTTACTAGCTGTTAGATGTAGTAGTGGCATACAACATCATGATGGACTCAACCCTAGGTGGCCTGGTGGACAAGGATGGTCGTGGAAATGGAGATCGCGACATCATGGGGCCATACTAGTTCACAGTTTAATATGATTATTTGTGTTGATTTATCTTGCTTGGCTATTCTTTCACGTCATATGTGGTGAATATTTTAACCTGACTGAATAGTTTACCTCAGAAAAATTAAGAGTAGATGTCATTTTTGCCAATAGCTGCACCTATTGTCTTGTATGTTGGCGAGTTAGGTCTTGACAATTCAAGAACGCCATCTTCTTCCTTGTACAATAGGGTGGGTGACGGCTAAGCTTGGTGAAGGCTCTACTCGTCATGGAACGCCGCCCCCACGCCTTCTCCTTGTCACGCTAGTGGGCTTCAGCCCGCTAGGGTTCTATCTCCTATGCAGATCACATCCATGAATAAATCCGTTAAACAGTTCCAACAAGTTAAATGTGTGACCCGTTAGGTTCAGTCCAAGTTGGCCGTGGATCTGGAAACACGTTTTTGATCTACCGATCAACAACGGCACCTAGCAGTACGTATTGGCCCCTGAATGCATAAAATCAATATTTGGCTGAATCTTGATACACTCACATACCGATCCTTTTGCCATACGATACCAGTCAAGCTCAAGGTGAGATGTGCACCATCCTTGTTAATAGCTCATCTACTTCACTCGATAGTGTAATGGATACATACCATGACTAACTCCTTAATCATATTAGCACGGTTGTGCGCTTTCCCTATCCATCCACACGAGGGTCTCAGAGGTATCTCTCCTGTTATCGAGGAGGGGCAAATTCCATCTTGATCATCACACTCCTGACTATGTATCGTGGCATACCCAGTAGTTACCTTTATAACTACCCTATTATGGTGTAACGTTTGATGATACCAAGGCATACGAGTCAACATGCTGGGCATTCATGACAATATCAGGTATAAGGGCCACATAGGCATACCACTCGAGATTATACGCTGATAGCACTATAAGAGATAACAATCTCACAGCGTTCTTCATCATGTGTCCATACTATTGGTTTGATATCCCTATATCTATGGTATGTGAAACATTACCATCAACCAATACGTATGCTGATCAAATCATAACCGCTCCTCGTAATGATATGGATCAGGGATCTGTTTAGAATAATGTCACTTAACAATGTGTTTCACAATCAAGTCGTACCCAATGGACAAAGTTATGACATTTATTCAGGGAGCCGATAAACAACCCTTTCAGTGCGGGCTACCCTTCTTTTGGGTAGGCCCTTTCTTTTCTGCATAAGATTTTTCTTTTGAAGACATGGAGGAATTCAGCGTAGATTTTTAGGTTATCCTATACTTAAGCCATTCCTATGGTGTTGAAGTGTAAATTTTGGAGGTGTATCAAAAATTGTAAACTATATTGTAATATAACCCTAGTTATGCAATAAAGTTTGATTGTTTGTACTATTTCAAAATGGAACTAAAATCCTCGATAATTGTAGGGGATCTCCCGGGGACCCCTTAATGGACTAATTTGCAAGAATCAAGGTATGTTTGTATTTTGGGGCTAATCTTTGTGGTACATGTTTTGTTGCACTATGGTTAAGACATGTTGGGATGCGGTTTGGAGAATTGGGGGTCTAGGATGGCAACGTAGTCATGCGAAATAGTCGAACTCGGACTTAGGTACCGCAAGGATGACATGAATGATGGAATTGAATTGACGTGAGGATCTTAGGCTTGGCTGGCGTCTAGGTATGACATAAACTTAGTAGTTAAGTGAACCACGATACACCATGTGACCATGAGTTAAAGGAAAATATGCTAAAGTGTAAAAATTATATGTCTAGGATGGTTGGGCTATGTTACTAGATAAATCCCATCCATCCATATGGAGGCTTAGCCACTACGAAACTAATCCAAAGTGAATCGAATTATTTCTTAGAAGCTACTCTACCTCAAGTGCTATTAAAGGAGCGGAGGGGGTGTCTCTCACCTTGCCTCTTTGAGTAGCATTGTGAATGAGGTTTTCGTGAGTAGTCTTGTGTGCACTTTGTGATCAATGATTTGCCCACTATGGTGTGGTTTTGTATCATGTGTTCTTGAAGTGTATCATGTGTTCTCTTCTTGTGTTCCTATTGTTTGCTATACTTTTTCATGCATGAGTTTTGATCTTACTCTTGTTACTTTTTTTAAATGTACGAGATGCTAGGAAAGTGTTAGCTTTTCTTGGGTTTTTCTTTGAGCCCTTCTAGATTTAAAGTTTTTTTCTAGAATTTTGGGTTATTTTTCTAGAAATTTGATATTTTATCTTCATTAGGATCATCTTGATCATCATATACCCATGGACATGTCCACATATTGAATCTTACTTTTACACCCACCAAGTGTTCGCCAGTTTGCTCGAAAGGATTTCTCGTGTGTTTTTGTCATTTTTTATGTGCGCAGGGGTAAAAGTAACATACTATCTATTAACAAGAATTTTGTTTCTATTCCCCTTTCTAGTCACTTGCTTGATCCTAAAATTTCAAACTTGTCTAATTAGAATAGAATGTTTACAACACTATTGAAATTAAAAGTCAACTATTGGGGAAAACAACAATCCATTAAAAAACATGGTCAAGGACAAGGCACACAAAATAGTGTGATTCGATAAGAGAGGCCGTGCAAGGTGTGGTGGTGATTAGGGTCCACGATAGGCTAGTAGTGAAATTTGGTCCTTCCATGTGAGAAACGAAATTAGAAAAGCTGTAATAAAAATATAAAATGGGCAAAAAGAAGACTTCAGTTTCTTAGAGTGGTAAACGTTAAGAGGCAAATAATTAATGTCCTCTTATAATCAGTTTCATGTCTCGATTACCCTTGTCGACCTCTGAATTTTTCAAGCAAGTAGTCCACCTTTGCTTCGACTGGGTAGCTACGGAATGGTGTCTAGCCAAGCAATGCAGCCAAACATGCACACAATTCAGTCTTTGATGAACCGTGAATCTGGTGGGATCAAGGAGCCAATCATTAGCTAGGCTATCTTGCAGTCGCACTTTAGCTGATCACCAATTTATCTTGATCAATCAGCTTCAGACGGTGACGGACCCATGATATATGAGGATCCTTGCTAAACCAAGCCTAAGAAGAATCGATAACCACAACCATTTATCCTTCTTGATCTGTGCATCGAGCAAAGAATACAACCATTTCTACAATGAACCTATCATATATTCTCAAAACATCGTAAAATGGTAAAAAAAATTGAACAAAAAGTTATGAAGCTTGGTTATTGCAAGATAGCCGCTGGAAGAAGGAAAATTCAGATCATTCAGTTAGGCCTTGTTCTTTTCAGCGTATCGTACCGTTGCGTATTACTGTAGCAAATTTTGTTATTTTTATATAGCCCATATGTTGTCATAATTTGCGACGATTTTTTCGTGACTTTTAGTAGTCATTCCAAAGATTCTAAAACTATTTTTTAATTATTTTTTTATAATCTTTAGCCCTCATTTTGAGGGTTTTTAAATTTGCTACAGTAATACGCAAACGCAACGATACGCTGAAAAGAACGAGGCCTTAGCTTCATATTTCGTAAACGGAGGAACAAATAAATGGTCTAACACACACCGCAACATTTAGACATGAAATTAAAAACAAGGAAAAAAAATAACAATACCTCGTTAGAATTGAATGACTTGCATGTCCGAAGTTTAAGCATACACCCGCAAAGCAATTGACGGATGAATAACTCATTCACCTCAGTCGGCCATAGATAACCCGTAATTCACCAAATTAACACACCTAGACACCCGCTCAGGCCCTTCTCAAAAAAAAAGAAAAAAAGAAAAAAAAAAGACACCCGCTCAGGCCTCAATGCCTTAACGAGGAAAGGAAGAGGGCCAGAGGAGAGGAGCCTGGGGCGGCAGATGGCAGGGCAGCCGCCATCCCCTTGCTGGCTTGGGCTGCTTGGCATGTTCACTGGGCACTCCGCCCAGCTGTGGCCTTGGCTATTGGCTGCCTGTTCACAGTGGCACAGATCTTCGAACTTCAGAGCACCGGCGAGCCACCACCGGACGTGGACAGGGATCTCAGGACGCCGGCCACCGGCACGCCGCTTCTGGTAAGCCCAGGGATTTCACAAACTGGGGAGTTCGGGATTGCTTGCTACCCTACTGCTGGACGATGGTTGAGCCAATACTGGTTGCTGGCATGTCGTGCGGGTTGCCGCCTTCTCCCTGGAACGCTACCGCCGCCGGAGCTCTGCTCGCCTCCGTCTTGGGTCGCCGGCAAGGTGCAGGATGGGTAGCTCCACTACTCAGTGCTCGCGCGCCAGCCCCGCCCGGGACCGGGAGGTGGGTCCGCCCGCCCCTGGCTTCAGCTGAACCATCCTTCCATTTGTCTCCATTTTTTATGCCGCCTCACCTGCAAGTTGCAACCCTCAACTCCTCAAGCCCCGTTCCAATTCCTTGCACTAAAATACTATTGCTAGCTAAAGAGATTGCTTCGCCATTCCGGAGCTTTACCCTTCGCAGTCCTTGCCCATCCGCTCCTTTTGTCCTTCGTCAACCCCTCCTCGCGGCCGCCTCCCCTTCTTGCTCGGTACACCCTCTATCCAGCCTTTACTGTTTGTTTCTGCTGCTTCTTGCGGTTGTCTTTGTTCCGTTCGCTCCTGCGTTTCTTCGGAGAGATCTGAGCTGAGCGGCGGGAGTGGTGAGAATGCTCCGTTTCTTGATTGGCCTTGGCGTTAGCAGGTCGGTGATGGTGGTGCTAGGATTTTGGGTTCTTGGTTTTTTTTGTGCTGCGGAGGTTTCTTAATTTTCTGCTCATGCCGTCGTGGGATTGGTACATAGGTTCCGTTGGCACGCTTAGATGATTTCGAAGAGGTCTTGATGTTGAATATTGCTGTGTGTTTCAGTTGCTTTCTCATGCGCCTACTCATCTATTTTGTAAATACTTTGTGTTCTAATAACTGAAACTTCCTTAAATACAGCTTCAGTAATTAATTTCAGGGAGAAAGACCTTGAAGTGTACGAGTCATTTGAGGTCTATTTAGTTTCAGAATGTTTTTAGAAAGATACTGATAGGGGCATTACATTACTAAATGGTTATAATGTGGAACACAGAACTCTCAATTCCATGCTTTTGAGTTAGGCCCTGTTCTTTTGAGCTGATCTGAACGGCTGAACAACTGAATGGCTGAAATGACTGAATTTTAAAAGTTTCTCTAGATAGTCTCGAGATTCTGATCCATTTCGTTTGACTTGCTTTTTGAAGCGTTAGGACCCACCTTCGGAACAGTGAAAGAACGGACTTAAAAAACTCAAAACATGTATCTTTTTAAAACATAGATAAGTCGTTAAGCTGTTAAGCTGTTAATATTTTGTTTTCGCTCCTTCATACTTTTCGTAAAACTAGATTTTGTGATTTTCCTTAAATAGCCAATGCAATTAAACAAATGTGCATCCTAGATGTTCTGAGGCTTCATAGTACATGTATTTCATTTAAATTACTTTTTCCTAAGATTTTCTTGTTGGCATCAGTTGTTGATCAACATTTTACACAGAAACTATTTAAAGTCACCAAAGCTGGGTGATTGTTAGTTTAAAAACTGTTAAAAATGTTAGTTGGAAGATATTTCTTATGATCCATTCTAATTTGTTACATCTTCTATCCTATCCTGATTTTCCATTTCATTTTCGGACTTTAAGGTGTTAATTACTGGGAGGCAATGATGCATAACATGATGGGAGAGGGAGGAAAGTGGTGAATTGGTAGTTATGTAAGATAGAAAGATGAAAAATTAGAAAGATAGAAATAAAAAATCAGTAAAAACAGATTGCAGGGAAAACGAAATATGCAAATGAAAAACAATTCTTATATACAAACTGAGAGCAATGTACCCACTAGTAATGCCTAATTTTTTCAAATATGCTAATGAAAAACACTCCGATAGCAGCCCTTTGATCTTCTCTTTGTGGCTCTGATCAACAAAGGTGAAACCCTCTCATCCCACTTGAATGCCTTTTCAGACAGCACCAAATTTCCTTTTCCTCTTCGATTCGCGGACCCCCCTCTTTTTATTTTTCTGTTCCGGTGCCTGCACATGAAACTTTCAGGTTATCAAGCAACCAAGGAGGTTCTAGGATTTGTAGATAACAAAGAAGTATATTTTTAATTTATATATAACCAAGGAACTGCCTACGACATGCAATTTTTAACCCTATGGTAATTAGCTAATAATCATGCTAGATATTCACGTTTATAATCTGAGAGTGCTTTTTTAGACCTGGACATATATTTTTGCTGTTTTTAGTTCGAACAAACTGACAGTATGCATTATTATCTGTGACATTTCAAACAATTTCTGTTCTAGGTCAAGGGGCCATTTCATGATTACACTAAGATAATGTCATGTCCAGATTACTGTCATTATTCAGTTTCAAAGAATCCCATCTCCAGATTTAGGATTGGTTCTCTGGATGAAATAATGAAAATTCCCATTATCTGCAGAAATATAAGGACTACACTTGCACAATATCAGTTTCCAATATTACAAATACATATTTAAATCTGGACATTACAATTCAACAACTAATATGGTGTTTTGATACAAAGAATTGTTTGCAAATATTGGCTGTCACACACATGGGTTCTGATTCAGACGCTCTGCTACACATGTATCTATACAATTTTCAGTCTTATACATGCATAGTTGCATCTAAGTTCTATCATATTTCTTAATCGCACACATGATGTCCATGTACTCCATCTTTCAAGCACAGCATGGCCAGATTAGGATGCATACAATTAACAGCCATGTACTGTAATCATCTCATGACTTATTTTGTGGGATAAATCATAAGTTCTCTGCACCAACAAGATCCTTCTGCATTCCTGCCCAATAAAAAAATGGTAGTCTCAGCTCATGACTTGCAGTAGAAATAATGAACTATGAATATGCCACTGGATGTTCATAGGAAAGTAGCATTGCACCGAATGAGTTAACTCATGTTTTGCATATAAGACAGTTAGACAGCATAGCTATCTGCATGATCAAAAAGCACACAACCAGCGCTCAGGTATGTATGAAAATAGGAGTGTTCTCTAATTTTAGGTAGATGACAGATAGCCTCTCAAGCCAACAGGTTAAGGATCTAGCAAAGAAGTGACAATTCCGCCACTAAATTCTTTGTGATGATACAAGATTATATTTTCAGCTCCTAGTATATTTTAATGTGCAATTACAGGATCTAGAACACCACTATAGAAATGATTTAGCACAAATTGGTAACATATACAGTACACAACAACGAGGGAATAGTACACAACAAAGATATGAGGCCAGAGGCCGGTATATATACAGAGTACAAGGACATCGTAGAACAACAGGCAGATGGGCCTAGGCCCATATATACAGCACACGAGCACAAAAAGATAAACAGCCTATACATTATACATATCTAACACCCCCTCAAACTTATGGTGGATCAACAACACTGGGTTTGGAGAGAAAAAAAATGGTGCTGTCGAGTTTTTGTCTTTGTGAAGAAATCTGCCAACTGATGAAGGCACATACTGAAGAGTCACAATCTGCTCCTGAACCTGCGATCTCATATAAGAAGTATCAACACCAATATGTTTGGTGAGCTCATGCTTCACTAGATCCCTGATAATACCAATAGCTCCTGTACTGTCATATAAGCTCCTATACTGTCAGATAAAAGTGGGGTTGGCGTCGAAACAGAAACACCAAAATCCTCAAGTAACCAACGCAGCCAGATAACCTCCGTCGTCAAAAGAGCCATAGCACACAACTCAGCCTCTGCACTAGAACAAGAAACTGCTTTATGCTTTTTACTCTTCCAAGCAATGAGATAATCACGAAGAAAACACAATAAGCAGAAAGAGCGCGGCGATCAGAAGGATCCCCAGCCCAGGTAACATTAGAATAAGCGCAAAGGTGTAAAGAGTTGGAGCGAGGAAATAAAAGACAACGAGAGATAGTGCCACGCAAATAGCGCGAGACACGAAGGAGATGACTATACTGGAGCTGAGTACGAGCAGAGACAAACTGACTCAGAATATGAACAGAATAAAAGATATCGGGACAGTTGACACAAAGATAGACAAGACTACCGATACCGAGTAGGATTAGAGAGAGGTTCCCATTAGTAAGAGGTCGAAGCTGAAGATTGAGCTCCATAAAAGTCTAAATAGTGTGATCATCAGTAAGAGACGCCCAATCAAAAAGATCCCCAATGTACTTCTCTTGAGATATAAAGATACCCTGCGACGTAGAGGTAACTTCAATCCCAAGGAAATAATGAATGGGACCCAAATCAGACATGTGAAACTGCCGACTGAGACGAGTCTTAACAAAATCAATAAATTGAGAGTCATTACCGGTAATGATCATGTCATCGACATAGAGCAGAAAAAAAGTGCGCCCACGGAATAAGGTGTGGACAAACAACGTAGGATTATGATCACAAACAGAAAAGCCAGCAGCAATAACCACTATGGAGAAATGCCGAAACCAAGCCCGAGGAGCTTGTTTAAGCCCATATAAAGCAGGACAAAGGCGAAGAACCTTGCCATCACAAACAAAATACACAGGTGGAGGCCTCATGAAAACCTTTTCATGCAGTTCTCCATTAATAAAAGCATTTTGAACATCAAGCAGATAGATAGGCCACGGCAAAAAGCGTCTTAATAGTGGTCATGTGAGTCATAGGAGTATAGGTCTCATCATAATCAACACCAAGCTCCTACTGAAAAAACTACGAGCTACAAGACGAGCTTTATAACGCTCAAGAGAACCATCAGAGCGAGTTTTAATCTTGTAAACCCACTTGCATATGATGGGACAAACATGGGACGGAAGAGAGACAATTTCCCATGGCTATTACGCTCGAGCGTAGAAATCTCCTCGGCCATCGCATGCTACCACTCGGGATGAATAATAGCATCACGATAAGAAACCGGCTCAGAAGAGGTAGCACCAGCAAAACCAAAACGCTCAGGAGGTCGAATAGAGTAACGATCACGAAGAGCATATGGCTGGGAGGTAGAAGCTGACTACTCAAAAGATGAGTCAAAAAGAGAAACCTCAATCGGATGCTGGCGGCGAGTGTAAAAGAAAGGATGAGGAGGAACAAAATTAGTTGAAACTGGTGAAGAGATATTCTTCTTTGTAGGAGAAGGAACACTAGACTCAAGAGGAAGAGAATCAGTGGACTCCGAAGGCTGTGAAGACATGGTAGACATGGGAGGTGGTGTATACACAGGCACAGACAGTGGAATAGATAGCACCTGGAAAAGTTAAGAAAGAAAGGGATTCGACGTTAGAGGATAGAAAAAGACGCGGATAGAAAAAACATGATTCATCAAAAGTAATGTCCCGAGAAATCCGCATCCGACAACAAATAGGATCCCAACAACGATAGCCCTTGTGCTTATCACTATATCCCAGAAAAACACACTCAACTGACTAGGCAGTCAGCTTAGTGCGTGGAGCGAGAAGAACATAGGAGAGACACCCAAAAGATCGAAAAACAGAGTTGTCTGCTGGGTGTCTTGAAAGACGCTCTATAGGAATACCAGCTTGAAGAGCTGAAGAAGGTTGAAGATTGATGAGATGATAAACAGAAGAGACAGCCTCAGCCCAAAAGTGAGGTGGAACAGAAGAATCAATCATGAGAGCACGTGCGGTTTCAATAAGATGACGTGTTTACGCTTAGCCATACCATTTTGAGCATGGGCGTCAGGACAAGAGAACTGAGACAGAGTGCCCTACTCAACAAGAAAACCACGACGATGCCCGGAAAGATACTTTCCTGCAGAGTCGTCTCCAAAAATACGAATAAAAGAGTCAAACTGAGTACGAATTATGGTGACAAAATTTTTATAGATAGATAAAACCTCACTGCAAGAAGACATAAAATATATCCAAGTGTGGAGAGAAAAATCATTTATAAAAATGATGTAGTGTTTATGACCACCTTTTGACAAAAGGGGCTGTACTCCAAACATCAGAATGAACAAGATCAAACGCACGGGCTAACACCGACTCACCAAAAGGATAAGGAAATTGCACTTGTTTGCCTAGGTTGCAACTCGCACAATTGAGATGGACATAACGACACAGACCATAAAAGATCACGACAAACCAAAAAGATAAACGAGAACCACATACATGTCCTAAACGATGATGACATTGAGCAAAAGACGTTGTGGAGGAAGCAGCGGAGACGAAGAGATTGACAGGAGCAGCGGAAGAAGGACGAAGCCAGTCATGCTCACAGAGACGCTGCGAGTCACGGCGTCGGAGCCAGTACCAATCAAGAGACCCGTGCGACGATCCTGAAGACAACACTAGTCACTATCGAAAATCATACGACAGCCATGATCAGTAAGTTGACCGACAGAAATTAGCTGCATGTTTAGTTTAGAAAAATGAGAAACATATGGTAAATTAAAAGAAGACAAAAGAGTGCCTCGTCTTGTAACAGGAAGAGAGGCACTGTCAATGGGGTGGTTAAGGGATGAACAAAAGTAAAACATGAGGAATCGCGTATCATATGAAAACAAGCACCTAAGTCAAGAATCCATGGTGATGTAACTGGTGTCTTAGTGGAAGACTGCGAAGCAGAAGCAACAAAACCCGAGGGTGAAGAGGCAGCCATGTGACGTAAGAGCACAAGAATCTCAATAGAGGCATCTCGATTGCGCTGGGAGTCTGAGTCTCTTGTGACTGGTGCTGCCAGTACCCTTGGGCGAACGACGACGAGCAATGTCCTTCCTATAGCAAAACTGCTCTACATGACCATCCTTGTCGCAGTAGGTGCAGTGAAGACCAGTCTTCGTCGTCACTCCAAAAGATGGCGAGGATGAGGAAAAAGACGACCGAGGACCAGTAGAACTCGAAGCCGGTGGCCGAAGAGCAAGATTTGACGGAGAAGTCAGAAGAGCAAGATCTGACGGAGAAGTCAGTAGACTTGCACCACGAAGATGAACCTCCTCAGTACGAAAAGCAGTGAGAGCCTTCAGCATGGTGACACGAGAGTGACGGGAAGAGGTGCACAAACTTGCTAAAACTCGAGCCGAAGACGTATGACGAAGTCTTAGACACGATGAAGCTTCAGACGAGATCGCTGACGCAGGCGATAGGCACAAGTTCGAGGGTCATGATCTGCTCCATTATCAAGAGACGCATATAGAGAGTCCAACTGACACCACACTGCGGAAAACTGAGCATAAAACTCATACACCGTAGAATCACCCTATTGTAGAGACTTCTCATGGTGAAGAGCAGCAAGATACTGAGAATCACCCAAGGGCTCGTATCGATCCCGAAGATTTGACCACATCAGCTGAGCAGAAGTCAAAAAGACCACCTCTCCAGTAAGATGCACTTCCATGCTGGCGTTCAAAATAGCAGAGGCACGAGCATCCTCATCACACCGGAATTTATAAGTGGTGTACTGAGAATTGTAGGACTCCAAAGCCGCCTTGTAGTTATCGGCAACCTTCTTAGCAACAGCAGCATGACTAGAAGACTGAAGCGAAAAGGGCAGTGTCAGGGGATCAGGATTCGGCGGGCAAAGGAGCTTGCCGGTAAGAAAATCCTAGAGACGTTGTCCACGCAAGTGAATGCGCATATGCTGAGCACAATCACGATAATTGAGCCTATAAAAAAGCATAGGACACCGAGGAACGGAAACGGTGCCTCACGACATTTTTTTTCTTTTTTTTTAACGAGTAGCACTAGCTAATTAGCTGTTGGTACAGAATCGATGCAGTTGAGTAGTAGTACTACTGGTATACTAGTACAAACAAATCCGATGCAGTAGTACTACTAGTACACAAACACAGTACTACGAATGAGTAGTACTACGAACTAGCAGGAAAAGAAAACGACGACTATCGGCACAAACTGATGGTGCCCGCGGATAGAAGATGGGGGGGGCACTGTCAAAACAGATCGTAGGGCAGCCTGTGCTGTGGAATCCGGTGAAGACAGCAGCTGCAAGATGACGGCACCGACGACAGCAAGTAGACGGCGACGGCGAACCGGATTAGAACGCAACGGTGTGACGGCTAACAGATCCAGCGACAGCGCAACTCGATGTCAGGGAGATGGCCGATATCGTCGGAGACTAGACCAGGCAACGACCTGAATGATGGTGGGAGGAGACGACGCAAGTGCAATGCCGATAAAACCTAACCCTAATTTTGCTCTGATACCATGTTGGGAATAACACTTGTGTATTGATATGAGGTCAGAGGCCGGTATATATATAGAGTAAAAGGAAACCCTAAAACAATGGGCAGATGGGCCTAGGCCCATATATACAGCACATGAGCACAAACAGATAAACAACATATACATTATACATATCTAACACTGGCAACTATAGATTAACTAGAATTGCTATTCAATGAAGTCAGAAATGCTTCACTCCTACAATCAATTTATAGATTGGATTTATCACATTTTGTCTCGCAAATCCAATTCTCAGAGCAACAGTGCACACAAACAAGTATGAAGCCCTTTTAAAATGTAAACCAAGCCAGCACCTTGCAAAAGTAAACCAAAGAAGGGTTTGAAATAGTTCAAAGTGTTGGGTAGGGGAGGTGGCCATGACCAAGGAAGAGGTCGATGCACGGTGTTTGGTTAGGGATGGCGGTCGTGAATGGGAAATAGAGCTGCGGCCATGAGCAATAACAAGGGAGGCGATGGGTGCTGTTTCAGGAGGTGGTCATGAGCGAGGACAAGCGCAACGACAACTCTGTCTGATAGAACATGGAAGCGGCCATGAGCAAGGAGGAGCAGCAGCGGCTGGTGCTGGTTTTTGGAGGTGGTGTGAGTAGAGAGGAAGGTGGCGAACTGACGTGTGCTGTATTGAGGGTGGCGGAGAGAGCTAGAGCCAAAACCCTAGCTGGATAGCAAAGAAGGTTAGCATATAACGAGAAGATGGGAGAGAAGGCGCCGCCAGCAACTTTTTTCACGGGGGGGGGAGAAAAAGAGAGAAGCCAGCTGCCTCTCAAGCACCGTCGTATAACCCTACCCATATCGGATCAGAACCGGGGAAAAAAAATTCAAATCGGGCCGAAATTTTTTGACCGAAAGGGCCCATTATCGCCTTGGGCCGGAAGAAGCGAAATTTCCGAAATTTCGCCGAAATTTCGCCGAAATTTTTAACCCTGGGCTCTCCTACCCGGAGAGGATTCACTCATGCCAGGGCTGGCACACGAGCTCGTTTTCTGAATTTTTGGCTCGGTTTCAAATTACATCCGATTCAATTCTAGATTGTTCTAACATTAAAATTATTCAATTTTAGACGAACATCAAATGCACTTCGGCTCGGCTCCGGCTCGGCTCGTGGGCTCGGTTGTAAATTTACCCTAAAAAAATAACTAAAATTATATAGAATCCATCTGTGTTAATTTTAGAAAAAGCTCGAAATGAGCTCGTGTGCCACCCCTACTCATGGCCCTCTCTAGAACACACACTTGAGGAAGAACACAAGGACACAAGAGTTCTTTGGTGCAGCCGGCAACCACCGTGCTGCGTTTTCTGCTCTATTACTCACTCAACTCGGCACTGAACACAACGATTACAACTAGTATTTATAGACGCACACACACCCCGGCCATCGGCCACAATCCGCCCTAACTCTGGTACGCACCCACGCTGCTCATGCGTGATCCATGACCTGGTGGCCGCTAACCACCTTGGCTAAACACGCACATGCATGGACTAAATCAATGCATGCAAATCTGACTAACAAATTGCATGCACACATGCATAGGACTCGACCAACACTCCCAACGTGCAGCCACTACATGCAAACACAACAATCTAATAACTTGATACAAGATTAGTTCTAACAATCACCCCCTAATCTTGTAACCTATACTCGCATACAATAACTCATGGACACAGCTAGCATGAGACACGAAATCAAAACTTGGTCACCCTTTCGACGAAACACTCAGACGGCCTCCACTGCCATCTTGTCTCGCCTCGGCCTCCAACTCAATGTGACACACCGACGGCTCCTGCCATCTTGTCACGTATCGAGAATCATCTCGACATGACACACTATATGGCCTCCTACCATCTTGCCATGACGACGATTTTCTCCCACCGAGCAGATCACGATGAAGATGCCCTCCTAGCACCTCTTAATGCTTCGTTGCACCATCGAGTCACCACTTCTCTTCAACACGCCCTCACCATGAACACAGCCTCCTGCCGTGGTTCATGGTCTCTATGATGCCGCATCGCCGGCGTCGCCGCTCCTCGGCGTAGCACCGTGATATAGCACCATCGCCTTCACCAAGCTCTGATATCACTTGTTGGCCCAGGCTCTCCATCCCGTAGAGAAATCACTCATCTCTTTCCTTGGAATACAACCGCTCAAGAAGATGAACAAAAAACACCAGGTATTTGGTGCAGCCCGGTAACCCGTGCGCTGCGTTTTCTTCTCTTTTGATTACTCACTCAACTTTGTCTTGTCAAATTTCTTCTTACCATGACGCTTTGATGCACCCTCTCCACCATCGGTGAGCAACAAATGTCCATCACCCATCTCGTCATGGCGCTTGCGGATCCTTCCTTCAAACACCTTGAGCCGCCCTATCACGCACCTCGGCGTAGCACCACGACCAGCACCATTGCCTTCACCAGGCTCTGATACCACTGTTGGCCCAGGCTCTCCCTCCCGGAGAGAATTCACTCATCTCTTTCCTTGGAACACAACCACTCAAGAAGATGAACAAAAAACACCAGGTATTTGATGCAGCCCGGTAACCCGTGCGTTGCGTTTTCTTCTCTTCTGATTACTCACTCAACACACTTTACATAGACCGAATACATGCTTAAATAAGCACAGAACTCACACGCACAACAACGGCCACGTTCTGCATGGCTGGTAACGAACAAGCTTGCTTCTTTCGGCCACACGCTCACGTTCTCCGCGTCGTGCAACTTGTGGACTCGGCTGCCGCCGTCGTGCTCCGCGCCGCCGCCTTGCTTTGCACCATGTCGTGCCGCCGCCATGGGAGCGTAGTGGCCGGCGGTGGTGAACTTGGCGGCGGTGGACGGGGAGCTCGCCTTTGTGGGGGAGAGGATGTGAGAGGAAGAAGGCAAAATGGTAATTTCACATGCTGGAAAAGGTGGAAATTAGAGGAAATCATAAAAAAATGGCCAAAATGGCATGTAGCCGACGAAGCCAACCTTATCAATGGCATATTACCGACGCCAACCTGCAGGGTGGCATTTTAACGAGCGGCATTGTGCGGGATGGCATAAAGCTAATTTTCTCGTTTCCATGAGTGGAAGAGGAAGTTGTAGGTGTGAATGGGCAGCAGATCTATTGCAATGGGCCAAAATGTACAGAGTACAGGCAAAGGGAAAAATGCAAATAAGACCCTATACAAAGTACTATTAACACCCCCCTCAAACTCAAGGTGGATCCACAACATGTGTTTGGAGAGGTGGAAATCATGCATAGCTCTAGTTTGTGCCTTGATGAGGAAGTCTGCAAGCTGGAGCTCTGATGGCACAAACTCAAGAGTAACCACCTGCTGCTGCACCTGTTACCGGACATACGATGCATCGACACCAATATGCTTCGTAAGCTCATGCTTCACTGGATCGCGAGCAATACTGATGGTGCCGGTGCTGTCGGAGTGCACTGTCGTAGGGGAGGAGGTAGTGACTCCAAAATCTGCCAAAAGCCACCTCAGCCATGTCACCTCAGCCATCACAGAAGCCAACGCCCGCAACTCAGCCTCAGTACTAGAGCGGGAAACAGCCTGCTGCTGCTTGGTCTTCCAGGCAATCAAGGAAGAGCCAAGGAAGACAATAAGCAGAGATGGACTTGCGATCAGAGGGATCGCTAGCCCAGGAAGCATCAGAGTAGGCCTGAAGTTGCAAGGATCTGGAGCGAGAGAAGACCAGGCGGCGATCAATAGTACCACGAAGGTACCGCAGAACACGAAGGTGACTATAGTGTATCTGAGTAGGAGCAAACATGAACTGACTCAGAATGTGAACAGCATAGGAGATGTTGGGACGAGTAATACCAACATAAACAAGACTCCCAACTAGATGACGATAGCGAGTAGGATCAGCAAGAGGATCACCATCTGTGGGACGAAGCTGAAGGTGAAGCTCCATGGGAGTGTCAACCGTACGCTGATCAGTGAGACATGCACGAGCAGGAAGGTCGTGAATGTATTTCTGCTGGGAGAGATAGTAACCCTCAGGAGTGGAACTGACCACTATCCCAAGGAAGTACCGAAGAGGACCCAGATCTGCCATCTAAAACTGCTCACTGAGGCGTGCCTTGACAAAGGCAATAAACTGAGGATCATCGCCGGTGATCAGCATATCATCCACATAAAGAAGAAGTGTCCGACCACGAGGAGACTGGTAAACAAAGAGAGCAGGGTCATGTTGACTCGCAACAAACCCAGCAGCACTAACAACAGAGGTGAAGCGCTCAAACCAAGCACGGGGGCCTGCTTCAGCCCGTAAAGAGAACGACGAAGACGACAAACTTGACCATCAGGAACAGAGTAGCCAGGAGGTGGGTGCATGTAGACCTCACGCAGCTCACCGTGAAGAAAAGCGTTCTGCACGTCAAGCTGGGAGATGGTCCACTAACGCACGGAAGCAACGGCCACAAGAGTATGAACAGTGGTCCGGTGCGCAACAGGAGCGAAAGTCTCCCCAAAGTCAACACCTGGCTCCTGCTGAAAACCACGGGCAACAAGACGAGCTTTATAGCGTGCAAGAAAACCATCAGAGCGAGTCTTAATCTTATAGACCCACTTGCAAGTGATAGGAGTCGCACAAGAAGGAAGGGGAACAAGGTCCCAAGTGTGGGTACGCTCTAAGGTCGCAAGCTCCTTGGCCATAGCAAACTGCCACTCAGGATGAGCGACAGCATCGCAAAATGAAGTGGGCTCAGAAGTAGAGGTAGCTGGAGCAGCAAAGCCATAGCGATCAGGACGGGGAATCATGCGCCGATCATGAAGAGCGTACCGAGGTGAAGCTAGAGAAGACTCCAAGACAGGGACAGGAGAGTCCTCAGGAGAAGAGGTTGGTGAAGGCACGGAAGGGGTGGAAGTGTCAGGAGCAGACCCATGAACTAAAAGAGGAGCTGAGCCTAGAATGGAGAGAGAGCTAGTAGTAGATGGACGACGAGAGTAATGAATACGGATAGATGGACGAGAAAAGGTGGAGGGAGGTGGTGGGGAAGGTGTCAGAGTCGGTGGTAGAGAAGGTGGTGGCGGGGTCGGCAATAGTGGTGGAACAGAAGGTGGTGGCGGGGTCAGCAATAGTGGTGGAACAGAAGATGGTGGTGGGGTCGGCAATAGTGGTGGAACACGAGATCTGGGAGAAGACAACGGATCTGGAAGGGTAAGGAAAGAGAGAGAGTCAGCAAATGACTGAGAATGAGATGATGGATCAGGAGTAAAGTAAGAACAAGACTCATTGAAGATGACATCACGGGAGACCCTGATCCGACGAGCAGCAGGATCCCAACAACGAGCACCTTTGCGCTTAGAGTCATAGCCAAGGAAAACACACTTTGCTGATTGAGCTGTCAGCTTGGTGCGCTCACGAGGCTGAAGAAGAACAAAGACAACACATCCCGTAACGAACTCGTACATGCCAAATACTACCTACGGTAGATAAGGTAATCTCCTAATCTTGGGGATCACGACCTCCAATCCAATCCGGGAAACCAACGTCCGGGTCTTCACGTAGCCGTGCAGAACTCTTGTTCGAGACGGACTCAAACACGAAGTCTTTGGCCGTTACGCACCGTGCCAGTCAGGAAGCTGTTCGGCAGGATGCATATGGGCCAGATAGAACCTTCCAGGGAGCTGGGCCCTGGTAGGCTGTTTGATCGGGCCGTCAGGGAGTGGGCCATGGAAATGGGCCGTAATTTTATCCCCGACAACTACTGTCTCAACCATTGTACATGCTCGCTGCTAGCGAAGTACAAGCACCTGAATACAGATTCTAACACCCCCCCCCCTCAATCTCAGCCTAGGTGCCCTGATGAAGATTGTAGCAGCTTGTGATGAACGGAGCTTTGACAAGGGCTTAGTAAATACATCAACCAACTAATCTTTTGATGAAATGAACCGTACCTCCATATCTTTCCTTGCTACTTGTTCACGAATAAAATGGAAGTCGACTTCAATGTGCTTTGTTCTCGTGTGAAACATTGGTTTTGTTGTTAAGTATGTTGCCCCAAGATTGTCACACCGCAACAACGGACACCTGCCCTGAAAGACCTTTAGCTCCTTCAAAAGAGATTGCAACCAAATTACTTCGGCTGTAACATTGACGATGGACTAATACTCGGCTTCAATGCTAGATCTCGACACCATTGCTTGTCTCTGGGAGCTCCATGACACAAGATTTGTCCCTAGAAACACAGCAAAACCGTTGGTTGAATGTCGATCTTCAGGATTACCAGCCCAGTCAGCGTCGAAAACACACTTAAGGCGACTGGTTGTGGATTTTTGGATCTTCAACCCATGATCAAGTGTTCCTTTAACATATCTGAGTATTCTCTTCACAGCTGCCCAGTGAGAATCAGTAGGCATCTGAACAAATTGACACACCAGATTTACTGAGAATGATAAATCAGGCCAAATCATAAGCAAATATTGCAATCCCTATACTATGCTTCTGTACTGAAAATGCCCTGCTTCATCATGTACTTTTCCTTCGGTACATACTTTTTCACTAGATGCCATCGGGGTTGAGATTGGTTTGCAATTAATCATGTTAGCTCGCCTAAGCAAATCTATAGCATATCTTTTCTAAGATAAAGTAATTTCATTCGGCATCTTAACCTCAATTCCTAGAAAATATTCAAGTGTACTAAGATCTTTCACTACAAAACTTACTCTTAACTGTTTAATCAGCTGATCAGTAGCACTGGTGAAGGAACATGCAATGATTATGTCATCCATATAAATGAGCATATATATTTGTCACTCCTCCCGAACTGAATATAAAAAGTGAAGAATGAGCCTTTGACGACACAAAACCTAGTTCATGCAGTCTGCTTGTCAAATGAGAGTGCCAGGCTCTTGGAGCTTGCTTCAAACCATATAAGACCTTTCTGAGACGACAAATATAACTGGGTGGCTTGTTTGGATCTGTATAACCCAGTGGTTGTTTCATATAAACCCCTTCCTCAAGAATTCCATGCAAAAATGCATTTTGTATGTCAAGCTATCGTAGACTCCATCCCTACGACACTGCTAGTGATAGTATAACTCGAACAGTTGAAGGCTTAACAACAGGACTGTAGGTGTCAATATAGTCCAGACCATACCTCTATTTCAAACCTTTTGCGACCAACCGGGCCTAGAACCTGTCCACTGATCGGTCTGCTTTTCTTTTCACCTTGTATACCCAACGACTATCGATCAGATTTATGCCCTTCTTAGGTGGTACCAACTCCCAAGTCTCATTTCTCATCAGTGCATTATACTAGTCATCCATAGCTTGATGCCAATTTGAGCTTGCAAGTGCTTGCTGTAATCTGCTAAGTTCAGTTTCAGTCTCTGAACCTGAACACCCTTCTGGACCCGAAACAAGAAACTGCTGTGTTGTCGTATTTTTGTCATTAGTGATTGCTGTAGCTATAAACTTGTTGCCCTTCTCTGAATATCTAATCGTCCCATCTGTGAATTGCCTGGGCTGAATAATGTTATCATGTAGTCTAGTTCTCATTGGGTGCAACCTCTCTCCTACTACATGCGCAGATTCAGAATTATTTTCTTCTGTTGATTGATCTGCCCCAGTTCCTGTTTCAGCTTCTGCCACTCCTGGAGAGCTAATATCTGCAACTTACACTGCAGAAGAAGAGCTAACACTAGAGAGATCATTGTCAGCTTCAGGGTTAGGTTGTCCATTACTAGTATCAGTACTAGCATTTGCTGGTTCAATGTTCATAGAATTTTCATTCAGATCACAAAAGACAAGAGATTGTTCAGAATATTTGGAAAGAACATGAAGAACAATAGGCTAGTTTGAGGTGTCAGGTACATGAGCATTTGTGGTGGACTTGTCAGTGAAAGGAAACACGTTTTCATCGAATACAACATCGCGATATATGTAAATACGTCCGGTAGAGGGATCAAAACATTTGTACCCCTTGTGAGATGTGTGAATGGGCAGCAACTGTTGCAATGGGCCAATGGGCCAAAATCTACAGAGTACAGGCAAAGGGAAAAAAGCAAATAAGACCCTATACAAAGTACTATTAACACCCCCCTCAAACTCAAGGTGGATCCACTACATTGAGTTTGGAGAGGTGGAAATCATGCATAGCTCTAGTTTGTGCCTTGGTGAGGAAGTCTACAAGCTGGAGCTCTGATGACACAAACTCAAGAGTAACCACCTGCTGCTGCACCTGTGACCGGACATACGATGCATCGACACCAATATGCTTCGTAAGCTCATGCTTCACTGGGTCGCGAGCAATACTGGTAGCGCCGGTGCTGTCGGAGTGCACTGTCGTAGGGGAGGACATAGTGACTCCAAAATCTGCCAAAATCCACCTCAGCCATGTCACCTCAGTCGTCATAGAAGCCAACGCCCGCAACTCAGCCTCAGTACTAGAGCGGGAAACAGCCTGCTGCTTCTTGGTCTTCCAGGCAATCAAGGAAGAGCCAAGGAAGACACAATAAGCAGAGATGGACTTGCGATCAGAGGGATCGCTAGCCCAGGAAGCATCAGAGTAGGCCTGAAGTTGCAAGGAGCTGGAGCGAGAGAAGAACAGGCGGCGATCAATAATACCACGAAGGTACCACAGGACACGAAGAAGGTGACTATAGTGTATCTGAGTAGGAGCAGACATGAACTGACTCAGAATATGAACAGCATAGGAGATGCCAGGACGAGTAATACCAAGATAAACAAGACTCCCAACTAGATGACGATAGCGAGTAGGATCAGCAAGAGGATCACCATATGTGGAACGAAGCTGAAGATGAAGCTCCATGGGAGTGTCAACCGTGCGCTGATCACTGAGACATGCACGAGAAAGAAGGTCATGAATGTATTTCTGCTGGGAGAGATAGTAACCCTTAGGAGTGGAACTGACCTCCATCCCAAGGAAGTACCGAAGAGGACCCAGATCTGACATCTGAAACTGCTCACTGAGGCGTGCCTTAACAAAGGCAATAAACTGAGGATCATCGCCGGTGATCAGCATATCATTCACATAAAGAAGAAGAAGTGTTCGACCACGAGGAGACTGGTGAACAAAGAGAGCAGGATCATGTTGACTCGCAACAAACCCAACAGTAGTAACAACAGAGGTGAAGCGCTCAAACCAAGCACGGGGGGCCTGCTTCAGCCCGTAAAGAGAACAGCGAAGACGACAAATTTGACCATCAGGAAACAGATTAGCCAGGAGGTGGCTGCATGTAGACCTCCTCATGTAGCTCACCGTGAAGAAAAGCGTTTTGCACGTCAAGCTGGGAGATGGTCCACAGACGCACGGAAGCAACGGCCACAAGAGTATGAACAGTGGTCCGGTGCGCAACAGGAGCAAAAGTCTTCTCAAAGTCAACACCTGGCTCCTGCTGAAAACCACGGGCAACAAGACGAGCCTTATAGCGTGCAAGAAAACCATCAGAGCAAGTCTTAATCTTGTAGACCCACTTGCAAGTGATAGGAGTCGCACAAGAAGGAAGGGGAACAAGGTCCCAAGTGTGGGTACGCTCTAAGGCCGCAAGCTCCTCGGCCATAGCGAACTGCCACTCAGGATGAGCGACAGCATCGCAAAAGGAAGTGGGCTCAGAAGTAGAGGTAGCTGGAGCAGCAAAGTCATAGCGATCAGGACGGGAAATCATGCGCCGATCACGAAGAGCGTACCGAGGTGAAGCTGGAGAAGACTCCAAGACAGTGACATGAGAGTCCTCAGAAGAAGAGGCTGGTAAAGACACGGAAGGGGTGGAAGTGTCAGGAGCAAACCCGTGAACTGAAAGAGGAGCTGAGCCCAGAATGGAGGGAGAGCTAGTAGTAGGAGGTGGACGACGAGCGTAATGAACACGGATAGGTGGACGAGAAAAGGTGGAGGGAGGTGGTGGGGGTGGTGGTGGAGGTGTCAGAGTCAATGGTAGAGAAGGTGGTGGCGGTGGAGGTGGAGGTGTCAGAGTCGGTCGTAGAGAAGGTGGTGGCGGGGTTGGCAATAGTGGTGGAACACGAGATCTGGGAGAGGACAATGGATCTGGAAGGGTAAGGAAAGAGAGAGAGTCAGCAAACGACTGAGAATGAGAGGACGGATCAGGAGTAAAGTAAGAACAGGACTCATCGAAGATGACATCACGGGAGACCCTGATCCGACGAGCAGCATGATCCCAACAACAAGCACCTTTGCGCTCAGAGTCATAGCCAAGGAAAACACACTTTGTTGATTGAGCTGTCAGCTTGGTGCGCTGACGAGGCTGAAGAAGAACAAAGACAACACATCCAAAAGAGCGAAGATGACTGTATGGGGGAGAATAGCCAAAAAGTCGCTCGAAGGGAGTGGCACCATCAAGGGCAACAGAGGGCTGAATATTAATGAGATATACTGCTGTGGAGACGGCCTCACCCCAAAAGTGAGGAGGAACAAATGAGGCAAGCATCATCGCACGAGCTGTCTCAAGGATGTGACGATGTTTACGCTCAGCAACCCCATTCTAAGCATGGGCACCAGTGCAGGAATATTGGGGAAGCGTGCCCTGCTCAAGAAGATACTGGCGAAGGGAGGCAGACAAGTACTCGCCAGCAGAATCAGCGCGAAAAACACGAACAGGAGAACCAAACTGAGTGTGAACCATAGCAGAGAAGGCCTTGTAAGCAGGCAACACCTGAGCACGAGATGTCAAAAGATAGAGACAAGTATATCGAGAATAGTCATCAATAAAGATCACATACCAACGGTGTGCCCCTTTCGAAAAGAAGGGTGCTGGGCCCCATACATCAGAGTGAACTAAATCAAAAGGTCGAGAAGACACAGAGTCACTAGAAGGATATGGATGATGTAGCTGCTTGCCTAGCTTACAGCCAATACAGGAAGTCAGGGAGGTGCCACCAGAGACCTTTCCAAGAACACCACGACTAACTAAAGAGGAAAGACGGGACCCACACATGTGACCTAACCGATGATGCCACTGAGCAAAACTGGTGGAGGCGGTGGTGGTGAGGGCAGTGGCATCAGTGGAAGTAGACGACTGGCTGGTGGAGACGGTAGAGGCGAAAGCGGAGGGATGACGAAGCCAGTGGAGCTCCCAAAGACGCGGGGAGGCATGGAGCCGGCGGCCAGTGCCAAGAAGAGTCCCCGTAGTGCGATCCTGAATGGAACAATGATCAGAATCAAGGATAACATGACAATGATGATCACTAAGCTGGCCAGTAGAAATTAGCTGCATATCAAGAGAAGGAACATGGGAAACAAAGGGAACATAAAAAAGAAGATGTATGAAGAGTACCCCGACTAGTAACAGGAAGATATGTGCCATCTGCTGTCTTGATGGACACAGGGGTAACAGGTGAGCTCAAAGGACCAAGGTAGGTAGGATCAGAGGTCATGTGAAACGAAGCCCCAGAGTCGGGAATCCAGGGGTGTGGTATACCTGAGCGAGGCTGAGTGGCTAAGCTGACGGTGTCAAGAGCTGAGACAGGACGAGCATCACGACGCTCATTACGCTCCAAGCGCTGACTGATATCGTGAAGCAGACGAACATAGTCAGGTGGCAAAGCAGAAGTCGCATCACCAGTAGTACTGCCTGCTCCCCCAGAACCCCTCCTGCGGTTCTGAGGCCGCTGCCTGCAACGCTCAATGGTGTGGACATACCGCTTGCAGTAGTTGTAGTAGAAAGTAACTAGCTGGGAACGAGCAGCAGCAACAGCTCCTGTAGGTGTCGAGGAAGAGGAGGCAGCGCCAGCCGAGGGTGTAGTAGAGACTGGTGCCGCCGGTGCTGCAGGGGCGACGAGGACGGATGGGGTAGACGAGAGACCGCCACGAAGACGAGTCTCCTCCGCCCGAACCATAGTAAGAGCCTCAACCAGGGGAGGCTGCGGCGAGCGAGCCAAAAGCTGAGCACGAAGCTGCTCAAACTCAGGCCTAAGATGCCGAAGGAACTCGAACAGGCGACGTCGATGCTCAGCAGACTAACGTAGAAGACAGTAGCGACAGACATGGCAGTAGTCTGGATCATGTGAATCAAGCTGACACCACACATCTGTGATCTGATGATAGAAGTCATCTGCGGTATGATCCTGCTGAGTGAGCGAACCAGCTAGATCCAACAAAGAGGTGTAGAGAGCATCACTGCTCGGCTCGTAGAGAGATTGCACATGTGTCCACATCTCACGCGAAGAGGGCAGGCTAACAAGATCCAATCCAAGCTCAACCTTCATGCTGCCTATGAGGATAGCAACAACACGAGCCTCATTCGCCTGCCAGGCCTCCAATGTCTCAACATCTGCAACATACTGCTCCACAGCCTTGTCATAGAGTTCCTTATCAGCATCAGAAACAGGGGTGCCATCCGCCTCAGGTCTAGGCTCCTCTAGAGTAGTCGGAGTAGCAGGACGTGAAGTGGACCCGGTGAGATGACCCCAAAGACGATGGCTATCGAGACAGACACGAAGCATGGGGGCCCAAGACCGGTAATCTGTCTCATCGAGAACCACCTGTGAGAGCTGCATCAAACCAGAGAGACGAGCAGCTGAAGAACCGGCGCCAGCTGAGTTAGCCATGGAGAGAGTCCGAGTTGCCCAAGAGAACTAGGCGGCATGCAGCAGATCCGCCTCTGCCAAGAGCACACGCTGCCCGGAGAAGAGACGGCGCGGCTTGGAGAAGGGCGGCACAGTCCGAAGCAGGACGTCGCGGGCGCAGATCTGGAGGTAGACGCGGCGCGAAGCTCGGCGCGATGCGGCGCGGCGCGCGGCTCGCGGACTGACGGCGCGGCGAGCGGCGGCGCGCAGATCTGGAAGAGGAGGAGGAGGCGCGCAGAACTGGAAGAGGGAGAGGCAGCGCGCCCGGATGGAGAAGGGGAGAGTCACCGGTGGTGGTGGTGCTGGCGAGGGACGGCGGTGGTGGCGCCGGCGGTGAGGGTTAGGGTTTAGGCGACGGCGACTGCTGTGGAGAGGAGAGCTAGGGTTTGGAACCCGTGCTCTGATACCATGTGAATGGGCAGTAACTGTTGCAATGGGCCATTGGGCCAAAATGTACAGAGTACAGGCAAAGGGAAAAAAGTAAATAAGACCCTATACAAAGTACTGTTAACAAGATGAACTGTAACCGATAAAGACACACTGCCTTGTTCTTAAATTCAACTTCCTGGAATTATATGGCCGCAGATTTCGCCAACAAGCACAGCAAAATACACGCAAAGCAGTGTAGTCTGGATTAAGATTTAATAGCTTATGGTGTGTCATGATCGATTGTTTGACTAGGCATTCCATTGATTAAATAACAGACAGTGATAAAAGCTTCATCCCAAAAGCGCAAGGGCATATGAGATTGTGCAAGAAGAGATAACCCGGTTTCAACGATGTGCCTGTGTTTCCTCTCTACAGTCCCATTTTGCTGGTGAGTGTAGGGACATGAAATACAGTGTTCTATTCCAATGTGTATGAAAAATTGATTAAGACGGCGATACTCACCACCCCGGTCCGATTGAACTAAGCGAATTTTAGCATTGAGAGCATTTTCAGCATATTTTTGAAAATGCAAGAACATAGGTTCTACATCAGACTTATTCTTTAAAAAATAAATCCATATGTCGACGGTTGGGATATCGGTCCCATGTCAACTAAGGATCTTGAGAAGGGGAGATAGAAGACACTGCCGAGCAGGGCAAAACAGCAATCAACGAGCAGCGAGCAGACACAGGGTTTTTATACTGGTTCAGGCCTCTCCAGGGAGATAATAACCCTACGTCTAGTGTTTCTTTATATGAGAAGGGATTACAGGAGAGAACTCAGCGAGACGAATAGGTCTCGGCGAGATTCTGGGTGTACAAGAAGTAGTATTCTATCTTGTGCTCAAGTCGTGCCCTCTACACGCCATAGGGGATAATCAGGCCGGTTTGACTACGAGGACGTAACGAACTCATATACATGCCAAATACATCCCGAGGTAGATAAGGTATACTCCAATTCTTGGGGATCACGGCGTCTGCTCCAATCCAGGAAACTACGTCCGGGTCTTCACGTAGCCGTGTAGAATTCTTGTTCAAGTCGGAGTCGAACACGAAGCCTAAGCCGCCACGCACCGTGCCAACCCCAGAGGCTGTTCGGCAGGATGCACATGGGCCTGATAGAAACTTCTAGAGAGCCAAGCCCTAGGAGGCTGTTCGGTTAGGCCGTCGGGAGTGGGCCATGGCAATGGGCCGTGATTTTATCCCCAACACCATACATACTTGCTGAAATCATCAACAAAGGAGACATAATATTTGGAATTATTAACTAATGGAATAGCAGGTCCCCACATATTGGTGTGAACAACTTGCAGAGGTGCTGTAGATACATGAGATGAACAACCAAAAGGAAGTTGACGAGCCTTTCCTTGTTGGCAAGCATCACAAAACCAAAGGAGAAGAAATTTTGTTGTCTACAACAATATTATTCCTACGTATAATCTGAAGAACAACTTGTGAAGCAGGATGTCTAAGGCATTGATGCCACTGCTCCCGTGTGGCTCTGGCAGAAAACATGGCCTGACAAATCTGTTTATTTGGAAGGACATACAGGCCATTTTTACACCTGCATCTGAGAAGGATGGTTCTAGTTGCCAAATCCTTGATAACAAAAGAATTTGGATAAAATACAACAAATGCATTATTATAAGAGGCTAGCTTTCTAACAAAAATTAGGTGTTTGGTAATATGAGGAGCACAAAGAACAAGATTTAAACACAGAGGACGAATTAAACCAACAACACTATGACCAATATGAGTAATGGGCCTCCATTGGAGACTTGAATTTGATTGCCTCCTATGTAGCGCTCCCTGATGGACAGACGATCCATCTCGCTGGTGATGTGGTCAGTTGCTGCTATGTCGATGTAACAATTAGGGTAGAGGGCGTAGCTATTGCTGTTGGTGTTGGTTGCCACAACCTTAGTTGTCTCTCAGCTAAAAAAAACCTTAGTTGTCTCCTACGGCTCGTAGTTGTGATCAAATTGATACCAGCACTTGGAAGCATCATGCCCTAGCTTGTCACAGACTTAGACACACCACCTCACTTCAATTGCCACCTTGATTCACTTGATTAGTGCGTCCATTGCCTTGAGAACAACCTCCTCCACAAAACTTGCCTCGTCTAACACGACCTGTAGGGACCCGAAAATGGAGTCAGATCCTTGTCATGCTTCATCTATGCTAGTCTCTAGATCAAGTAGCTAGAACACACAGTACTGCTGATTTGGATCATAACCATTGCATGTAAACACTTTATTGCATCAGAATATTAGCCAAGATGGCCTTTACATCAGAGTATGCGCCAGCGTGGAGTTTGTAACAAAAGTTAGGCACGCAGGCCTTACAACAGCGGAAGACTAAAAAACAAGTTAAACTTCAAAAGAGCAAAACAAGATGATTCCCACAGGCAAGCTGTAGTTAGCGCTCCTAGATGTCGCATAATCTTGATCTTGAATCCCGTTGGTGAAGCCTTCATCCTTGTACACCTTGTTGTCGGGGAACATCTTCTTCTAGTGGCACCTTGCTTGTTGGAATGAGCAGCCCGCAAGAAAGGCGGTGGTGAGTATGTGAATACTCAACAATCAAGGTTGACTATATGCAACTAAGGATTTCAAAGGAAGGGTAAGCCAGTTTTGTAAAGTTCACATTATGTTTTTGAAACATTGGAAAACAAATATTTGAATCATTTAGTTTCACAATTTTCGGCGACTATCGGTTTTGCCCAAAGTGGCTAGTCACAGTTCCCCACCGTGAACCTACAATCCTACGCTCACAGTCCCCCTGTGAGGAGAAAACCAAAACGCATGACTTATGTCATGGTTTTGCTTTAAGAACCATTTTCAAACACAAAATGTTAAAACTAGCAGAGAGGGAACACCTCGTCGTCCGCCCTTCACCTTGGGCAAGGCTATCATGATAGTTGTATACTCTGTAGAGGTTGCGCTCTTTACCCACGAGACAGGATTTTCCAGGCCAAAGGGTCTTCCTGACAAGGCCTTTCACAATCTTCCTTCTAATCCGGTAACCTCGCTCCCAACAACACAACGTGGGTACCATTGGCCTCAGCTTAGTACCACGCTAGACTGGCTACGGTTTGCACCATTGGCTTCAGCATAGTACAACCCAAGACCATTGCCCTTAGGATAGTCCTACCGGATGGACACCGAACTAGGATTCCAAAAGCTACTAAGCTAGGGCCCGCCCACACCGGCACTAGATGGTCGCACTATAGTACTTAGCTCGACTACCTCAAGGAATCGGTCATTAGGGAATCAGGGTGGATCCTGCACTAGGCCAGATCTCATGCAACATTGGCCTCAGAATAATGCACACCACCTTGCATCCAGCCACCCCAATCAGGTTTTGCAAAATACCTTTATCCCGATAGTTCACCACTATCATCTACACCCATTTTAAAAGTGACAGGCACAACTGTCTTTTCAAAAAAACACATGTAATTCATTGTCATGACATTTTAAACAGATGCTGATAGGGACATCGCAATTCTAAGCAGTTCTAGTGAGAGCAAAACCTGATTTCAATGGAAGACTATAATATAAGACTTTATGTTTTGTCTTATGGCAACAAAAAATGTTTTAGTACAAACTAAATAAATATTAGGGGATAGCTAATCTAAGTACATAGCCATTTTGTCTTTTAACATGCATGCACATTTTCAAAAACATCAAGAAATGCATTATAAAACAGTATGTGACAAGGTTCAACACTTGTCTTGATGAGCACAACGAACACGCTTCTTCGAAACACCAATAAATCTTCCTTCATCTCTTGAATCTATCGCACGGAAATAACGAAAAGAAATTCAATATGCGAGCAACACAAAATCACGATGGATACAAATGCTCATGCAAATTTTATAGTAGGTACTAATATGTTCAAAGTAAATTATAAAATTGGTTTGATTATTTTTGCATTAATATCTTAATTACTAAAAATGCTACAACATTGTTTAAACAATAAATCACACAGAAATTAATATGTATAGGTACAGTACCAAACTTGGCAGCAAAATACTACACAATTTTATAAACATAATAGAATTGGTTTCACAATTTTTGGAGCTAAAGAGAATATTTATGAATATTTGAATTTCAAGGAATTTACAAAATTACAGAAAATGACAGGCAAGGCGTCAGGCCTACCTGGGCCGAACTAGGGCCAATTGGGGCGTGACCTGCACTGGCTGAGGAAGCGGCGCGGGATGGCTGGGTCCTCCCAATAGGCAGGGCCTACCTGTCGGTGACCTAGAGCAGGGGAGCGGAGCGGCAGCTCGGGTAGACGGCGACGACGGCGCTCCGGCGAGGGGCGGTGGTGGCAGACGATGGCACAGGTTGGCGGCGGCGCGACAAACCCGCAGGCGACGGTGGCTTGGTGCAGGGTGGCACAAGGCAGCGGTGCGACAGCGCTTGGCGGCATTGGAGGAGGGGCGACACGGCAGGCTAGGCGCTATAGGTGCGCACGGGGCTGGGGAGGACAATGGTGTTGGCGGCTAGGGACAAGGGCGGCTGAGGCGGCGGCATGGCACAAAGGCGGCGCGGCAGCCAAGGGGGAGACGTCGGGAGCTTCGGTGACGCGAGCTCCGGCCAAAATAACTAGGGGAACATGTTCCAGGGGGTCCTAGGATGCTCCTGGATGGAGGAATTGAGTCTTTACCGAGAGACGGCGACGATCTCAACGATTTGCTTCTCTGGCGGTGAGTTGGACCGCACCGACTCCGGCATTCGATCGATGGCGCTCCGGTGATCTCCTCTTCAAATTGAGTGAGGGGAATTTCAGAAACGAGAATACGAAAAATATCATCGGAAGAAATGGAGGGACAAGGCTTACTCGTGCCGGATTGAAGAGAGCCAAAGGGAGAGAGAAGAGGCTGGGCTGGGGATTAAATAGGTGCTAGAGAGGGTAACTGCCGCGATTAACGGTTGATTAGTGCAGGATTAACAACACTTAATCAAATAAAATAAAATAAAATTAGTGCAGGAGTAGAAACGAACAACACAAAGGTTTTATGGTCATCAAAAGAAAGTGGAGGAAATTGGGTGGTATTTCAATGTTGGACAAGCACAGGGAGTTACAAAAATTGCTGCGCAGTGGAGAGGAAGGAAGTGCTGCGTGCAAGTAGGAGAGAGGAGACAGAAAGGAAAGGAGACAACGAAAGAAACAAGAAAGAGGATGGCAAGTGGGTCCAAAGGAAGGTGAAAAGAATTAGATGAGAAAATTGATAATTAATAGAGCCAAATAAATAAAATAAATTATATTTCTCTTTTTAAAGTAATTATTTATCAAATAAAATAATTGAAGACAAAATATAAATTTTACTTTTGAAAAGGCATCCAAATATTTGTTTGATTTTAACACTTTAACAATTGTAACCTAGGGTTGCACAGTTGTAGAAAAATAATTATCAAAACAAATTATTTAAATATGATTTTTAGGAAATCAACCAAATTTTAAATTTCTCACAAATATAGAAGCCTTCTATCATTAATCAAAATTAAATATCTTTTATTTTTAAAGTAACATACTCATTCTTATTTATTAAAAAATTATTCACAAATTTTATTTAATACAATGCCATGCATGATTTTTGTTTTTCATAAAAATGAGGATGTTACACGACCCCTGCCGCCACCACATCCTGAACTATTCTAGTTAACAGCAATAGCAGATGATACCTGGACAATGGTGTTATTGTGTTCTAGGTGCATCTCAAAACACAGCATATGTGCATAGACATCTATCACGGAGTAAGAGTCTGGGTGTGTGGTGATGCTCGTGATGAGCGAGTCGTAGTCGGAGCCGAGACGCGCAACATATATGCGACCAGCTCTTCCTCTTCTAACATCTTGCCAATGGAAGGGCAGAGAGAATGTCGGCGAGGCGCTTGACCATGCGGTAGTAGTTGGCGACGAAGATCACTCCCTTCTGAATTATAGAGAGCTAAATGCGGATCTGCATGATCTGTGCTCGTGAACTTGATGCGTACATCTTGTCGAGTGTTCGCCAGACGTTGTGCGACGTAGTCATGTTGATGATGGTTCCGAGCACCTCCTGAGTGATGGAGGAGAGGATGCCGCTCACAACAGGTAGTTTTCCTTAGTCAGTTTCACATTCACCATGTGATTGAACGATGGCATCGGCAAAATGCCAGGAAGGGATAAGGAGGATAGCGAGGTGGTTGTAGTGTTAGAGCTGGAGTTTGATGCCATGGCTAAAGGTTAGGAGTGAATCGTGGCTCTGATACCACCAAAGAGTTCGTAGATTGAAGATAGAAATGAGCCGAACACACGGATCCTCGTTGGGATCGTGGTGTTTATATATTAAGTCAAAGGTTTACATGAGCTAACGCACGACATCAACAAAATGCGGTACAGATTACGCGATCACCGCGGCACACACTCTGCACACTATTAGCGTCTAACGGCTACTAGCGAAATACAAGCACCTGAATACAGATTCTAACATCTAAAAGTTATATTAGTGTATGATAACTAAATACGTTCAATCGATCAATATTAAACTTCCTTCTAGATCGCTCGATGTGAGGCCCGTTTGAAATGAGTGGGAGTGAAAACCGGTAGGGTATGACCGGATAGTAGCTTGTATTGTACTCATACGAATATAGTTTCGGATATTTACAAATGAACATAAAATGGATATAAATTCGGCTTGGATACAGATAGCAGATATTTGGTCTCGGATAATTAATATATAATCAGATAAAGCTCTCGTCTAGCACCAATGCCTCCTTGTGTAATGCAATTTTTGAAACACCGATCCCAGTCTAGTACCACACCAATAAGCATCAGAAAATGGCTCCATCTTCTCCTCCTCTTCTCCCTTGCTCGCTGGGGACGTTCCTCGCTAGATCGCCGGTGAACAGAGCGGTCTTGTTCAGGTACAATTGGTGGAGACAACAACGAAGAGGGTTGTGGAGGGGGTGGAGATAGGTTGGGTTGGTGTACCCATACGAATATAGTTTCAGATATTTACAAATGAACACAAAATGGATATAAGTTCAGATCGGATACAGATAGCAGATATTTGGTCTCTCACACTTGCATAACTATGCAGTACACGCTTACGAATAATTAATATATAATCAGATAGAGCTCTTGTCCTGCACCAGTGCCTCCTTGTGCAATGCGTTTTGTGATTTTTGAAACACCAATCCCAATCTAGTACCACACCAATAAGCATTGGGAAATGGCTCCGTCTTCTCCTCTTCTTCTCCCTTGCTCGCCGGGGATGTTCCTCGCCATATCATCGGTGAACGGAGGGCTCCTGCTCCTTCGGTCTTGTTCGGGTGCAATTGGTGGAGACAACAGCAAGAGAGAGTTGTGGAGATAGGTTGGGTTGGTGTAGTCCTGTTGTTGGACTTTAAAACAATCCAGCTTTATCCACGGGGTCTAATGGCGGCAACAATGGTATGCCAACTTTGCCCCTTAAATCCCAGCTGGTGCGGTTTTTTGGTTAAATTTGGAACAGCACTTCGCATTCTCCCATGCCATATTCCTCTTCAGTTTCTTCTTCTTGCGTTTATTGCAGAAGAATCCTAACCAAGGATTCCAAATCTTTCAAGGAATTTGTGAGATCTTCAGTTCAAATGGATCCGAGAGGAAGAGGACATGGCAAATTGCATAATTGGGAGCATAAGGGAGAGGTTTTGTGCGTGCTAGATGCCATGGGGGCAATAGAGGCCGCTTCTCTTGGACCGATGCTTCCTCGTCTTCATATCGAGGTGCGTGCGATGATGTGAATACATGGAAGAAGAAAGTGTCGTTGAGATTTGGACTGCACTCTAGCAGCGGTTTGAAAAGCTCAAGTACATAATACGACCACAAGCACTGCAGGACTGGTCACGTTTGAGATTTGCAAATTATAAATTGTGGCCGAGTATAACTCAACATTGCATTCTATTGTCACAAATCTTACATACTGTGGTAAAAAGATTAAAAATGAATAAAAAGGTTCTTCACCCTAGTGCAATCTAGAGTGTCTGAAACTATTGTTAAGGGAAATATAAGACATATAGTCACCTCATTAACGTGATGCAAGTTCAGGAATCTTAGGACAACATTCTTAAGAAGAACTATGTTTCTTAGGCACCTGGTAAAGCCGTTGAAGTTAATGTAGGCAAGTACAAGGTTGGCCCAATCGCAAGAGAAAGAAAGACGATGATAATAAGGGTGA
This sequence comes from Raddia distichophylla, assembly GCA_005191435.1. Taxonomy (NCBI): domain Eukaryota; kingdom Viridiplantae; phylum Streptophyta; class Magnoliopsida; order Poales; family Poaceae; genus Raddia; species Raddia distichophylla. The sequence goes on along the minus strand of SPJY01025524.1, from coordinate 432,677 downwards.
TAAGCAGGTCCGAAAAAAAGAAAAAAGTTTGATGCACCAAATAATTATAAATCCACACATATGCCGTATGGAAAGTAGAACCAAATGTTCTTTAAGTGTGGTGAATGGGGGCACTGGTCTAAGGTCTGCCAACCATCAAAGGATGCGACCAGAGACTATCAAGCAAACAAGAACGCAAAAAATAAGACCAACCTCAGTTTCTGCGCATCCCCAAAGGTAATTCCGATTTCTTCCTCTTTTCCTTTCTGCAAACCCAAGATTAGACTCCAAAACATCCTACATCTCGTCGAGATAAATCCATGGATACCTAGCATGCCCAAAACCGAGACCTGTAGCCCAAGACATCGCCTGCCAAAGCTTCTCTCTCCGCACGGTAACCGACGATCATCGCCGTCATGCCACACAACCTTGCACACGCGCCACACCAACGGCATCGTGCCAAACGCCCCCTCCCACACGTCGCACGCGCCTCCAGCCTGTCGCTGGCCGGCAAGCGCCCGCGTGGGCCCCGCCTGCCGTGGCCGCGCTCGGCTGCGCCGCCGTAGCCGTCCAACCGCGCAGCTCCGCGCGTCCCTGTGGGACCCGCACTGCTGCCACCGTCGCCCCATGTACGCGTGCCCTTCCACTCCGTGTCGTTGACATGCATGCCCGGCCAAGCCATCGGCCCCACATGTCAGCACAGTCCACGCGGCGCGCTTCCCGCCATCCTGAAGCTGGCACGCGTCTCGCCCGTGCACGCGTGTACATGAGTCGTAGCCGCCGCCCTACACAGTGAGATCCACCCATCAGCTGCCACGCGCCGCTGATCGGTGGGACCCACCTGTTGGTGCCACCGCGCTCGTCGGACTAGGACGTTTGGGCCGGTGACGATAGAGAGGGAGGGAGTAGGCCATTTCGGCCCAATTACGGTTTAAAAACTTTTTTTCGTTTTTTGGGAATTTCGTATTTAATCCAAAACTTCCCCCGAATTGTTTAGTGAGCTGCGTAACTCCAAATTAAATGATTCAAGATCCTAAAAATCACATTTAATCCCTAAAATGTTTCCATATTTTTATTAACTATTTTCTGTGTACTAAATTTGTTGTTATTTGTTTATTTGTTTCTACACATATACGCCTGCTGCAACTGTTGCGAGGACTACTTCCCGAGGATCGTGGTTGACCTGTAGAGCGCCAGCTACTTCGAAGGCAAGCGATAGATACATATCTCTGCCCATATTTAAATTATTCATTAGATGTATTTAAGTTATCATTTAATTGCTTTTGTTGTATACATGTTAGTTTAATGTGTGAGTACATATCCATGCTAGTCTTTCACTATCATGATGTACGCCTAAACGATCATTGACATGCCACTCTATATACCTTAGCCTGTCCTTTGTTTAGTTTTAGGTTACACTAGGAATTAATTACTCAAAAATCTTATCGAAGCCGAGGCTTCACGATTACTTTTGGCTAACCCAAAACAACAAAAATTTTCATAGTTGATTACGGGAGACCCGGAAGATATGGTTCCAGGTGTTGAGGAGTTGTTATGAGATTATTAAGGACCCATGATTGTGAACTACTAGACCAAACTAAACAGTACATCCACTTGTGCCTTCGGCCCTGGCTTAGTACCATACAAAGCCTATTAACCACTTAATTGTAGGTTGTCCCGTTACGGTTCATCACTATTGCTCAATTCGGAGGATTGCAATCTTCCCAGAGGGGTAGGCGCGTCCCTGAGATTTAATAGCATAATTGGGGAACGCCCCGGGGTGGTACCCAGAAGTAGTGGGCGCCCTACCGCGGCGTGTACCGGCGGGGCTAGGAAATCAAAATAAAGGGAAGGCAAAGTTGTAGGCATAGTAGCCTGGAAAGGCCTTGTACCGTATCTCCTTCTGGATGATATAGGGCTTGTGGGGAACATGTACACACTCTGCAGAGTTAAAACTATCATGATAGCCATGTCCACAGTCATGAACGGGGCGAGAGGGTTTCACATGTAGTTCCACATTTTTAATAAATAAATTGACTAGTGTATGCTACGATTGGCTTGTTGTGAGATTACACCTTCCATTGTTGAATCTTGATATTACTCAGAGATCATGCATTCACCAAATTAAAACTTTCCAACTAAAACTTGACTTGTGTTACGTTTGGTGTAAACAAACGTCCCTCCCCTACCTTGCCCTTGCATTCATAAATAAGGATTGCTTACTGAGTTGTTGCATACTCATTATACCTATTGCAAATGTATTGTATTCATATTTCGGTCAGGACCAAGAGGGCCCTGATGGAGGCGAGGAGGTCTAGCTGAGGTGTCCAGGTCGATGCCTTTGGAATATCGTCGTAGTTCATTTCCGCTACTATGATGTTATTTATTTCCTTTATATTTTAACTATGGTGAACCGTTAAATAGGGATGCTTGTTCTTACTGTGATAGGAATAATGTTACCCTTTTAAATTGTTATTTAAATTTAGTTGTCATGCACCATGATGATTTCCATCGTATTGTCCATCATGAGATACTAGTATGGGCCTAGTATCGCCTCATGGTGGTTATATTCCCTGTACATGTACCAGGTCACGACAAAGTTGGTATTAGAACTATCTAATTGAAGCATAAGAGCTGAAAGACCCTTCCAAAGTAATTTTGAAAACCTTTGTTTTCTTGCTTTATTTATTCATGAAAGTTTCTTGAAATTACTCTTGAATTATTCTTAGATTTCTCTTTTAACTGTCCTAACCTTAGCGTTTAACCTTGCTTCTAGATGGCCTCAAGGAAGATCACGAACGCCCAAGATGAGGGAGGGATGCCTCTTCTGTTGAGGTGCCTGTTGTAGAACTTGGAGTATCTGACACCAGCACTGTTGTACGAGTGCAAGTTGGTATCAGTTGGCTACTGCTCGCAATGTAGGACGAACCTGGAGATCCAACCTAAGGATCTAGAAGAGGAAGGGCCGTCACTCATCTTCTATGGCTACGAGGATGACGAGGTTGTATTCCGGCAGGATGCCGCAAGAAATTCCCTTTTGCACCTTGGCAAGACGAACAAGGCCTAGCTGGTCAACTCTCAGTACTACTATCTCCCTACCTGACACGTCAATGCTCCGGGGGTTGAGCCAAAGCCATGCAGAGTTGCACCTTTCTATGATGCGGCACAGTCAGAACTAGTCTCCGCTCTCCGTTATATACAAGTTGTGGACTGCATGTACATGGACAAGGCGGATGAGGCCTAAAGGTTAAAGGAGCAAGTGAGAGAGCTATTCAAATGGGAAAAGGATAAAAAGACGGAGTTGGGAGACAGGGCTCTGGCCGTTAGTAAGAAGCAATGAAAACTGAACAACAGTGAAGAAGATGTGGAGCTCATAGCCATAGATCAAATGGAGAAGGAAGAAGGAATAGAAAAGGAAAAGGAAAAAGTGGAAATTCTGAAAAAGATGTTGGTAGGCAAGATCAAAAAATACCAAGAAAAAGATATACAGCTAGAGGACGATTATGACACGGTCCTACGACAACAAGATGACCTGGACGCAAAGGGGAGCAAGCTGAGAAGGAAGAAGATCATGTTCGCAAAGGACATGAAAGGGGTCAAGGAGGAGATGGATCTGTGCCGAGCAGAGCTCAACTCCCACATTGCGCAACATAATGAGTCGTTTAAGAACCATCAAGACAACAAGGTGCGTCACCTCAAACAAAAGCTCGACTTTGAGAAGGAAAAGTGCGGCCTTCAAGAGAAGAAGCACATATGGGACGAGGAAGTTAAAGCCGCCAATCAACAACCTGGCCCACGCACCTGCAACAAAACTAAGGCCTAGGATTGTCATTTATGTTCGCCGAGTCATTTGTTATCATCTATCAAAACTTTATTTGTTCATTTAGTATTTAAATTTGGAGTTTGTGCTTTGATAAAAGTTGTTTGAAATAGATCGTATCAAGTTTGGAGTTCTCGTTGTGATATGGCTATTCAATACATAAAAGTTATTAATCAGAGCTATGTTATTAGTTAATTCCTGATGATTGTGAAGTGTTTAAATTATTGCACCAACGCCATGCAAATGAAGAACTTGAATATGCTTGGATGACCAAAGAAAAGGACCACGAAGATGGCGCCAATCGCGAAGAACTCGTCAAAAATCATCTTTAAAAAATGGACGCTCCCGAAAAATAAATTCTTTTCCCTTTTAATCTAGTCCACTAAATGACCTTTAATACTTCCTATGTATGAAGGACTATTTAGTCGCTAATGACGATATTAATATAAGTAACTAATTTGTTGGTTGTGCGCGTAAATCATGATTGAGTTGATTTTTACCTGTCGTCTTGCGCTACCTTTGTGCATGCACGGGATGAGGCATGTCGTTTTATTCGCATGGATCCTTGTAATGTGGGGGAAAATGACTTTCAAAATATTTTCTAGTTATTGATGTCACAACCTCCCTAATAGGTAATCTTATTTATTCTGCAGATGCTGCCCAAAAGAAGCGCCCATGCTACTGCTCGGCGTAATGTCTATGCCCCTGCTCAGAGCGACAACAGTGCCAATGCCAATGCAAGTACCCTGGAGGAGCAGCTGAAACCACAGCCACCTGTCATCGACATGAACGCCATTGCTGCTCAAGCTGTTGCCCTGGCCGCCGCCCAAGATGTCGGCAACCATCAACAAGCCTGGTGGCAAGCCCAGCAACAAGCTCAGCAGCAAGATGGTGTAGTGATACAAGCTTTTAACCTGATTGTGGATCAATTGGCCAATCTGCAACAGCATGTACCTCATGCCCCGATCAATGCCCAAGCACCAGCATGTCATCACCAACCACCGTCTTAGTTTAAAGATTTCATGAGCACCCAACCAACAAATTTCAATGGAGTCAGGAACCCAGTGGAGGCAGAGAATTGGTTGAGGGACGTCAAGAATAAGCTGTATATGGTGAATGTCCTGGAGGCAGACTGTAACACCCCAATCTGGGGATGTTTTTAAATTTGCGCCAAATTCAAATTTTTGCTTGAAATTTTGGATCAACCTGACGTGTGGGTCCCACTACCAGTCACAGTAGCATCTCTCCTCTCTGTTTCTCTCTGTCTCTCTCTCTCTCCCCCGCGCACTCTCTTTTCTCTCTCTCTGTTCTTCTCTCTCATTCCCTCGGGCCCTCACTGCACTGTGGGCCGCCGTCGCCTAGCCATCCCATCAACCGCGCTGCTCCATGCCGCTCTGACTCGCACAGTGCTGGCCGCGCCGCACGCCGGCCTCCCTCATGGCCGCGTCGTCCCTGCGCCTAGCCGCACCATGCCCTGGCACCGCCGCCGTCTAGCCTTTCTTCAGCCACGTCCTACTCTATCCCCCTGCATGGCCGTGCTAGCCGCGCCGTGCGCCGCCCCCATCATGGCCAAGCCACGCGCGTGCCTCCTCACCGCGCCGCCCGCTGCCACCCTGCCGCACAGTGCCCCGCCCACGTTCCGTTGCCGCTTCTTCCGCGCCTCTGTGTCACGAGTGCGCCCTCAGGCCCTCAACACCGTCCGCCTCCTATAAATACCCAAGATGCCTCGCCGGCTCGCCCTTTTCATTTTTCCCAAATCCGAGCTTCGCCGGCGCCGATGAATTCCCGGCGAACCCGTAGGTTCCCCTTGAATTCCTTGCTCCAGGAGCTTCCCGGAAAATCCCCTAAGCGATCCCCTCTCTCAATTTCAGTCCAGGACCTCGGAGTCGCCGTGTCGTCGATGGCCCTGCTTCGGCCGCCGCCGCGTGCTTCGCCGACCACCGTCGCCGTCCATCCTCGCGCCCGTCTCAAGGCTTCGTAAGCATCTGCAGCCACCCCACATGCTTCCCGCACACGCACATGGCTTATAGGTGCTTAGCGCACGCTCGCGCCGCAGGTGAGCTCCTGGCTCAGTCGCTGCCGCCGCGCCGCCGCGTCCGGCCACCACTAGCCTCGATGCGAGCACCATCAGGGTCCTTAGGGCCAGTAGATGCCCGTGCGTGCATGCACATGCCTGGAGCAGCCCTGTAGCGCCGCCGCTTTTCGGCCACGTCGCCGGCCAAAGGAGGAAGACGAACTAGGAGCCGTCCGATATAGCGCCGAGATTCGTGCAGGGGCAGAGCCATAGGGTCGCTGACACGCGGGACCCCCGGCCAAAGAACGATTCGTGCGCTGGGCCTGGGCTTATGTCGCTGCCTAGTGGGCCTCGGTCCCACCCGTCGGGTTTAGTGGACGCGCTTGACCCGTGGGCGCTTTCTTCTAGCTAAAGCGCCATTCGAAAAGACGTCTTCGACGTCCCTCCGCCGGCCAGCGCTGGCGCAGCGCTTGCTGGGCCGTGGGCCGATGTTCGCTTCGTGGGCCGCTCGTGAGTTGGCTCGGCCCGAGAGGATTTAATCCTTTTCAGCGATTTGCTATTTAACTAATTGACGAATACAGTTTACGATTTATCAAAAATAGCTAGAGAACCCTAAAAACTCTGGAAAAATTTGGATAAATACTAGAGACCAGTTATGAAATTATAAAAATATAAAAGGTAGCCACTGTAGAATAAAAATTGCACTGTTCGTTGAAAATGAGAATTTCGTTATATAGAAATGATTAAGTTAATTCCAGGGTAATTGTTTGTTTACTACTTAATGACATAGATCCCAATTATTCCTTAGAAAATATATTAGCTAAATAAGTGCCTCAATAATTCTAGGAATATTTCAAAATAATATTTCCACTTATATACATATATATGTATTTATTTATGTATGCACTCGTAGGAATACTTTATTTCTAGACGTCAACCATTAATTAGCTTTTTCCTTAAAATAAATTGTTTAAGGTGCTGACCTAGAAATATGTATAAAAATAATGGTTAAAAACCTAGGATTAACTCTTTACCTAGGATGCTTAGGTATGTTTTCAACTCCGTTAAACCATAAACCGATCATAGGTGAAACTTCTATTAGTCGTCATTTTGGGCTACCGAGAAACCCTGTCGCGAACTTATCGTACAAGGTCGTATTTTGGGGTTTAGTAGACTAATATATATTTATAATATTATTTATTAATGCTCTAGCCATGCATAGCATATTATACGATAACCAGGTTCGATAGTCGATCTTAGGCATAATGACGAAGCTAGGACCTAGACCGAGCATGCATCATGATTTTCACTGCATTATTAGTAGTAATTATTGGTTGTTGGTATGATTAGACGTAGGCGAACCCGAGGAAAGATTTCGGGACACTGAAAAGGACCACCTACCGGAACAAGGTGAGTTAACACTTACTCTTTATATGTGATCCGTATTAGGGAAAGACAGCGACTTTCCCTAGTGCGGATTAACATCACTAATATCATGATCATTACCCAGTTTTTCTTAAACTATGTTGTTTAAGTATTAAAGATGCATGCTTAGTAGATTGCCTAATTGTTAATCATGTTATACTTATACATGCCTACCTTGAAATGTTTAGCCTTAATGACTGTCTTGATTGTCATTGCTCTTGTTAGCCTATGCTTAGTCTGGTAACCACTTTAACCCTACCTAATGGGTAAAACTTGCTTAGATCAGCTTAGGCTTAACAAATCTTCTGGCTAATCGCCACGGAATGGTGAACCGATATTCACCGAACATTCATGATTCTCATTCATTATGATTTGACATATGACAGTTAGGGCTGGTAGATATATGTTGGGCTGATTGTGTTTGTGGGAATGGTTATGTGGGTAATTGGTCGGTTGGGAAAGTCCAAGTGTGTGGTGTGGTGTGGTGTGGTCGATAACCGTGGAAGTAGAGAAAGAATGGTGGGTTGCCCCTAGTTGGATTTGGACATCCTGAGGGATGATTAAGGCACGAGATGCCTAGTGCTGGGTTTAGCCCGGGGCTTACCCGGGAGGAGCGCGGATAGACACGCGTAGCGGAGAATCGCTGCCATCCGGGATGGTTCCAACACAACGCGTGGCCATCGCGCGGAGCACGGGACGTGGATCGCCAGTTGTGAGCGCTCCAGGAGGCCCTCTGGGACCAGTTTTGTTAGGGGCAGGTATTGGCCCTCACTGGATAGTGATCAAGGCCACACATCCCCAGGGTGACGGTCAGCTAGTGAGGGCCGGCAACCCTCCTAGGCCGGGGTGATCATGCCATGGCATGTGTGGTCCGCAACAGGATTCGCCAAATCCTGGAAGGATGGCAGAACTAGGATTGGTTGGGGGCAACCAGGAGAAAATCTGGTTGGGAGCAACCAGGAGAAAGACTAGAGAGTCTTGGCTGGTACGGTGATTGTGTAAGCTGGTTGAGTCGATGATCGAGGGTTGGTCAATTTGGGTGTTGATTGTGTATAAGCTGGTATGGATTGAGGTGATTGGGTAAGCTGGTTGGGTTTATGGTTGAGGGTTGGTTGAATTGTGTGGATTGTCGTATATGGATGATAGTTGGGTTCGGGATGCATGGTTATGATGGAAACCTCTGATTTATTCATAACAATACAAGTGATAGTGAATTGCTAGTTAGGTTGTTTCCAAAAGTCTTAATAACTTGGCTTTACGCAAATAAAATAACCCTCTCCTCCAAATAAAGTCTTCTAAGCACTAAATGCATTAAGGGAAGTGTTAACTAGCCAGCGTTTGGATGATGCTGATCTCGCCTACTTACCTTCTTTAGACGATGGAGTCGAAGAAGACCCCTACGTGTGTCTCGGAGACGACGGACAGGACAATGGTGGACCCGAGGAGTCGTAGGGTTTGCTCCAGTCGCTAAGGGACCGTAGTCGATAGGATTTCTTTTGGGTAGATATTTTGTTGCCCGCTATACTCTGAACAATGTTTTGTAATATTAAGGCGTGTATGGGCCGCCTTACTAAATTCGCCTAAGGGCGTAAAAATGTTTGTAATATTCTGGGATTCATTTATCAATGTATGACTGTATCGGCTATGTGGTCTTCCGCGCTAGCGTACTGATCCAGGGGCTAGTGCATGGGATCGTCGACCCTCAAGGTAAGTTAAAATTGAGGGGTGACACAGACCAAGTGAAGTATGCCGCCCTCATGCTCAAGAACGACGTTGAACACGGGTGGGAAACCTTTTTCATTACCAACCCCTACCACGGTGCCACGACTTGGGATGAGTTCAAGGAAGAGTTTAAAGGGGTGTTCATTCCCCAAAGCATGAAGGATGAGAAGAGGCATGAGTTCGAGAGCCTACACCAAGAAAACATGACTGTGGCAGAGTACATTGACAAGTTCGTGGAACTGTCTCGCTATACTGATGAGGCTATTCCCACTGAGAAGGCCAAGGTGTGAAGATTTATCGAAGGGATGGACCCAGGCATTCGCGAGCAAGTTTTGCCATTCAAGTGCACCACTTTTGAGGATATGCCGAGAGGGCTATCATATATGTGGAAGCTCACTACTGGAATGTCGAGCATAGGGAAGAGGAAGCCCGACTTTCAGCATCAGAGTGAGAACCACACTCACCCTCGTTTCCACCATGGTAACCACCATCACCATCTTCACCAGAACCACCCGCACCACCACCACCACCACAAAGGTCAAAGGTTCAACTTTGTGCGTAGACAGCAAGCTTCCGGTCAAGGAACGTTTGTACCCAGACAACCAGCACATGGTCAAGGAGCAAACAACCAGTAGCCGGCCAAGACAAACCCACAAGGTGGAACTAACCAGCAGAACAAGAACAAGAGTGCCGGCCCAAATGCCTCATGGCATCACCTACTTCAAGTGCAACCAAGTGGGACACTTTGCTCACTCCTGCCCTTAGAGGATCAGGAATCAGACCCAATAGACTCAAGCAGGCCAGAACCGCAATGCGCCAAACTTCAATCCTGCGCGAAAGATGGGAGCTGGACGTGTCAACCACGTCAACGCCGAGGATACTGAGGATGCACTAGATGTCGTGTTAGGTACGTGCCTAGCAAATTTTGTACCTGCTATTGTTTAATTTGACTCGAGAGCATCGCACTCTTTTATTGCAAAAGACTTAGTGGATAAGAATCAATGGATGTTAGTACCATTAAAATGAGCATTAATGGTTCCATCCTAGGGGGATCCATGAACGCTATGTTGGGATGTCCTGAGATCAAGTTTGAGATCGAGGGATCTAAATTCAAGAAAAACCAAATCATGCTGGATACCAATGGGATTCAAATAATACTACGAATGGATTGGTTGAAAAATACGATAGCCAGATCGACTGTGCCTACATAGCTGTTACTTTGACCAACACTGACAGGACGCAAGTTACATACGAGTCCGACAAGAGAGGGGGTAGAGAGGGAATCATTAACCACATAAAGGTGTCGAGACCCGAAAAGAAGAAGCCATCACTAAAAGAAGTACCCATAGTATGTGAATACCCAGACGTGTTTTCTAATGACTTGTCTAGGCTCCACCGGAGCGAGAAGTAGATTGTTTTATTGATGTGTGCCCAGGAACAAGCCCGATATCTTAATGCCTGTATCGTATGAATGCAACCCAAATGGCAGAGGTGAAGAAGCAGATACAAGAATTGAAGTATAAAGGTTTCTTTTGGCCAAGCACTTCTCTTTGGGGATCACCGGTTATTTTTGTGAAGAAGTATGGAGACCTTAGAATGTGTGTGGATTATCGGTCACTCAACGAAGTAGCCATTAAGAATTAAGTACCCATTTCCCAAGATTGATGACCTATTTGATCAACTGAAGGGAACTTGTGTCTTTTCAAAGATCAATTTGTGATTTGGGTATCATCAAATCCGGATCAAGAAGGAGGATATACCGAAGACGACCTTCACAATTCGTTATGTACTATACGTGTACTTAGTGATGTATTTTGTACTTACAAATTTCCCAGCGCATTTTATGCAAATGATGAACAATGTAATAGAGTACCTCGACAAGTTTGTAGTAGTGTTCATTGATGATATACTGATCTACTCAAAGAATTAGGAAGAGCACGTCGAGCACCTCAGGATCGTGCTCAAGTTGTTGAGGCAACATGAGTTATATGCCAAGTTCAGAAGGTGTGATTTTTGGATTAGACAGGTGTCATTTTTGGGCCATATCATCTCATAAGGAGTGTCATTGATTCTGATAAAGTGAAGGAGATACTCGAATGGAAGGAGCTGAGGACTGTGACCAAGGTGGGAGGTTTCCTTGGTATGCCAGGATACTACAGAAGGTTCATCGAAAATTTCTCCAAGATAGAAAAAAAAAACTGACCGAGTTGTTAAAGAAGGATGTCAACTTCAGATGGACGCTAGCCCGCCAAACAAGTTTCGAGCTGCTAAAGAAGAAGCTGACTACGGCGCCAGTCCTAGTGTTGCCCAATATACACCAAGATTTCAAAGTGTACTGCGACGCATCAAAACTCGGGCTGTGATGTGTGTTGATGCAAGAAGGGAAGGTAGTGGCCTATGCTTCGCGCCAGCTAAAGCCCCACAAGGTTAACTACCCAACCTATGACCTCGAATTAGCAGCTATGATGCATGCCCTGAAGATCTGGAGGCACTATCTTGTGGGCCACTGAACGGAAGTGTATACGGACCACATGAGTTTGATATACATATCCACCCAACCGGATTTGAACACGAGGCAAAGAAGGTGGTTAAAATAGATGGCTGATTATGACCTCGGGATACATTATTATCCCGAGAAGGCAAATTCTGTCGTTGACACACTAACCCGAAACCCAAGGTGCGACATGCTGATCCACGACATGAAGAGGTTAAACTTGGAATTGGTCCCACAAGGACAACTAAATGTTGTGGAAGGGCAATCCACATTGGAAGAAAGGGTCAAGGAAGCCCAACAGGAGGACGAGGAGATCTTTAAGATTGCCTCTAGGATATCAATAGACCAGGCCTCAAGGTTTAACATGGATGAAGCCAGAATCGTGTGGTTCGGCAATAGTATAGTGGTACCGGATAAGTAAGGACTCAGCTAACAGAAGCTCACAACTCGGCGTATTCAATACACCCAGGTAGCACCAAGATGTACCTAGACTTGAGAGGAAAATATTGGTGGACCGGGATGAAGAACGACCTACCCTCGTACGTGGCAGCACGCGATGTTTGCCGAGTTTGAAGAAAGAGCATCAAAGGCCGACAGTATTGCTCAAAAAACTGCAAATACCCTAGTGGAAGTGGAAAGGGATTTGTATGGATTTCATAGTGGGACTACTGAGAACCCAGAGGGGACAGGACTCCATATGGGTCGTTGTCAATCGGTTGATGAAGGTAGCACATTTCATACCAATCAAGAAGACATACACTAGTGACAAGTTGGCGGATATATACATGGCCCGAATTGTAAGTTTACACGGGGTACCAAAGAGGATCGTGTCTGACCGAGTAACCCAGTTCATCTCTAGGTTCTGGAGGCAAATACACTCATTACTGGGCATTCACCTAGCATTCAGTACTGCTTATCACCCACAGATGAATGAACAGACAGAGAGAGTCAATCAAATACTCGAAGACATGCTCAGGTCATGGCCCTATCCAAGTCAAGGAATTGGGAAGAAGCTCTCCCGTATGCTGAATTCTCTTACAACAATAGCTACCGGTCGAGCATACAAATGGCACCTTTCGAAGCCTTGTATGGACGAAAGTGTTGCACGCCACTCTACTGGAATGAGATAGGAGAAAGGAAAGTGTTCGACCCTGAAATTCTAAAGGAGGAAGAAGCACAAGTCGAGCTGATACAAGAAAGGCTTAAGACAGCCCAATCGAGACAAAAGAGCTATGCCGATAACCGGCGTAGGGACTTGCAATTTGAACTAGGTGGTCATGTGTACCTAAAGGCATCCCCCATGAAAGTCTTGCGGAGGTTTAACGTGTCAGGGAAGCTGGTCCCAAGATACATTGGTCCTTTCCCCATCATGGAAAGGAGAGGGGAAGTTTCCTACCAATTGGAATTGCCCCCGCTGCTATCAACAGTGCAAAACGTATTCCATGTCTCGCAACTCAAAAAGTGTCTGTGGGTACCCAAAGAGCAAGTGCCAATCGATGTCGTGGAATTGCAAGAGCATATGACTTATAAGGAGAATCAGTCAAAAATGTGGATGAGGCTTAGGATGCACTTACGGCAAGACAATAAAATTCTATAAGGTTCATTGGGCAAATCACTCGGAGTCAGAATAAACTTGGGAGCATGAGGAGTATCTCTAGCAGGAATTCTAGGAGTTGTTCAACGATCCTTCCAAATCTTGGGGTCCAGATTCCCGTAAAGGGGGAGGTTTCATGACATCCTAATAAAATTAGGTGCCCCAAGTTTTTTGAAAAATAAAAATTAAGGTAAAAACAAAATACTTGACCATTATGTATTTAAAATCTATTTAATACGTTAAAGACTCATTATTTTGTGCCTAAAATGGCCCAAAACAAGTTGTAATGCCCAGATAAAACCTAGCCCAAAGTAATCCCGCCCCAACCTATTTATAAACCCCCTCTTGACCCCTATGCGCAGCCACCACTCTCCCCTCCTCGAAAACCTATCTACTGCCTCGGCTTCGACGCATCCCCGAAGGTAATTCCGAGTTTTCCGTACTTCCTTTTTGCAAACCCTAAATTACACTCAAGGACATCCTATATCTCGTCGAGATGAATCCGTGGATACATAGCACGCCCAAAACCGAGCCCTGTTGCCCCAGATATCACCTGCCAAAGTTTCTCTCTCCCTACGGTCGCCAGCGATCATCGTTGTCCATGTCGCGGGCGCGTTCCTCATGTCTAACGGCATGACGCCGCGCCGCCACAGCATGTCAGCCCTGTACTCCACGTCGCACCGCCCGCCAACCGGAAGCTGCCACGCCAAGCCTAGACTGTGGGATCCACCGGTCAGCCGCCGTGCGCCGTGGATCGGTGGAACCCACCAGTCGGTGCTGTCGTGCCGCGTCAGACTGGGCTAGATGCGCGCGTACGAGATAGAGAGAGAGTGGTGGGGCAGGCTGTTTTGGCTGATTCGGCCCAATTAGGGTATAAATTTTTTTCATTTTTAGGGAATTTCATATTTAATTTGAAACTTTATTGAATTGTTTAGTGAGCTCCATATCTCTAAATTAGATGATTCCAGAGCCTGAAAATCACATTTAGTCCCTATAATATTTCTGTATTTTAGTAACTATATCCTGTGTACTGAAATTTGCTATTATTTGTTTTTTTGCTCCTACGCGTAGACACCTATTGCAAATGTTGCAAGAACTGCTTCCCTGAGACCTTGGTTGACCCGTAGAGCGCCAGCTACTTCGAAGGCAAGCGATAGATACATATCTTTGCCCATATCTAAATTATTCATGTGATGTATTTAAGTTATCATTTAATTGCTTTTGTTGCATGCATTTTAGTTTAATGTATAAGTACCTATCCATGCTAGTCTTTCACTATCATGATGTACACCTAAATGATCATTGACATGACACTCTATATTCCTTAGCCTATCCTTTACTTAGTTGTAGGTTGCACTGGGAATTAATTACTCAAAAATCTAATCAAAGCCGACGCTTCGCAATTACTTTTGGTTAACCCAAAACAACTCAAATTTGCATAGTTGATTAGCGGAGATCTAAAATATATCGTTCCGGGACTGAGGAGGTGTTACGAGGGTCTTCTCTATTAAGAACCCATGATTGTGAACTACTAGACCAAACTAAACAGTACATCCACGTGTGCTTTCGGCCCTAGCTTAGTACCCTACAAAACCTACTAACCGCTTGCTCGTAGGTTGTCCGGTTACAGTTCGTCACTATTTCTCTAGTGGGAGGCTTGCAATGTTCACTAAGTGGTAGGTGTGTCCCTGAGACTGAATGGCTGGTACCTAGAAGTGGTGGGCGCCCTACCACGGTGGTTACCGACGGGGCCGGGGAAACCAAATGAAAGGGCAGACAAAGTGGTAGGCGTAGTAGGTTGCAAAGGATTGTCTCGTATCTCCTTCTGGATGAGACGGTGCTTGTGAGGAAAGTCTATACACTCTGTAGAGTTAAAACTATCATAATAGCCGTGTCCACGGTCATGAACAGGGTGAGAGGTTTTCACTTATAGTTCCATCTTTTTAAATGAATCGACTAGTGTTGGCTAGGATTTGTCTGGTGTGAGATTGCACCTTCCATTATTGAATCTTGATATTATTAAGATATCATGCATTCACCAAACTAAAACTTGCCATCTAAAACTTGACTAGTGATAGGTTTGGTGTAAACAACCTACCTCGCCTACCTTTGCCCTTGCATTCATAAATAAGGATTGCTTGCTGAGTAGCCGCATAATCATTATACCTATCACGGATGTATTGTATTCAGATTTTGGTCAGGACCAGGAGGGCCCTGATGGAGGCAAGCAGGTTGAGGTGTCTGGGTAGATGACTTTGGAATATCGTCGAAGTATTTTTCCGCTACTCTTATGTTATTTATTTCCTTGATATTTGAACTATGGTGAACCGTTAAACATGGATGCATGTCCTTACTGTAATAGAAATAATGCTACCCTTTTAAATTATTATTTAAATTTAGTTATCATGCATGGTGATTATTTCCATCGTATTGTTCATCATGAGATACTAGTTTGGGCCTAGTATCGCCTCATGGTGTTGAATTCCCTATACAAGTACCAGGGTCACTACATTTAACCCTTGCTTCGCACCAAGTGACCAACGCCCAAGCCTCTAGCTATCTTGGATCCTTACCGCAGTGAAGCTTCTCGCCCACGCCACCTCATGTGAGCGCCATGTACCGAATCCGATCGCCTGCAAGCCCCTGAATGCCCGAACCTCCAGTTCGCCTTCGTGAAACAACGTTAGCCACTTACCCAATGACACCAGCATCACAGAGATGAGTTCAAACCAATCAATTACCTTCGCATACAAGATTAGCTCCACAAAACATCATCATCGTCGAAATCTGTGCACAACTAGATCATTAGAAAGCAATTAGCCACATAATCAGCCCTGACACGACTCTGTCGGACACTGTCTGGTCCCCACCGGACCCTGTTTGCCCACATTCAAAAACTGAACCAAATCATGCTAGCAATCACATGCTAACCTCGCCTTTTAATGCGGGGCTGTTTGAAAGAGGATCCTAAGGCCTAGAGGGGGGTGAATAGGCAATTTTAATTTATTTTTCGATTATTCTCAATTAAGCATCATATTAAGAATGACCCAATCCTAGTTGCAATTACCAAATAAGCGAAAGCGATAAACAGGTCACAACGCAACTAAGACATGGCATCACAATTCATCACAATCAATGCAACGGTAGTAAGTGCGGAAAATAAATAAGAGAGAGCGACACGGAATTTGTTTCACCGAAGTTCGGAGCCGCAACTCCTACTCTCCGTTGAGGCTACCCCTTGCGCACAAGGACCGGCTCGCTCTCGAGCCTAACGCCTCACTTACTCCCGGTAGTCGTTCCGCCACTCCGGCGAGGTGGACTCCGTCACCCGTACACCGACTCGAGAGTAGCCACACGCCAAGGCCTACTCCCAAGCCCACGCCTCCACGAAGGATGCCGTCTTCAAAAGTAATAAGCCCGAAACGCCCCGATCATGCCGGATCGAAGGACTTCCATGAAGCTCGGTATTGGGGTTTTATGAATTTTGGCTTTGGATGATTTGTGGGTGGAGGAATGGCTCTAGAACACCTAATTGATGAGCTATGAATGTGGTAGGTGAAGTGGAGCAGCAAACCTCAAAGTAGCCAGCCACTAGGTAGGTATTTATAGCCCCTAGAGCAAAACTAGCCGTTGCCCCCCGGAAGAGGACAAAAAGACTAGCCGTTAGCCTCTACCGGACGCCGTCCGACGGGAAACGGACGACGTCCGACAGCGGCTACTGCTCACAAAAACTAGGCTTATCGGACGCCGTCCGACAGCAAGATGGTACTGCAAAAAAGGTTACCGGACGCTCGTCGGCTGCGCCCAGACGCCGTCCGACAGGAGAAATCCTCAGTTTTTTTTTAACCTTATCGGACGCCGTCCGACAGCGTGCGCTGTGCATGTGTTTTTCTGGTCGGACGCAGTCCGGCTGCGCCCAGACACCGTCCGACAGAGAGTGTAAACGTGCTGAAAATTGTGGGTGAGTTGAGGTGGGAAATTTCTCAACCTAGAAATCTAACAAGGATATATTTAGATATTTTTAGACGAGGTGGACTACGGAAACCGAGTTTTCGAAAAGACGCAAAGATCCGGCAAGATCCGAGATATTCAAACCCCTTTTGAAATCCGACGAAAAACAGGAAATAAAACCTAACTACTCCTAAACTATACGTGACCTCATCTCTCGCCCGGTCACGCACTTAGAAACCTCGAAGCAGCTCATAAATTCGTCGTCGCTTCATATTAGGGTTTTGTAAAAACGCCGACTCTTCGCTAGGGTTCCGAGAAATCCAAAAACCCCCTAGCACTTTATATTAATTAATTTGACATCAATGCCACTAATAAAAATTAGGGCTCAACGATGCTCACACTGTTTATTTGACAAGCAGGTCAGGAGATCCATGATGCACAAGACAACTTTGATGTTTTTTTGGAGGATGCGCCGGACTACTAGCGGCTTCCCATTCAATGTGTGACTATGGCTTCGATGGGACGACAAGTTTATGTATTTTCCATTTGCATTTATTAGAATTTGATAATATAAACTTATGTAATAAGAGGTTCCGCCGCACTCTGTTTACTTTGTTAGTTAATGCAGCTTTGGTATGATATTCAGCTTTGTTTTACTGTAGGTATGAGCACTGATCCTTGGGACTCTTACTGTTAACACAAAGGATTCCGGTTTAGTAAAATCGGATCCCGACATGATGAACCTTAGAGACTTGCATCTGAAAGGGGAAGCAACTATGTATGATTAAGCAAGAATCTTGAACACACAGTTCAAATACTCAACTAAGAAGCAAGCATTAAGAAATGTTGGGTGGATCAATACTTTTTTCTCTTAAATGAGTTTTCATAATAGTTTCTCACATAAGGTTTTTAATGAGGCAAATCCATGCACATAAGCAAATGTATGCTATGCACTCTTTCGATCTCCAGAATGTTCTCCACTGAGTTTTCTCGAGTTTTTTTGGACACATGTATTAAGGAGTGTTGAGAAACCAACGCCGCTGCACCCGGATCGTCCCTGGCTGGCTGCGTGCATGTGGTGGATGTGGGACCCGCCCCGACCTGTGGACAAACCAACAACCTATCATATACATTATATATTGACAAGATTTTTTAACTATGATGTACGAGCAATAAAGATTTTTTTCTTTATATATATGTATGCTTACGTTCCTTGTGTTTATGTATAGGTGAAGCCTTAGCTCCACTCGGTAGCATGGTTTCACAATACAATAAAGGTTAGTGTAGCCCGAGATAGCAACGGGGAATTCCCCGTCAGGTATTGCTTCCCCATCCCCGTGCCCGCAGGGAGAAAAAAATCTCCATACCTATCCCCATTTCCTCTGTCGAGATAACGTTTCACCCCATCCCCGCCCCCGTGCGGGGAATCCATCCCTGCGGGGACCCCATCCCCGCTTCAAGACATGTAATGGAGGAGACGAGAGGTAAGATGGCGAACGTGAGTCGCCGCTCCGCTCGTGGCTACCGCCATTATGATCGTCGCTTCTCATTGTCGTCGCTCCCGTAGACGCCATCTTCATCGGATGACGAGGATCTGCGATGTCCCGATGTTAGGGTTGGAAAGGGACAAAGGGCGCAGGTGGGCCGGTGAAATGCTCGGTGTGTGTCTTGTCCTAGTGGCGGCAAGTGGGAGGGTGGAGGATTGTGGGGGTTTGGATGGGAGTTGGTGGGCCTTGCGCAGTGTTGTATGCTGCGATTTTTTTTTTACCGGACGGGGATGCGGAGAACAGGGACAGGGTATGAGAGTGAGACTCCCGTCGTCCCGTTCCCGCGAAACTCGACGAGGATTGTTTTTCCCCGTTGGACAAAATCATTCCCATCCCCGTCCGCGGAATTCCCCGCGGGGAGAGCTCGAGCGGTGAGACCAATCCGAAGAGTCGGATACGCTCTCCCCCTCTCTCTTCCCGTCACCATGGCCGCCGCCCTCTCCTTCCAACAAATCCTGTCCCCAACACCCCAACTCCACCGGCGCCGCCCCTCGCCGCCCGCCTCCACGCACTCCGAGCGCGGCGTCTCCTTCGACCCGGGCTCCGCCTTCTACCGCAGCGACAGCGCCGCGGGCCGCGACCTCGCCGTCCTCGCGGCCACCCTGCACCGCCGACGCCGCCGCCCCGACCCCGCCGCCCCTTTCCTCTGCCTCGACGCAATGTGCGGCTGCGGCGTCCGCGCGCTACGCTACCTCGCGCAGGCCGGCGCCGACTTCGTCTGGGCCAACGACGCCTCCGACGCGCTCCGTCCCGTCATCCTCGGCAACCTCTCCCGCTTCGAGCGGGCGCCGCATGAGGGGAACAGGAAGTGGGTGGTGTCGCACCTCGACGCCACCCGGCTGCTCGCGGAGCGGTACCTCCGGCGCGAGTACTTCGACGTCATCGACGTGGACTCGTTCGGCGGCGAGGCCGAGTACATACGGGCGGCATTCTTGGCGCTCAAGATTGGGGGCCTTCTGTATCTGACCTCCACGGATTGGCGTTCCGCAAGAGGGTATGGCGGAACAAGGTGAGTTCTGCATCGTGTACATATCTAGATTTGCAATGCCTTAGGCTTAGAGCATTTGCAGCAGTCAGTCTAATATATTGTAGCTCCGAATAGAGTTGCTGATGGAGGGAAGAAATCTTTTATAGTTTAGTGTAGAATGGGAAGGAAATTTAGGCCCGGTACATTTCAGCTTTAGCGCAGCGACGTTTTACTGTAGCAAAATTTAATAGTCTTTTAATAAATGTTTAAATATTGTAAAAAATATTTAAAAATAGTTTTAAAATCTTTAAGAGGACTACTAAATTTTGCTATAGTGAAACGCTAAGCTGAAAAGAACAAGGCCTTAGAGGAAAGGATAGAGAGAGTAGCTAATAGTGAAATGGAGGTTGAGGATAGAGGCTCAGATGCGGATGCTCTTAGTTTCTTAATTCTTATATATCGAGGAAAGCTAGCGTACTCTCGAGAGTACTGATTCCTCCGTACTCCTGACGAGTTTTTGCAATCCGAGATTATTATCGACCGATCCGAACCGTTGATCCTCTTCGTCTCGTTAAAATGTAACTCTTGACCAAATTTCGCTATTTCTTTCGTGTACAAAAGGACCATCATTTAGAATTAGCTTAATATTTCTTTCGTATTTTCAAAAATCAACCTTCCAATTAGCTGTGGCGTGTCCAAAAAAGATAATTTTCGAAAATATGAAACAAATATTAAAAAAACCGAAAAAATATGAAACTTGATCGAGAGTTACATTTCAACGAGACGAAAAGGATCAACGGTTTGGATCGGTCGATAATAATCTCGGATTGCAAAAACTCATCGGGAGTACGTACTCTCGAGAGTACGCTAGCCTTCCTCCTTATATATCTTTCAATTGGTCCAGTATTGGGATTTTAAATCCCAAAATAATATTAGGTTCTTCGATTTTCGTGCAACTGGAACATGGGAATTCTGAATTCTGTGGCTTATTGTGGCTCAATTTGCGATTGAAGTATTGTATCCTAGAAGTTTGGAAATATGCGAACATTATGGCATTGTTGTTTGTTCTATACCTGTGTTTATGTCTTACTAAATTAGATCACCATTTTAGCATATATTATCTTCATATTAAAGCAAAGTTAAATGGAAGCACCACATCAATCCTAAAATGCAAGAAATTCCCAAGTTAATTAGAAAAAAGAAGTCGATTATTGTGGGTTTAGATTATAACGGGTTACATTTAAAGAGAATTCATATCAACCATAACAAAAAAAAGAATAAAAACAATGGAAATAAGAGTTAAAAAGAGTTGATAGCACCTATGACGAAACAATAATAGAAATTCAGAATAAAAAATAGTAGAAATAAGAGTCCCTATCTAATTTAAAAGTTCATATCTGCTACACTAAAAAAAAATTGCGTAAATTTGAAATAAAAAATAATTGGAATGAGAGTCCATGTCAAATTAAAGGATTGAGATAAATCTAGTCGTGCAAACTTGTGCGGGACACCATGCTTGTTCTACAATCTACATAAAGTGATATGTACAAATGTTGGCAAAATGGCATTGCTATTTGTTCCATATATACGAATGTTGGCAAAATGGCATTGTATAATTGTTAGCTAGATTCCTTTTGGCTCTCAGATTGATTATATCACTATTTCATCGGTGTCTAGGGATAAATACTTACTGTTGTTATAGTTGTTTCCTTTTTCCTGTAAACTTGGTAACATTGCTATATAATTTGGCATCTGTTTCTGTTTAAGAAGATGCGAGTGTGTGTATCATCCTGACTCCTGAGGATTAACATTGTCGTATTTTTTTCATGTCATCCCTATAATAATTTTGTTTCTTTTAGCTCATTGTCTTCATATGGAGCATATGTTCGTCCAGTGCCATATCCAAATGAGGTCGGTTTGCGCATGCTTATAGGTGGTGCTGCACGTGAAGCAGCTATTCTAGGATTTCACATAACACCATTGTTCTCGTATTACGCTTACCATGGTCCTATTTATCGAGTAATGGTACAGTTATGCAATGGAAAAGAAGACGGTATCAGGTGAACACAGGCTTGTTATTTCGAACTACCTATTTCTTGATTACTAGATACAATGAAATGTTATGTTACTGACGTCCTTTCTGTTTTGACAGTAATTATGGGTTCATTTGTCATTGCAAGAGTTGTGGCCAGTCTCAGACTTTTGGATTTGCTGAGTTGGGGCAGATTTCTTGTGGTTGTGCAGACAAAACAGTGGGTACATTTAATCAATGTGGTTGTATTATAATCAAGCTTTGTAGCTGCTTTGTTTGTGAGTTTTTCTGTGGATTGATTGTAGGACTTCAGAGTTTTTTCTCTCTCCTATCTGTTTTGCTTTGATGGAGAAACCGATAAAGTAGTTCATTTGAACCTAATCCATATCTTGTTTCACTACATTTGCACCTAGTTTAGGACTGCATGCCATGGAAGAACCTCATCAAGCTGTGATGAGCATTAAACTAATTGGGAAAGGAATTATGCTAATTTATGATTGTTTTTTATTTGCAGGATGCTAGTTCTATCACAGTTGTAGGCCCGCTCTGGACAGGTCCTCTCCATGATGCCTCTTTCATTACTGAAATGCTAAGCTTGGCTAAAGAATGGGGATGGGCAGGCACAACTGAGAATGGCATCACTTTGGAAAAACTTCTTGACACAATGAGTGCGGAGAGTGACCCAAGGTTACCTCCTGGATATATCAGACTTGATGAGGTATTCTTGCAGTTCCATATGACTTAATAAGCAATCTGCGAAGTTCATTTCATGACTTCCTAGCAGAAATCTTGCAGCAAAGCTATTCTTTCATTTTACAATTTCAGATTGCTAGCCGAGCAAAAGTTAACTCTCCACCACTCGGTACTCTCATCAATTCACTCAGGAAGGTAGTTCACTACTCTATTGTGATATGTTATATGAACATCAGAAAATCCTGCCAAGTTCAATAAAACTTAAATCCTAATGATTAGTGAGCAATTACCAGGTGCAATTTCATAACAAAACTGACATTGCAGTTTTTATATGACATAATTAGCGCTTTATTCTTAATAATAATCAGTGACTAGTTCAAGATAATTAAATACTCTTTTTCATAATCTAATATCATTCAATTGATTTGACTTTGCAAATCTGATCATACTATGAAAATGAGAGCAGGAAGGCTATGCTGCTTGTAGATCTCATATAGGTGCCAATGTAATCAAGACCAACTGTCCCATCACTTCTTGCATTGAGGTTGCACAGGAGATCCGAAATCTACGATGACAGGATTTTTGCTGTTAGATGGAACATATCTGGCCGTGAGATCAGCAGTTCGTCAAGCTTCCTTGTGAACATAGGGATAGAGGATTGTCAAAACCAGAAGAGAGCTCTTATATTGGCAACAATCTCAAAACAGTGAGCTTGTTAACCTTCACAGCTGCAGTAGGCAAGCTACGGATTTTGCTCTGCTCTCTTGCATCCAGATATTTCATGCTTGTTAACTGTATGCACTTGGGAGGTGAAAAACTTCCCCAGTGCTTATTTATTTATTTATTTATTTATTTATGGAAGTGTGACCGTCGTTGTTTTGGGAGCCATCACTCGAGAGGAGATTGTCCTGGCATTGTTAGAGCATTTCCAATGGTGTAGCTAATTACTAGTTATAAGAAGTGGACATGTCATCTAAGCGAGCATATTTTTCTCAAAAAAAAAAGACATTCTTCAATGGACTAGCTATAACATTGTTTGCAAGATTAAATGTGGTCCCATATGTAATAGATGGTAAATGAATTCGAATCAGCTATAGTCTAACTGTAAGATAGTAGCTAGCATACTCTTCTTCTCTCCTCTACATAAGCAAAAAGTTGAGTTGAAAATCTTATAGCTAGCTGATATGACACCATTGAAGATGCTTTTAGCGGCTCCTTTGCATCATGGCCACCGTGTAGCTAGGTGTTGGTAGCAAAGAAAACGTTGGCACCATGGTGTGCCCTCGTTTCCAAAACCTTCTGCTTTGTATTGTCCATATACCCCTTGCCATGGCTTGCCTTCATGACAATTTTCAGCATCTTCTCGATCTTGGTCATGGATGCCTTCATCTCGGCCTTGATCTCATTCACTGCAACCTAACTTGGTGAGACGCATTTTGACGATCGTCATCTTTGGAGAACCATCTATCTTTGATCAGTCGTTGTAGTATGGATGTTGTTCTTCATGTATATGAGACCGAGGTGGCATGAAAGGACACCAATATTCCCAGATCTGTGATGTCGGCCTTCATGGATCTATGACTAGGATGGCTCAAAAGGACACTAATCTATGCAAAGTGGTCTTAGGAGCCATCGCTCAGAGAGGAGATTATAACAGTCCAATTTTCTAATCCTTGCTTAGATGTGTATATCATCATCACGCTACCATCATCATATTTTTATTTCCAAATTTTTTGCATATAGTTGCATGCAATGACCAAACTCCGGTGGAAAAATCTAAATTTGGAACTAAAACTCAAATGGATATTAGTGGCCACGTTAGTAAACCTATTGAGACCCGCTCAACGAGCATACCCTAAGTCGGACGAGCAAGTATTAGCTCGTACAAGCAAGAGCCTTACCGAGCAAGGCAATTCTCAGTGAAGAGCTAGTGAGCAAGATTATGCCAGATGAATCTGAATGACCAAATACAGGTCTTGTTCT
This sequence comes from Raddia distichophylla, assembly GCA_005191435.1. Taxonomy (NCBI): domain Eukaryota; kingdom Viridiplantae; phylum Streptophyta; class Magnoliopsida; order Poales; family Poaceae; genus Raddia; species Raddia distichophylla. The sequence continues at coordinate 408,456 of SPJY01025524.1, read as the reverse complement.
TTTCAGTAGTCGTTCCAAAGATTCTAAAACTATTTTTAAATTATTTTTTTATAATTTTTAGACCTTATTTTAAGAGTTCTCAAATTTGCTACAGTAATATGCAAACGTAACGATACGCTGAAAAGAACAAGGCCATAACTCGTGTGCGTAGAATGGAATAACAATATCTGAAAAATAAAGAGATAATCTAGTTGAACATATATGTTCTATACCCATAGACAATGACAGTGGGACTCATCTCCCATTGGTTGTAATAGGCGATGCTAGCAACCCATTCCGTCTTTCTTTTCCCACTCGGTTTTCCACCCGTTGCCTCTCTCTGACGTGTGGGCCTAGGAACTACTTGTAAGGGAGGGTTGAGCAGCTATATAACTCGCCTCTCCACCCCTCCAAGCATCCCTTCTTCCTCGTTTCTTCGTGCTGCCGACAAGCTGCTGCAAGACAACGGCAAGAATAGCCAGTTTGTTGATCTTCCACCACCTAAAACTAAGCTTATAGACTTTTTTTTGTTCAGTAGGCAGTCATGATATTGATTATACAATAAAATGTGTGAGTACCTTCTGTACTCATCGGATTTGATGCAATTTTAGGTGATGAGGATGAATGTGATTACTATTACCAAGCTATACAACAGGTAATGTGATTACTCAATTGGGATACTGTGATAAGACACGGGGTGACCCCCACAAAGATTGTCATGGCATTGTTAGCGAGATCATCTTCAGGTTGTTGGATGTCGTTGACGGCACCACTCTTTGCATCTTGACCACCGTGTAGCTCAGTGTCGGTGGCAAAGACGGTGTTGGCATCATGGTGTGCCCTTGTTTTCGGGACGTTTTGCTCTGCGTTGTCCATAGACCCCTTGCCCTAGTTCGCCTTCACAATGTCTTCCATCATCTTCTGGATCTTAGTCACAGATGCCTTGATCTCGGCCTTGATCTCATCGACGGCAGCCTCCAACTTGGTGAGTCATTTTTCAACGATCACCATCTTTGGGGTACCATTTCTCTTTGATCCACCATTGTAGTATGAACATTATTATTCATATATCCACGACTAGGGAGGTGGCTCAAAAGGACGCTAATCTATGTAGATCCACGACCTGAGGGCTCAAAGGGGTACCAATCTTGATACATCCGCAACCGAGCTGGCTTAAAGGGACGCCAATTTATTAGAGTCGACTGTGGAAGTTGTGGTCGCAAACGCCATCCTTCATAAGCCATGGCCGGAGGATTTCCTAACCGGTCTTCATAAGCCATGGCCAAAGTATTGCCTAGCTTTGAAACCAATTATTACATACAAGCAGACAATGAAGGTGGTATAGCCCTTAATGCGAACGAGACGAGCTATTATCAAATCTATATATTTGTTGTTGCTAAGAAATTTTTAATATGAATGCAGGTAATAAAGGATGGGATGTTTGTTTTGTTAAAATTGCACATATCTACTCAACTTTTTGTAACAAAAATATTATTAGTTGAACACGAGGTGAACACACTCTAATGACATGGGCTTAGCCAAAGGACGGCTCATCAGCTCAACAGGACCCCCTGCCTACACAATCCCATTAGATTAATTTGTTAAAAACGTTGTGAGATTATTGTTAATCGGAGCCACCACCATTGAGATTGAATTTCAATTTACTTCATTGGATGACATCCTCTTATAGTGAGGATTAACTAGACCTTAAGAAAGTAATCCTAACTCTTATATCTAACTAATCTTATCTCATAAGAAAACAATCCAATCTAATCCCTAAATAATAGCAAGCCATGTTTGTTCATAACACAAGCCATATGTTTGTTTGTATTTGTTCATGGGATAATTCACTGTGTTGCAGACTATAACCGTGTTTCCTATTATAAAAGACTAGCTATGCAATCGAGAAAACATTTATTACTCTTTGGTAGCCAGAAAACAATTTAGTATAAAAAACAATAGGCGGACGCCAGCGTCCAGACGTCCGGCATGAGCGCCCGGATCGGACTAGCCTCGATCGTCGGAACTTCGGCGAGATGCACATCCAATCACTTAGAACCAAGACATGCTATGCTATATGCCCCCCTTTTGTGGGCCCCATGCATGCGCGTGCGCATGATGCAAAATGCCACCTTGCGCTGCGCGTCCAATAGAAAAAGCGCATGGGGCGACTTTGCATGCTCCCGAGCTGGTATTCTCTGCGGAGCGTGTGGCCCAATCAAAAAGATTGATGAAACTTATGGAATACCTAATGAAAATTAGAAAATAATACTAAAATTTGAATAAATAACAAACGAAACTTGAGAATGTACTAATGAAACTTGAGATCATACTAATGAAACTTGATAATATACTAACAAAACTTGAGTAAACCCAACAAAACTTGCTAACTTATTGGCTGAAACTTGAAGAAGATACAACGAAACTTGGCTAGTATCGATGTAACTTAAAGAAAGTACTAGCTAAACTTGGCTAAAAAAAAATGAAACTTGAGGAAAACCTAACGAAACTTGCTAGGTTACTGTTGAAACTTGAGGAAACCTAATGAAACTTACTAAGTTACTGTTGAAACTTGAAAAAGATAACACGAAAACTGGTTGATACCGATGTAACTTAAAGAAAGTAGTAGCGAAACTTTGCTAAAAAAGATGAAACTTGGCTGAATACAAGTTTCTTTAGAAGAAATTGAAGTTTCGTTGGACGAATTTTGATGCTTCAATAATGCAAAACTAAAAGAAATCTTCCATACATCCGACCACAGGGGCTATGCGCAGAAAAAATCGGCATTATTCTCTGCCATCCACACCTGCCCGCATGCGTAGCCCCGCGTCATGAAAAAAGATTCCTCTATATGCAACCAACGCAGTAAAAAATCAGACGATGTGCTCCCTTCTGCAGACTCACGTGAGCACGCATCGTCCAGAAAAACCATGCGGAAGCAAGCGTTGTTCCCCATTTGGACCCTGCCCCAACTGCACGCCCCGTGAGCTTGAAAAAAACGCGTCGTCCATGCGCACGATTCCGAACGGCCGAACGTCCAAGTTTTTTCCAAAAATTTATCATAAATTATGAGCATTGTGATTTCTCCACGATCCACGATCGTGGGGCATGTGTGGAGACCATGGCAGCTTATGGATCAAACCAAACTCTTTACATATTCACCGTATATATTGAAGAGTTTTTTATCTATTATATATAAACAGTAAAGATTTTTTTCCTCCACATCTCATATATGTGCATATATGTGTTTTGTGTGTTTTCTACTTGCGTATAAGTTTTAGACTACACCCAGTATAAATGTTGCGTAATAATAATAATTATTGCCCTACCATGTTGTCCTTTAGAATCCATTGAATGCATGCGCAAATACATTCTATGCAACCAGCATATCATATTCTTTTTCGGGTTGATCTGTTGCCATGGATTTGCAAAATTTTGCGAGTACAAAGTACGCACAAGCTTCAGAATGGCGTGCTTAATTCGTTCTTACAAACCATGTGTGCTTAATTCGTTCTTACTAACCATGTGAACACAAAGAAGCCCAGCATGAAATAATTCCTTTGCTTTATTAACGGCACATGGCCGAGAGAGGGCGGATTTATTGGGCACGAACTTCACAAAGGGCAATAACAAAATCAACTAGCATTGTACAGAAGGTCCAAAACAGTGGAAAAGGTCCATTATTAGTTGCATTCAAAGATCCAGCACAATGGAAAACCGAAGAGTAGATGAGTATTGCCTACGCAGACAAATCATGCAGCCGCATTTTCGTACACCTCTCCAGCGTATTTCCAGTTCATCACCTTCCAGATGTTGTTCAGATAGTCTGGTTTGACATTCTTGTACTGCAATCAGAAAAAATAAAGCAGCTCGCTTAGCACTGGGTAAGTCTTTACCTTCCATTGATAGCACAAATTAGACCGCACAAAAAAAATGACACTTCAAATGGAAGATAAAATAAATTCAGTTTCATAGACCACAATAAAAGTTCTCTATGTATTTTCATCACAATGGTTGATGTGCTGGCAGGTGACAATTGTTCGTTGATTCTTTCCCGATTTGGGACAACATAGATCAAAAAGAGACAGTGAATTCACCTATTATACCCTATATCTATGTGTGAGGTCAACAATCTCCTAGAATTTCATTATTTTTTCCCAAACCTATTTAGACATAACGCATGAAACATAGTACTCTTACAAACCAAGGGCTCCCAAGGAATTATATAGTAGTGTGCTTCCTACAAAAATATGGGGAATACAGGAAAAAGACGGCAATTGATTCAAGTACAATGTAATAAAATGTGATGGCATGAAGCAGCTTTAAAGCATGTCATTAGAAATAAAGGGTATTAACTTCAGCAGAAGGGCCGCTCAGCTCAATAATGCAAGTATAGTAGCCATCAGTTCTAACAACATGAGATTACCTGCAGATAGTAAGCATGCTCCCAGACATCAATCCCCACCAAAGGAACCAAGTTTGCACCTTTAGTCACCAAAGGGTCCTGTGCAAGGTCCAAGGAGTTAGTTATATACTTATATAGTATATACACATGCAAATCAACCAAGAAACACTGCTTTGAAAAGAAAATGGGAAGATATAGGAAAGGAACTGAGAGAAGATAATTTGCAATGTGAAGATCACATATACTCCCTCTAGCAACAAAATAGTTTTTTTGGGTACATTCAGTTCAACAAAACTTTGCGTATCCATATTGCATATCCTTTTAAGTGTTTAGATTAGATGCATGACAATCATGTGTAGATTTGTCTTAAAAAGTACTTTCATGATATATTTTTATTGATTTTAACAAATAAATTCCTTAGTAAAAAAAGAATTTTGTGGGGCGTACAGTCAAACTCTAGAAACTTTGGTTATCTATATCTTTTAAAATATTTAGATTAGATACATGTCAATCATGTGTAGATTCATCTCAAAAAGCAATTTCACAATATTATATTTTTTATTGATTTTTATAAATAAATTGCAATATCCAACTAGTATATTGGGAACTTTGTCAACGTCCAAAATGAGGGAGTAAAACCTAGAATATTTTGTATGCCAATAAAAAAATATAAAGTGGTTTGTCAAAAAAAACTATAATTTATCCTAAGGTCTGTTTACGATTTCACAGCCATAGTTGAGCTGGCATGGATTACCATATTAAAACATCATCAGTAGTATGTTCACAGAAATACGTCTATAATTCATTGAAAGAAATAAACAACACTCACATACTGCATATGAAATGCAGCTTATTTGCCTCAAGAACATGTCTTAACCATTCATCGAACTAATGTTCATCATCTTTATTTTTAACTCAAGAAAACCATCATAGGTGTACTCGACTTGGCACTATTTTTGCAGCAACATTCACAAACTGCATGTGAACTGCAGCTTATTTGCCTCATGAGCATGTCTTAACCATTCATCAAACTAATGTTCATCATCTTTACTCCATGGTTATTACAGTATCGTTGCAATTACATTTAAACAAAGCTTTGGCATCGAAGTGCTCCCAGGTGCCAAGGCATCGCTCCACCTTGCCACACCTGTGTGAGGCACCTTGGCAATATTGTGGTGTCCCACGGAGACATTGAGCAGTCGCCATACTAGAGTGGCCCCTCCCTCACAATGGTTTTTCTAGAGATTGGAGCGCGCCCGTGACTCGTGAGGCCTAACCTTAGCGTGCCGCCCCCAGAGGCCGCTATGGCCCTGCGATTGGTGATTGGCACCCAACAACGGCGACTGGGCCCTCCGCCACCTCTCAGCTTCTCCAGCCTCCGCCTTCCCCCAGTCCTCACCTTCCTCAGCTCTTCGGGTGCCGGCATCCAACGCACCGCCATGTCCTCCTGAGCTCCACCGCCCCGGTCTCCAACGCAGCCAGCCACAGGTATCCCTCCCTTGCTCCTCTGGAATCTGGATTGCTCTGTTACTGCTTGCCTGCTCTGGATTGCTGCTACTGCTACTCTGCTCTGCTCTGAAATGGCCGAAAGGATGTGCTCTGCTCTACTGCTGCTGCTGCTAGCTTGCTATTGTGCTCTGCTCCGAAATGGTAGAATGGATGTGCTCTACTATGCTGCTGCTACTGCTAGCCTGCTATTGTGATCTGTGGACCATACGATATTTGGAGTATGCACTTGCTTATTGTCCTTAAATATCCTTATTTCTACACTTGATACTATATTTATGGCGTCACCTCAGCCACACGTTTTAACGTTAAAAAGTTAAAAAGGTAGTGAGTCGTCGCATGATCGTTTTACACTTTAAAACCATGTTTGACTCTTTGTTTTTAACTCAAGAAAACCATCACAGGTGCCTGCACTATTTTTGCAGTGTTGTCAAGTACAGAAGCATCACGTGAAGGTAAATACAAGCGTCTGATTCCCAATCCTTTTTGTCGCAGCAACCTCTTAAATGACAAAAAAAAAATCAGTAACCAAGGCTTGTCTACTGCGTTCACATAATATGTCCTAGATATTGTTTATGCAATGACTACTTATTACCATCTCTTAATCCATGCTTAGTTTCTTATGAAAGGGTGGTTTAATCACTCTTTCAGCGAATGTGGCAGAATAACAAAAAAAATTGACAAGAAACTAGTGGAAACTGATTGCATAGTTATATTTTAGGAACCCTCTGATCTGATAAGGATGAAAACTTTCACCTGATTAGCAGTGGTTTCAACAGAAAGCTTTTTTGCCTCTTTATCCAAAGCTAGCCACTGCATGAAATAAAGTGACAATTTTCAATAAGGAAATGAACCTTCACCGGATAAAACAATGTAAAATGCACATACCACCCATCCAGATCCTTGCAAAGCTGCACCTTCTGCGTTCATCTTCTTTACAAGTGCCTCAAAAGAACCAAAGTCCTCATCAATTGCCCAGCCAAGTTTTCCATGAGGTGGATCACCACCACCCTCCTGTAATGTTACCAAACATGAATGAGTAATCAATGCTTGCAATGACAGAAGCACCAAAGCAATAAGGAAAACAAACAGAACAGGTTGATTTTAGAGAACTTACACTGGTGGGCTTGAGATTCTTCCAGAAGATTGAATGGTTGACATGACCTGCAACAAGATAATTAAACTTTATTACCAAATTCAATATGTAAGCATAGAAGAGTTCAGGAGCGCTATAATAACAATCTCAAGCCAATGAATTTATTCCAGAAGGTTATCAAAAATCAAAAGGTTTAACATGTCATGTGCTTTCTGCATACAGCTTTCTTGGCGTCGCTATGATTTGTGATTCTAACATCTTTAACTAAGTCAGACCAGAATGGATTCATTCCTAAGGATAGATTCAATCATGATACTTGGAAATAATATTTCTTTGCCTTGAGTAAACTAAAATCATCCCTTTCAGCTAGAAGTATGTGATTTATCTAGATGATTACATCATTGCATTAAGTAATAAGTAATAACATACCTCCAAGTTCCCTAGATTACCACAATATTCATTTAAGAAAAATCATAATATTACGGTATTAACCCCAATATGCAAAATTAATTCTTAGTGAAACAGAGCATAAATCAAATAAACCCCACACTTCCAATCTCAGTAGCAAAGGATAAAAGCATAACTTGAAAAATTTAGCATTGTACAACCAACAAAAACAAAAAAACAAAATCAAGCTCAAAAGTACTAATCAAGCTCATGAAACGTAACGAAGACCTAATTCAAAATCCATATCAAATCAAAACTTAAGTATATATACCCACCAAATAAAATGATCTATGAAACCTGGAACCTCACCTTCCACATGAATTTATCTATAAAATAACAAACAATTAACCAATTATCACCCTATATCTCAAAAAAATAACACCAAACCAATGTGGCCAATTCTCAAGGTTAAAAAGGATCATGAAAAAAAGACACTGCAACCAAAAGAAAGAACCAGATTTTTATTACTGAAGTATTTCATTATAAGGAACACCAACTCACAATACGAATTCGTAATTCTAAATTTGTACTTCCCTAGTGGAAAGCAAAAGGGCAATTGGTATAAGCATAAGGCCCAAACCCTGGTAAAAGAAACTTTAATTAAGAAAAATAAAAGAAAGTGACGCACATCAAACCCCATAACAATCAAGGCAACTAATTACCAAAATAATGCAACAAATTCTGAAGACATTTCCTTCAAAAACAGTTCTGAAGATATTGCACTCAAAACATCGCATTCAGCATTTCTATAGATAGCACAAAAGGTCCACATAATGCAGCAATTCTGGAGGCATAGCACTCCAAACCTGCATCTTTGCAGAGAACACTGCAGATAGCACGAAAGGTAAGCACACGATATGCATAAACTTTTGGAACGTAAGTGAACCTAAATTCCGCCCCCCTCCCCCAGGCACGCGCGCGCGCGCACAACTTGACATCCTTTGCAATTTGCAATTCAGGATTTGCCAATTTCATAACACTAACACACAGACCGTCCCACATGTCATAGAGATGACTCTATTCCACATTTGAGGTCTGGGGGAGCTTCCACGTGCAGGGGAGTGTTGAAGTATAAGTGAATTGCCCTCCTTTCCCTATCAGCTTAAGCTTTTGGGTGAGTTGGTTAGGGCATGCAGCTCAATAAGGTATCAGAGCCAGAGGTCTCGAGTTCGAGTCCTGGCCGGCGCAATTAAATAAGTCACCCACTCTATTCCACATTTGAGGTCTGGGGGAGCTTCCACGTGCAGGGGAGTGTTGAAGTATAAGTGAATTGCCCTCCTTTCCCTATCAGCTTAAGCTTTTGGATGAGTTGGTTAGGGCATGCAGCTCAATATTCTGAAACTTTCCTAGAACGGACCAATTTGCAATTCAGGATTTGCCAATTTCATAACATTAACACACAGACCGTCCCACATGTCATTGAGATGAGATGAAGGGTTGCGAACTGAGTGTCACATTCTGAAACTTTCCTAGAACGGACCAACTTCCAAAACCCTAGAAATGGCATGATCCTAAAACCCCCAACCGAATCCAACACTAGGATACTCCAAATCAGCACCAACATCGCACTGATCTCCAATCGATTCCTGGAATCTCCCCTGGATCGCCCCCGTGCTAATACCAGTGACCGGAGCATGAGCATCCTAACCGAACGATAAGGGACGGGGCCCTCACCGCCGCCGTTGAACTTGATGGCGCTCTGGAGCTGGACGACGGCGGAGGCGTCGCCCTTGGAGATGGCGGCCTGGAGCTGCTCGAGCGCCTTGTTGTAGTTGGCGACGTAGGTGGCGTGGTGCTTCTGGTGGTGCAGGCGCATGATCTCGCCGGAGATGGCCGGCTCCAGCGCGCCAAAGTCGTACGGGAGGTCGGGGAGCGTCAGCGTGGCGACCCCCCTCGACGCCGGCTGCGGGCGGGCGCCGGCGAGCGCCAGGGCTAGGGTTCTCCTGGAGGCCAGAGTGCGGAGCGCCATGGCTGATGCTCTGAGGGGGCAGGTGCGTGTGCGTGCGTCTGTCTATACAGCGCAGCAGCGGTGGGCGTCTGGGCGACTGCCGTCTATCGACTTGGGCTTGCAAGCGTCCGTCAGATCCGCGTCACGATTCGTGCAGAACTGCAGCGCGTGGCATGCTTGCAGTGTACAGATTCTGTCTCGTGACACCTGTAGATGCTTCCTTGTGACGTGCCAGCGGCTCAGCGCTGTGCCATTTCGCTCACATATGTTACGAGCCTCGATTAATCGAAGACTGATCCGATGGCCAAATTTAGAAATTCGAAAATTGTAAAGAAGTTTAAATTTAAATCAATTCTATATAACAAAATTCCTGGTTGGGTCACGTTGTCGCGTCCAGAAAGCGCCACGTCGCCTAGTCATTCGCGAGACCACGACCATGTCATCGGAAAAACGATGGTCATCCGATCTTATCGCGGGATCAAATCCGGCCGTCCATACTAAATAAACATTTAAAACAAAATGTTTCAGCCATTGCACAACAGCACGGGTAGCTTGCCCTGGTGGCTAGCTCAGCTAGACCTCAGCCCGTTGGCCTGTGTTCGAATCCTAGCTCGCCCCAGTTTTTATCAATTTCATGCTGACCACAGCTGCACGCACGCACTGACCACACTATGCATACAGTTCTTTTTCCTCTGCTATTTATTTTTTGTAGCTCGCAAAAAGTTTGAAAAAAATTTAAAAATTTTCAAAAATTAAATCATAGCTGCATAGAGAATATCCTAAAAAATTTGATGCTGTTTAAAATTTTTCAAATACAAATTTACAAATAGTTTGCTCTTTCTTATTGAGGGCATATTTCTTCTCATTTTCTGTTTTTCAATTTTACTTATGATACGTCACAAAAAATCATAAATTTGAAAGTTTCAGAACCATGTATGCACATGAAAATCCAAAATTATTTTTTTCCACAAATTAAAAGCTTTCATAATGCAACATTCGGACTAAGGATTTTATTTTTTTTATCAGGTCGCAATAAAATCATAAATATTGAAAGTTTTCAAAAATTAAACCATGCATGTGCAAAGAACATCCATAGAACGTTTGATGTTATTCAAAAAATTTTGAAATCCAAATTTAGTAATAATTTGCTCTTTCTTATTGAGGGCATATTTCTTCTCGATTTTCCACTTTTCAATTTTACTTATGGTAGGTCAACAAAAATTCATAAATTTGAAAATTTCAAAAACATGTCTACAAAAGGATAGACAAAATTATTTTTAAAAAAATAAAAGTTTTTGTAGTGCAAGATTCGAAATAATGATTTTATTTTTGGCAAGTTGCAAATAAATCCTAAAAGTTTAAAAGTTTCATGCTATTCAAGATTTTTTGAAGTCTAAAACCATATCTGAACAAAGAGCATCCAAAACTAAAATATTTCAAAGATTAAAGGTTTTCATAATGCAAGCTTTGAACTAAAGTATTTTTTTAGGTCACAAAAAAACATAAATTCAAAGTATACAGAAATTAAAATATGGTTCAGAAAGAGGATCCATTAAAAAAGTTTATTGTTGCTCAAATTTTTTTCAAGTTCAAATTTAAAAATAGTTTGCTCTTTGTAATAAAAGGCATACTTCCTATCGACTTACCTTTTTTAGTTTATTTATGGTGAGTCACACAAAAATCATATAAACTAAAAGTTTTCAAAAATTAAATATGGTAACGGTTCAGAAATGCAACAAAAAATGGTGAGGGTCCATAAATATATTAGAAATGTTGACTTCTATAAAACGAATTAAGAAATAATAGAAAAGTTAAAAAATAAAAAATCAAAGAAAATCCAAAGAAACAGAAAGGTACCAGAATGCACTTTTGTCTTATAAAACTAATGCCACGCGCCACGGGCACGTAGCCATCGCTAGTCTTAAAACATATTAGAACTTGGAAAACAAAAAAGCATTTAAAAAAGACAAATTTTGAATTATAAAATGCAAAAAAACTTTATAAATTAAAAATAAAAAACTATAAAAGTAGGTAGGTTAGGATTTTATATGAAATATTAAAAAAAAGTTCATATTATTTGGACGCTAAATGAAATAGATACAAAATTTGAAAGTAAAATTCAATTAAAATGAACTGCTCAGTAGTCAACTGCTGGCTCTGTGAGCCTGTGACGGGTAGCTAGCCCCTCTGGGATATTTTGCACTACAACAGCATGGAGAAAAATGGGATAGCTCGAGGAAAAATGGTGAGTAGCAGGGTTCGAACCCGGGCCTCTTGCGTGAGACTGCACCCTACTGGCCAGCAAGCCAAAGCACCAGAGATGATTTGTCTAGCCGCCGAAAATTGTTTTATATGGTTTTTGTGGATGGATGGCCAGATCTAGGACGAAACTTGATCGGATGGCTGTCGAGCGGCCGCGTTCCGTGCAGGTGAGAGGATTGCCAAATGGCATGAGGCAGCGAGCAGAAGCCTAAACTCCCTCTTGTATATTTACTAGATGTGTCTGCGCGCCCGTGGCGCGCCGGCAAAATATAGCGCACAAAAACTGGATAGTGTGATAGATGCTGTAAGGTTTATGTTGAGGATGTCTGTTAATCAAACTGGAAGACGGGCGTATTTGCTCTCTCGTTAGGCCTAGCAATCAGAATAGCTATTCGGTATGACTGAAACCTGTTTGCTGTCCGTTGATGGCGCCGATATTCTTCAACATAAAGCACCACAGATTTGGCAAGGGCGCAAATACTTAGGGAGCCAGTTCAGGATAGATAGGCTGATTGTTCCACGCTTGTTTTTCACATGCAGACGATAGATAGATTTGCTGGACAAACAGAGCCGGTAAGAGTAGTGCAGAGTTATGCTTACAGCAAAAGTGCGTAAACAGGCGAATGGTGCAGTGAGGAACGCAGTGTACAAAGAAGCGTTCATTGGTCATATTGGTCGTGCGTGAGGTAGCATAGGAGGCAGAGTCAGTCATAGAGCTTTCTCTTGACTGGCAGGCTCGCTTTGGGGCAGTTGCGATGGGCGAAGGAGTGTCGCCCTCGTGCTCCTGCCCGTAATAACTTCGTATAGCATACATTATACGAAGTTATACGAGAGAAGTTTCCTCAACGGAGACGTAGGTGCTCATGTGTTGAGCACCGAACTTCGGTAAACACTTCGGTTTGCGTCTCCTTGTCTCACTCTTTTATTTCCGCATATTAATTTGATCGCTTGCATGTGAGTGCCATCGAGCCTCCTAGTAGTCGTGTGTTCCTCATTGCTATCACTTCCGCAACTAGACTCTCGGTAGATCAAATTGTTAGAAGTAGAATTTGAAAAAGAGCCGATTCACCCCCCTCTCGGCTTAGGATCCTAACAGTCCCGTAAAAGATAATCCAGGTATGGAATTGTCCAGCTCAGATTGATGACCAACACTTCTGTTTTGGCTTGATCATCGTTCACCTTAGGTGACTCCGGCTGCTGTTTGATTGAGAGTTTATGGAGAATTTCCACGAACACGCTGGTCGGCACTGCTGCCGAGTGGATCCCATCTTAGCGAGTTCATCAGTAGCTTCATTATCTCGGCGGAGGACGTGCAGGAGCTTCAGACCATCGAATTTGTTCTCCAACTTGCGGACTTCTTGAAAATATGTAGTCATGCCGTCCTCGATGCATGACCAATCCTTCTGTACTGGGTTGACCACAAGTAGGGATGGCAATGGGTACCCGAAACCTGATACCCGACGGTTATTTACTCTATTAGGGTACGGGTTTGGTACAACAGTCGTACCCGTGGGTACGTTAATGGGGATTAACCTTCACCCGTCGGGTATGACGGGTACGGGTACGTTCGGGTGCTCCCCGTACCCGTTTACCCGTGTACCCATTTACTCATGTCGTAAAGTGTGATGCCTAACGACAAAAGTTGTATCAGTAATTTAGTATTAGTCTATTGCATTATTGTCCCTAGTTGTTCGTTCCTTGACTTCTTTCCTAGCTGAAACCCATCACTCACATGAGTATCACTGGTCACTGCAGCTAGTAATTAGTCAGTAGACAATAGTTGTACCTTGTCAGACGAGGTATCCTACCGGGTATATATGGGTAAATTATACCCATCAGGCGAGGTATCCTACCGGGTATGGGTAACCCAACGGGTGAAAAAAACCCAACGGGTATGGGTACGGGGGAGAAGTTGTACCCGTGCATGGAAATGGGTAACCCGACGGGGAGATTTTTATTTGATGGGTATGGGTATGGGAGAGCAATACCGGACGGGTATTTACCCGTTGCCATCCCTAACCACAAGCTACGAGTCCCCTCGAACTGCCAATCTCCTGACGCCAAGCGAGATGGCAATGCGGAGACTGTGGATGAGGGCCTCATACTCGATGGCATTATTTGATGCCAGAAAATAAATTTGGAGGACGTATTTGAGCTGTTCGTCTTTTGGAGAGATGAGTACTATCCCAGCTCCTGCGCCGCTGAGCATGAGGGAACCGTTAAAGTACATTATCCAATACTCCAGCTCTTCAAAAGATGTTTGTATCTGTGACTACGTCCATCCAGCGACGAAATCAGCAAGCACTTGTGACTTGATGGCTGTGCAAGACTTGAAATGGATATCAAAGGCTCTGAGCTCGACTGCCCATTTGGAAATTCTCCCGGTGGCCTCCCTATTTTGAAGTATGTCTCCAATTGGGAAAGCGGTGACCACATAAAATGTGTGCTATTGAAAATAATGTTTAAGCTTGCGAGATGAGATCAATACAGTGTACAATAGTTTTTGCACTTGCGGATACCGCATCTTTGACTAGCCTAGGGCCTCGCTGATGAAGTAAATCGGGCGCTGCACCTTTTGAGAATGCCCGGCCTCCTCCCGCTCCACGACGATGGCTGCGCTGACTATATGAGTCTTGGCCGCTATTTAAAGCTGAAGGGGCTCTTCTAGCATGAGTGAAACTGAAACGGGTGGGGTGGTGAGGAACCTCTTGAGATCTTCAATAGGTTATTGCGCTTTCGGAGTCCATTGGAACCTGTCCTACTTCTTTAAGTGTTTGTAAAATGACATCCCCGCTCGGCCAGCTTAGAGATGAATCATCCAAGTGCCACCATACAGTCCGTGAGCTTCTGTATGTCTTTCTGAGAAGTTGGGGCTTCCATCTTGATGATTGCGTTGATCTTTTCTGGGTTAGCCTCGATACCGCGATGAGACACGATGAAACCTAGTAGCTTTCCCGAAGGTACCCCGAAAGTACACTTCTCAGGGTTTAACTTCATCCTATAAGCCCTGAGGCTTCGGAATGTTTTAGTCAAGTTAGCAATGAGGTCGTATTTTTCTCGATTTTTTACGACAACATCTTTGACATAGGCCTCCACGTTGCGACCGAGCTAAGTGTGAAAACACCGCTGTATGGCGCGTTGGTAAGTGGTGCCAGAGTTTTCAGCCCAAACGGAATTGTGACGTAGCAGAAGGACCCAAACGACGTGATGAACGAGGTCTTGATGCAATCTTCCTATTTGAGGCTGATCTAATGGTACCTAGAATAGGTGTTCAGGAAACTTAGGAGCTCGCAACCAGCGGTTCCATCCACCACTTGGTCGATTCGAGGCAATCCAAATGGATCCTTGGTAGTCGACGCACATGCGCCAACTTTTTTTCTTCTTTTGTACCAAGACTGGGTTCGCCAACTAATTGAGGTGATAAACTTCTTTATGAAACCAGCCGCCAGAAGTTTGGTGATCTCCTCCTTGATGGCATCATGACGATCCTGCGAACCGCCGAAGCTGCTGCTTGAAAGGCTTCACCTTCTCATTTACATTTAGAGGGTGCTCAATCACCTCCCTAGGAACTCCTAGCATGTATGATGGTTTCCAAGCAAAGATATCTTTGTTTGCTTGGAGGAAGGTGATGAGTGTCTCTTCCTATTTAGGGTCGAGCCCAGTCCCGATCAGAGTTGTTTTGGTCGAATCAGACTGGTCAAGAGCTATCTTCTTGGTCCCTTTGTCCGGCTTGATGGACGTCTTGGCATGCTTCCTTGCTAGGATATCGCCATCTTCCTCTAAGGTTGCGACCGCCACTCGGATCTTGTCCAAGTCAGTAGATGACTCTAGGGTTTGGGCTAACTCGTAGCTTTCCTGGTCACAGACGAAGGACTCTAGGCCCGGCATCTTCAATACCAGATAAGTGTAATGTGGGACCCCCATGTAATGCCAGGACTCTGGGTCGCAAGATGGCTTGATACGCCGTCTCGAAAACCGCAACTTCAAAATTTACAAGTTCGGTCCGAAAGTTCTCTTTCGTTCTGAACGTGACGGGGATGGTGATCTGGCCAAGCAGTATGGATGATGTCCCGGGTATTACCCCGTGGAACGGCGATGAAGCCCTATCCATCCGTAGATATTAATTATCTCGCGCGTAACCCACAGCGTTCGGCTTTGGATCAGTAGAGCCCTATCGAAATGATCATAACCATTCGGGATTCCAATTCAGGATAGCGGGTGGTAGTGAATGTCCGAGCCCGACGACGAATACCAAGTGAACCACTGTTTGATTACCAAAGCTCACTCAATAAACTGAATCACATAATTTTGTGAACTTATTAAACTTGGCTCGTTGTCCTCCCAACTGTCTATCTAGCTAGAGTAGCTTTCTTTTTATTTGTGTGTGAATATTTATCTTGTGTGTGTGTCACCAGTCCTTTTTATTTATTTATCCTAACCCCCGTTACCTAAACTGACTGGTATTTTAAATAATTAAGATATAGAGGATTGTCTCTTTAACCCTCGTTCCCTGTTGATTCGATAAATCTAGGAATACTCCTGGTGAAAACTACAAGCGATATCCGTCCGCTTGCGGATTAATTTCTTTGAGTGTAACTATCGCCAACAACATGCGCCATGTTTTGTTTTTTTTTGGTACCCAGACTGGGTTCGCCAACCAATTGGGGTGATAGACTTCTTTATGAAACTAGTCGCCAGAAGTTTGGTGATCTCCTCCTTGATGGCATCACGACGATCCTGCAAACCGCCGAAGCTGCTGCTTGAAAGGCTTCACCTTCTCATCTACATTTAGAGGGTGCTCAATCACCTCCCTAGGGACTCCTAGCATGTCTGATGGTTTACAAGCAAAGATATCTTTGTTTGCTTGGAGGAAGGTGATGAGCGCGTCTTCCTATTTGGGGTCGAGCCCAGTCCCGATCAAAGTTGTTTTGGCCGAATCGGACTGGTCAAGGGCTATCTTCTTGGTCCCTTCGTCCGGCTTGATGGACGTCTTGGTCTGCTTCCTTGCTAGGATATCGCCATCTTCCTTTAAGGTTGCGACCGCCACTTGGATCTTGTCCAAGTCAGTAGATGACTCCAGGGTTTGGGCTAACTCGCAGCTTTCCTGGTCGCAGACGAAGGATTCTGAACTTGGCATCTTCAATACCAAATAAGTGTAATGTGGGACCCCCATGAATTTGGCTAGCCCGGTCGTCGCAAGATGGCTCGATACGCCGTCTCGAAATCCGAAGCTTCAAAATTTACAAGTTCAGTCCAAAAGTTCTCTTTCGTTCTGAACGTGATGAGGAGGATGATCTGGCCAAGCAGTATGGATGATGTCCCGGGTATTACCCCATGGAATGGCGATGAACCCCGTTGTAGTTTGGAGCGGGGGATCTTCATATCGTCGAAGGCCTTGGAAAAGAGTATGTTGAGTGTGCTGCCTCCTTCGATCAACACATTTTTAAGCTTAATGCCACGGATGACTAGGTCGAGTACCAGGGGATACCTCCCCGGATAAGGTATATGGTCAGGGTGATTCAATCGGTCGAAAGTGATAGGGACCTCAGACCACCTTAGGTATTTGGGGGTAACCGGCACAACCGCGTTGACTTCCCGGATGGTAAGCTTTTGCTTCCGCCTGTATTCATATGCTGCCGATTCCCCAAATATATAGTTAAGCTCACGCTCTGTCTCTTGTTTCACTCATCAGTGTTAGGATCCGATTTCTTATTGTGCTCTTGGGCGAACTTCTTTAGGGTACAATAGTACTTGGCCGCATGCTTACCTCCCGGATGGAAAGGGCAGGGTGCGTACATTACCTTGTTGTAGTCGTCCGTGCGCGGAGGCCGAGGTCGACCATGCTCCACCGTTGCCACCACTTCTTTGCTCTTCCTCTTCTTCTACTTAGAAGAATCTAGTTGATCTTTTTTATTCTTCTTGTTCGGGCGTTCATCCTGGCGCTCGGCCAAGGCATCCGAAGCAGTGGCATACTTGTCAGACATGGCAAACATCTCCCTGACTGTAGTCGATGGTTTATGGGACATACTTTTTGATCAGATCGGGATCGCTGATCCCTTTCTGAAAAGCCGTTATGACCGCCGCGTCCGAGACGTCTCGTATGGTGTTCTTCTTTTGATTGAAATGTCGGATGAACTCACGAAGTGTCTCCTCCATCTTTGATCAAATATAAATTTTGCTTATGATGCACAACCATGCGATCAACTAGAGAGTCACATTATCAATAATACGGAGACATCACGTGCCTCTAGCTTTATTTTGAAAATACATGAAAAATTTCGAGAAGGGGAGGATTTGGATCCTAATCAATTTGCTTCTAACAATTTGATTACAAATGATATGCTTATTGCTTTGCCTTCCTTTGGAGCTAACCTTTTGCAGACGAACGAGAATGAGTCGAGTACGACTCATAATCAAGAAGGGGAGGATGATGTGACCATGTTTATCAAAGGTATGACCAACACTACGTCAATATGGTGGTCATCAAGATTTACCCATGTAGGTCGGCCGGTCCCCTTGGATGCCCCCTTGGGTGCTCCTTCGCCTGGGGAGGTGATGACATGTGTCCACATATGTGGCACACTCTCACTTGCTGCAGTGCACTATAAATAGAGGTCCCCTCTTGATTTGCAAAGAACGAAGAAGTGCAGGAAGAACAAAAAAGCAGTGTTACACTTCCCATATATCTAGTGGAGTAGGTGAGAGAGAAGAGTTAGCGCTGAGGAGAAGCCGGCGTGTCGGCATCCCTCTACTAGAGCTCTAGGGCTGAACTCAGGTGTGAGTTCTGCTTCGTTTTCTATCGGTAACACTTAGTTCATCCTTTATTTATAAAGAAAGTTTATTTTATATACATTGTCTCTCTGTTGGTATTAGGCTTGTTCTAGATCTTGAGTGCTAAATCTCTATGCTTGGGTGTCACAAAAGATATTAGTGTCAGGTTTAGTGGGAGTGCATATCGAGTGAAGTCCTTGATATGTAGTACTGCTAGGTATAGACGTGGTGTCTATTCTAGTTAGTACCCGGTAGATAACTGATTCAACGGCTGAGCGGTAGGTATTAGGTGGTGTCAGCCCCACTATCTGCGCGGCAGTTTGTGGAATCCGCCCCGTTAGTATCAGCCCAGTCAATCCCAATCGGGGGTGATCATAATCATCCGATGTTCTTAACTGATAGCGGGTGGTAGTGAATAGGCCGAGCTCCAACGCAGAGTAGCATTTGTGTGTGGATTAACCTTGTACCCTTGACTAGTGTATACCTTTAGTAGAACCTCTCAACTCGAAATATCTTACCCCACTTTCGTCATTCCCCCATATACTTTCGCCCAAGTTAAGACTAGAAAGTAGACTCTTCTCGATCTTTGTGGGAAATCGATATCTTTGGAATACTCCGGGGTGAAAGCTATTTCGATATCCGTGCGCTTGCGGATTAATTCTAATACGAATAAAAATCGCCAACACTAGCCATCTAGGAGTCATCAATATCTAAGAGCAACAAATCAAGCAAAAATCAAGCTTGGAGATGAATCGAGGGCTCAAAGAATGAAGCTAACAAGAGGATTTGGTGTGTGGAGAAGATTTAACGCTCGAGAAGATGAAGGAGTGAATATTGATGAGAGTGAAGTGCTAAACCTACCCGGGGAAGGGTGTAAATAGGGTGCTGCCCGAGCTAGCCGTTAGAAGGGGAGGATTTGGATCCTAATCAATTTGCTTCTAACAATTTAATTACAAATGATATGCTTGTTGCTTTGCCTTCCTTTGGAGCTAACCTTTTGCAGACGAACGAGAATGAGTCGAGTACGACTCATAATCAAGAAGGGGAGGATGGTGTGACCATGTTTATCAAAGGTATGACCAACACTACGTCAATATGGTGGTCCTTCGGCTGGGGAGGTGATGACATGTGTCCACATTTGTGTCACACCCTCACTTGCTGCGGTGCGCTATAAATAGAGGTCCCCTCTTGATTTGCAAAGAACGAAGAAGTGCAGGAAGAACAAAAAGCAGTGTTACGCTTCCCATATATCATGTAGAGTAGGTGAGAGAGAAGAGTTAGTGCTGAGGAGAAGCCGGCGTGTCGGCATCCCTCCACTAGAGCTCTAGAGCTGAACTCGGGTGTGAGTTCTGTTTCGTTTTCTATCGGTAACACTTAGTTCCATCCTTTATTTACAAAGCAAGTTTATTTTATATACATTGTCTCTCTGTTGGTATTAGGCTCGTTCTAGATCTTGAGTGCTAAATCTCTGTGCTTGGGTGTCACAAAAGATATTAGTGTCAGGTTTAGTGGGAGTGCGTATCGAGTGACGTCCTTGATATATAGTACTGCTAGGTATAGACGTGGTGTCTACACTAGTTAGTACCCGGTAGACAACTGATTAAATGGCTGAGCGGTATGTACTAGGTGGTGACAGCCCTGCTAACTGCGCGGCAGTTTGTGGAATCCGCCCCATTAGTCTCAGCCCAGTAAAGCCCAATCGGGGGTGATCATAATCATCCGATGTTCTTAACTGATAGTGGGTGGTACTGAATAGGCCGAGATCCAATGCAGAGTAGCATTTGTGTGTGGATTAACCTTGTACCCTTGGCTAGTGTATACCTTTAGTAGAACCTCTCGACCCGAAATATCTTACCCCACTTTCGTCATTCCACCATATAGTTTCTCCCAAGTTAAGACTAGAAACTAGACTCTTCTCGATCTTTGTGGGAAATCGATATCTTTGGAATACTCCGGGGTGAAAGCTATTTCGATATCCGTGCGCTTGCGGATTAATTCTAATACGAATAAAAATCGCCAACACTAGCCATCTAGGAGTCATCAATATCTAAGAGCAACAAATCAAGCAAAAATCAAGCTTGGAGATGAATCGAGGGCTCAAAGAATGAAGCTAACAAGAGGATTTGGTGTGTGGAGAAGATTTAACGCTCGAGAAGATGAAGGAGTGAATATTGATGAGAGTGAAGTGCTAAACCTACCCGGGGAAGGGTGTAAATAGGGTGCTGCCCGAGCTAGCCGTTGGGACAAATTTACTACCCATATTGGATAGTCCGATGTTAAGACTGGACAGCCTGATTCAAAAAACTTCCAATAGATAGAGAGCTCGATATCTCAGAAAATGAGACATTCTGGTCTAGGATCGGACACTCCAGTCCAAACCACCGGATGCTCCGATGATAATAAAATAAATTAGGGGCATGACAACGGACACTACGGTACCTCGAACCGGACACTCCGATGAATTTGAGGAAATTCAAACATAGAGCTCAAAATCTTGAAAAACTGGACAGTCCAATATGCCTCCTACCGGATACTCCGATACTTGACACTAGATAGTATGACCACAAAACTTTAGATTTTGAGGATTTAATGGGATTAATGTCTCTCGCTTGAGCTAAGCTTCATCTAATGAGCGCTTGAGACATCTAAAAATTGTTTTTCATTACATCCCTCTTAATAGTACGGTTGTCCTTAGACTTAAAGTAAAAACTATAAAATTACAGGTCTAGGG
Source organism: Raddia distichophylla (assembly GCA_005191435.1). Lineage (NCBI taxonomy): Eukaryota > Viridiplantae > Streptophyta > Magnoliopsida > Poales > Poaceae > Raddia > Raddia distichophylla. The sequence goes on along the minus strand of SPJY01025524.1, from coordinate 387,311 downwards.
ATACCAAAGTGACTTTTTTTATTCTTTGGAGAGATCCACGATGCTTTCACATATGCAGCAATAGCGATTAAACCTTCCCATAAGCTAATTCGAAACATTAGTCGGCTAATTGTTTTGTCATTCATCACCAAAATTAACTAGGGGCCTAGATACACTTTTATGAGGCCCGAACCAGGATAAGATCACTATTTCCTGCCTTGATCCCTGAGCGTTGACCATCTTAAGTGTCCTTATCTAGGGCCCAATTTATCCCTATTTCAACAAGCATGCTCGGTATCAGGAGGCTGATTCCCAACCGCCTATAACCATTTACCTAAAATAATCACAGTGTTAATTAATGGTAGAACGGGTATTTCACGTAGAATTTTTGTCAAACTTTCGGCAAAATTTTGAAAGGGGAAAATGCAAAATTAACCCACCAACAATAAGGCATATTCATAATTTGTATAGGAGGGCATATTCACAATTGTACCTCAGCATGGGACATAAACCCAATTTTTTCTTTATTTATAGAATATATAATGGAAGTGTTTTTCGAGAAAAATCTATATGCACGACTTTCGTTCAAATAGTTTAACCGCTATTAACAGGTAAAAGTTTCAAAACTTTGATTGGGACATCTAAAATAACATGTGTTGGAAAGTCCATACATAAAAACACATGGGGCATAGAAAATCCATGGAAAGCACGTGGAGAGGACCTAGCGTAGTACTGGTATATGCCTTGTTTGTCTCAGCGTACATTAAATTAAATGAAATGAAAATTTGTTATTTTTGTATAAACCACATGATGTAAAACTTTGTAGCTATTTTATGGGGTTACAAATAGTTTCTTTTAGAGTTTGTAAAGATATTATTTTTATAATTTATTAAACTTTTTTAGCGCATCATTCGAGAGGGTCCTTTGAGCTAAAATAAACAACACCTATAATTGGAACACAGGAAACGAACAGAAGAAAGGAAAGTAGAAACTGTACGCAGCAGGAGTACTAGAGTGGCACACAGCCTCATCAAGATCCAATCCAACACGGCGTCCTCTCTCCTTCTGCTGTAGTGAGATGTGAGAGTCAAGATCGCCTGGGAGCAAGCAGTGCCGTGGACGCTGCCATCTCCTCGCCCTCTTTCTGTTTGTGGCGCAGATCAAATCAAATCTCCGGAAGAAACCAACCAAACAAACATGTAAGAAGCGCTCGGCGCTGTCGACGACGAGCTCCCCACCTCCACCACCTCACCTCCCGCTCCCACATGGCGGCCACCACCTCCGCCGCCGTCTCCTTCTCCCTCCCCTACCCCCCTCGCCGCCGCCGCTCCGTCCTCCACGCCGCCTCCACCGCGGCGCCCCCGTCCCCCGAGCTCTCCATCCAGCTCTCCCCCGCCGCGCCGCCCCCAGTGTCGGCGTCCTTCGCGGGCGACCGCGCCGTGGACCTGCAGGCCGAGGCCCGCGCCATGGCCCGCGCCGCCAACGCCACCGTCTTCAGCCCCGAACTCCTCCCCTCCCGCTACGGCTCCCGCCCTGTCAAGGCACTCACCGAACTCACTAGCTAATAGCTATGCCCCGCTGCTGAGGCGCTCCAATTTTGAATCTTTCTTGTGTGGATTGCTGCTCAGGTGGCGCTGAGAGCGGCGGAGGTGCTGTCCAAGCTAGGGGCGTTCGGGCTGAAGCTGCTGGTGGATGAGCGGAGGGGGCAGTCGTCGGCGATGAGGCGGGCGAGGGCGGTGGAGCTGCGGACCATCCTCACCAGGCTAGGCCCCACGTTCGTCAAGATTGGTCAGGGTCTGTCCACGCGGCCTGACCTCTGCCCTCCCGAGTACCTCGAAGAGCTCTCCGAGCTGCAGGTTCTACTCAACTAGCAAAATGCTCATTGTTTTCAAGATATCAACTACCAATCAGGTTTATGCCAATCAGACGCCTTCCTGTTCAAGAAAGACGCGCTCTTAGACAGCAGACTTGATTGCTTGTTTATTCAATGAGTCAACAATATTCGCTAGAGTTTCGTCCCATTATGCAATGCTTATGGCTTTCAGAAAAAAGGTGGATGGCCTGCAAAATGGTCTTTGCTTTTAAAGAAGTCAATGATGTCACCTAGAGTTCACCAATTGAAGATGTTTCATCATAACTTGAGAAGTTACATACTAAAGCTGATATAATATATTAGAGATAAACTCTAAATCTGATCTAATATATTAGAGATAGACTATGAGTTGGAGATTACCCTAAAAAAAGATTATGAGTTAGAAATTAACTCTATATGCTGAGTGCTGACACAAATTTAGCCGCGCAAACGCACGGGCCTCCTTGCTTGTTTTACTAATTTAGGGTATCTCAAATGGTTGATACTTAGCTTTCTTGCAGGATTCGCTTCCCACGTTTCCAGATGATGAAGCATTTGCATGTATCGAAAGAGAGCTTGGTTTCCCTCTTGATTCAATCTACTCGACAATATCACCTTCCCCAATTGCGGCCGCAAGTTTAGGTCAAGTTTATAAGGCACGGTTGAAATACTCTGGGAAGTTAGTTGCTGTCAAGGTGCAAAGACCTGGCATTGAGGATGCCATAGGGCTTGATTTTTACCTACTAAGGGGCCTTGGTTTTCTAATAAATAAGTATGTAGACTTTATATCAAGTGATGTTGTTGCCCTGATGGATGAGTTTGCTCGAAGAGTTTATCAAGAGCTTAATTATGTCCAGGTACTTTCTCTTTTGCACCTGTGAATCCTTAACGGAATGAGTAACATGAAATTCGAAGGACAAAATGCTTCCTTACTTGCTTTATCTGCAGAAGAATAAAAAATTATTATTTCTCTAGTTTGTCTGTATGCTTTTATTTATTATTGAGTTGTAGTAATAATAATGAATGCAGGAGGGCCAAAATGCTCGGAGGTTTAAAAAGTTATATGCTGACAAGCAAGACATATTAGTGCCTGATATTTTTTGGGATTACACAAGTGCAAAGGTTCTCACAATGGAATGGATTGAGGGCGTAAAACTAAATCAGCAAGCAGCCATTGAAAAGCAAGGCTTAAAGGTTCTGGATCTGGTGAACATTGGTATCCAGTGCAGTTTAAGGCAGCTTCTAGAGTACGGTTACTTTCATGCTGACCCACATCCTGGTAATATTTTGGCAACACCTGAGGGAAAGCTTGCTTTTCTTGATTTTGGCATGATGAGTGAAACCCCAGAGGTGGCAAGAGTAGCCATCATTGGACATGTAGTCCACATGGTCAATAGGGACTATGAAGCGATGGCTCGTGATTATTATGCACTTGATTTTTTGGAACCTGATGTAGATGTTTCCCCAATTGTGCCTGCGCTCAAGAATTTCTTTGATGATGCATTGAACTCAACAGTAAGTGAGCTAAACTTCAAAACCATAGTTGATGGCTTAGGTGCTGTTCTTTATCAGTACCCATTCAATGGTAAGTTTTTATTTTGTGTAGGTATTAGTTTAAAGTCATATTTTTACGGTGATAGTGATATCACTCTTCTGCTCTGTTCAAATGTAGTACCGGCCTACTATGCATTGATTCTGCGATCACTCACTGTGCTGGAAGGTCTGGCACTCTATGCTGACCCTAATTTTAAGGTGCTCGCTGCATCATATCCTTACTTTGCTAAAAGGCTGCTCACTGATCCCAACCCATATCTTAGAGATGCTCTAATTGAGCTTCTATTCAAGGATGGCAAATTCAGGCAACTCCTTGTCCTGCTTTAAACAGATTATGCTGCTTTTTCACTGCTTTGACTGATAATCACATCCTTTCCTGATAGCATTGCTTGACCGTTTTCCATGGTGCAGATGGAATAGGCTTGAAAATCTTCTTGTTCAAGGGCGGCAAGATAGAGAGTTTGCAGCCAAAGATGCATTACAACCTGTTCTAAAGCTTCTACTTGGTCCTGACGGTGAGGAGTTGCGGGTACTAGTTGTGAAAGAAGCAGTTCGTGTCACAGAAGCCATTACTTTTGGAACGCTGATTGACTCGTACAATGCAACTCCGGAGTTTTTGAAGCCATTAATTTCCAACGGCAGTCCAGCTGGACCCTTTAAAATAAGCGAGGTTGAACGAGAACAAATGATTGAGCTTAGAAACAGGGTTTTCAGAATATGGGGTCTTTTGAGATCATCTGATAGCTTTGACCCGAGCCTTTTACAACCAATTTTACAGGTAGGCTGCAGATTCATTTCATATGATGCATTTAAACAGCTACTGAGCTATGACTGATGCTGTAGTGTAATTTTGATATTCAGGTGCTTCAAGAACCAGAAGCCCGTGTCCTGGGTTCTCGGGTTGCAGGAGGCGTCACGCAGCGCCTTGCTGCACGTCTGTTGCAACAGCTGCTGAGGACCCCATCGCTTCCTGGATCTTCCCAGTAGATAGGAACCCAGTAAAACATGTAAATTCACACCATGCTTTCCCGCAGGAAAGTAAAAGGCAATGTGATTCATAAATCAATTATTGTGCAAAGGCATCTTGTTTTTTTTTGGCGAGCGCCAGACCAGCGCCGTCCGTCCGATCGTCCGGCACCGCGCGCATCCGATGCGCCTCTGTGCTCCGCGTGCATTAGACTAGTTAGCTGTGCAGTTGATTAAATTTTTAATTAAACTTCTGATTTTTGTATAAAATTCAAACAGTGTTCAAAATGTGTGGAATAAATTTCATAATTCTTCTAAAATCGAGAGCAACCCATTTTAAATACTTTTAAAATTTTTTAATTTTTATTCACTTTTTTATTTTTTTTTATATGAAACTATGAGAAAGCACTTATGAAACTTACAGCTATACTAGCGAAACTTGACCGTGTGCTGATAAAACTTGACCGTGTGCTGATAAAATCTGATGAAACTTAGATGAAGCTTCGATGTAACCTGATGAAACCTGTTGAAACTTGAATTGACCTGATGAAACTTGAACAAACTTGGATGAAACCTGTTGAAACTTAATGAAACTTGTATTAAACCTTATGAAACTTGATAGTTCGGCAAGTTTAACGAATATGAAATCCAAATTTCAGTAGGCGAAACTCAAGTTTCAATAGGCGAAACCCAAGTTTCACCAGGTAAGTTTGTGGTTTTATATGGCAACATACATCTTGTTTTGTTCGTAAAAGTACGAGGAACACATTGGTGCAAACGATTTGTGAAAAATTATGGCCAACAAAAGAAAAAATGCTTGTGGGACCCACCCTGCATGCTACAGTTGCTCACACACCTGGCTGCTCGCTGCGCGCGCGTTCCTCGCTTTAGTCTGATCAGTCGGACGGTCGAACCACGGCCTTTCCTATTTTTAGAAGGCAAGGGTTCTCATATATTATTTAAAGTGACATTCATTACAAAAATTAGAAGCAACAAAATGACGCAAAGGCCCAAGCATATAGCCCTAGTCATATCTATGATGGGCATGGTCACATCACCCTATCTCTACTCTTCTCTAACAGTAATCTCTAAATTCGGTCCCTATATCCTTATATACAGGTTTCCTATCCCTACCTTGAGCTCCACATAAACCTTTAGAATATAGGGATTAGAGTTGACCTTAGGCCTTGGTAAGGGTAAGTAAACTACCATTGAGTGATCTAGAACAAGTAAGAACAAGATGATAGCAATTTTAATTCAATAACTCAAACATGGGTGAGGTTCTGTTTCTCGTCACGGGTGATCTAGTCGACACACACGAACACGAAGAGAGACACACACGGGGTCAACCGAACACAGCAAAAGCTGAGTCTAAACAATGATGGCTACTGAATATATAGCGACAGTTAGGGTTTGAGGCGCTCAACCCTAGGGTTACATGGGCCACGGGTCCAAAGTGGAGGTGGCGCAACACCCGGCAAATTTTGATGTACTTTTGATTTCGCAATTCCTATTGATTTTGTTAGAATTTGGTCCTCAAACTGGATCCATTGGAAAGCTCTCGTCGTGGGCTTATCCGTGCATATCAAGAACGTCCAAAACAGACTTCGTATGACCGAGTTATGATCATTTCATGTTGGACTGCTCCTGGTGGCCAAAATAGGCTCGTGGACGACGAATTGGATTTAATCTTTGGTTGGGCCTTGAGCAACATGGGGATTTGGGCCTGAGGCCGTCGAGAAGGTGGAGATGCGCCTTTGTTGAATGCGCCTTCAAGTATGGGAGGCGGCCAAGGTGACGGCCGGAGGGATGGATACCGTAGCATCATGTCCGAAGGTGAAGAATACCAACTGTGTGGTCGACTTGGCCAAGGTGGGGGCCGATGACACCATGTTGATGTAGCCGAAGGAGTGGATGCGATGAATTGTCGCCAACGTGTCACGATCGTAGTGCAAGAAGTAGAGGAAGGAGTGGTGGTCGCATCCATATGGATGATGTCCTCATCATTCTCCTTTTCTTGAATTAGAGTCGTCCTCGACTCCTTTAGATGTTCCTGCAAAAGGTTAGTAGAAACAAGGGACAAAAGAACACGCACACCTTTTGAGTAATTAGAGGAATTTAACATGACATGGATAGAAAGATTGTCATCTTCTAGTTGGGTGCATTTATTTACAATAAAATATGGTTTCATATTGAAGCAAATGTAAACTTGATGCATCATATACTCTTCTTTATCATTATTTTTGTCAAAAGCATGTAAACTATTTCTATATAAATATGGCAAATCTGAGTGTTGACAAAACTTCTTCTCCAAACTATTTAGATCACAACGAACATTGAATTCGATGTAACTTAAAGTATTTAAAGAAGACATTAAATTTTACTCATCTTTGTCGTTTTCAATGTGAAGAACATATCTATTATCTTCACAAGTAATTGGTTCGAAAATAGAAGTTGCATTTTCATTCAGTAGTTGTGGTAATGATATAAGTGAAGTATTTTTACACAACTCTTCTTTATCACAAATGACAATAAGCATATCATCTTATGGCAAAGAAAAATTAGAAGTGGTTTCCACTAATTGTTGCTCTACAATAGCATGAGTAGTGGATAAATTTTGCTGAAGGGCATCACCTTTTTTATTACCTTGTACGACCTCTTCAGTTGATGTAGGTGAAACATCAATTTTTTTATCTTCATTTACACATGTGACAACAATGGTTTCTTCTCTCTTCTTTTTCTCTGTTTCATCCTGCTTCTCTCGACAATGCTTACCCTCATGCAAAATGTTAGCTAGAAGAGGCGATGCAACAATGGGTTTGTCTAATAAAGCTAGAAATTCATTCAACGATTCATTTATCATACTTTCAGCTCTACATGCACATTTCAACAATTGTGAAAGAGAACAATATGTTTCCTCAACGAGAATATCTTGAATATCCTCATTAAGTCCTTTTAAAAATCTATTTTCAATTGCCTTTTCACATTCCATTAATCCACTTAGTTTTAATAAGGTCTTGAATTTGCGATAGTATTCCTTTACTTTGAATTTACCTTGTTTTAGATATTTCAGGTCAAGATATGCCTCTTCGGCATCATAGTCTTCAAACATATCTCTAGGTGGTAATGGAACAAATATATTGTACTTCTTCACATGATGATGAGAGGTGTAACCTACCATTGTTAGTAGCAAACAAGAAAATACACGGGTATATTCCTATAAACTACTAGGTAGTGGAGTCACTCAAATCACACCCACTCAAACATTTATCTTGCTCTTACAAGTTCTGACCACACAAGCAGGCGGTGCAATCGGTGGCTGGTTCGTGATAATCTGAGCACACGTGGTAGTAAAGCGATAGCAAGATCTATCCCTGTTTGGTTAGTACTATGTGGAGCTTGGACAGGCTAGTATTTGTAGCAAAAAATATGTAATCATCGAAATCAGAATAGCAAAACTGAATAAATATCCAGAGTACTTGTCAAAGTTGCTGGTCTAAACTCGTTCCTAGAACTAGTTCAAACAAGCGAGGAATACACCAAGTACAAAGGATACAGTATGCAAACACTTCTGATTTTTTTTCTTCCTTTTTTTTGTGCGGCTCTTTTGTATGCACTTGCATTTTTCTTTTCTTTTCTTTTTTTACCGATAGATAAAATTGCAACACTGTATTTTCCATCTATAAAGACAGCAGATCTTCTAACACAGTTTTTAGAGTTTTACTCAGACGAAAAATCTCACAACTACAAAGTTGTAGATCTTTTTCTGCTGTTCAATTTGCATATATGGAAGTCCTAATTTGGATAAAGGAAGCTTGAGAGATGGGCCCCGCAATACTGACTGTCCAGAAATTCTCAGGATGGACAGATTCTCGTCAAACGCAAGTTTGGGCAGAAAAACGGCTTTTCTAGAACTTCTCACAATGGACAAAGTTGTAGAGAATTTTCGGGGCTAGAATTTAGGATATAAAATTATCTAGATCGGAAAAGATATGACGGAGATATTGCCTCTGGAATAACAGATCCGAAATAACTGCGAACCAATTCAACTCGAATTCCTTCAGGGCTCGGGTTTGATGTCAACAAAACGGATGAACTTCACACTAGGCCAAGAACTAAATCTAAACCAGCAACAAGACTATGACCATGGACACAAATTCAATAAAGCGAAACTGAAAACTAAAATTGCGAAAGTGGAGGTGGCGCAGCAACCAGCAGATTTAGTGGAGGTGGCAGATTTTGATGTCCTCTTGATTTCGCGGCCCAAAGTGAAGGTGGCGCAGCAACCGACAGATTTTGATGTCCTCTTGATTTCACGATTCCTGTTGATTCTGATAGAATTTGGTACTCAAACTGGATCCACTGAAAAGCTCTCGTCGTGGGTTTGCCCGTGCATACCAAGAACGTCCAAAACGAACTTCGTATGACCGAGTTATGATCATTTCAAGTTGGACTGCTCTTGGTGGCCGAACTGGGCTCGTGGATGACGAATTGGGTTTAATCTTTGGTTGGGCCTTGAGCAACATGAGGGTTTGGCCCTAAGGTCATCGAGAAGGTGGAGATGCGCCTTTGTTGAATGCGCCTTCAAGTATGGGTGGCGGCCAAGGTGGCGGCCGGAGTGATGGATACCGTAGCATCATTTTCGAAGGTGAAGAAGACCAACTGTGTGGTCGACCTGGCCAAGGTGGGGGCCGATGAAACCATGTTGATGTAGCCGAAGGGGTGGATGCGATGAATTGTCGCCAACGTGTCATAATCGTAGTGTAAGAAGTAGAGGAAGGAGTGGTGGTCGCACCCGTGTGGACGATGTCCTCATTTCAAAAGAAAAATGCTTGTGGGACCCACCCTGCATGCTACAGTTGCTCACACACCTGGCTGGTCGCTGCGCGCGCGTTCCTCACGCTTGTCCGTTTTTTCTGAAAGGCAAGGGTTCTCATATATTATTTAAAGTGACATTCATTACAAAAATTAGAAGCAACAAAATGACGCAAAGGCCCAAGCATATAGCCCTAGTCATATCTATGATGGGTATGGTCACATCACCCTATCTCTACTCTTCTCCAACAGTGATCTCTAAATTCGGTCCCTATATCCTTACATACAGGTTTCCTTTAAAAAAAGTTATCTTCATATATTTTTTTCATCTGCAACGGTGTTCCCTATATGGAGAATTGTATAGGACAAGGAGAGAGAATCCCTACATATAAGGGAATAGAGAGAAATTCTCTGTTTTAGGGAACATAATAGGGAACGCTGTTGGAGCACATAGAGGTTGTCCTCTATTTTAAGGTAAAGGATGCTTTAGGGAAGACTGTTGGAGACAGCCTTAGTTGATGTTTTAGGAATTAAAGACTGTTGGAGACAGCCTTAGCTCTCCTATGAGTTCCTCTACAAGTCCTCTACTAGCGTCTCTCGATGCCATAAGCTTATAGTCTCAGGAATATGGGCTTCATCTCTACTAATAAAAGCCTCTTATGCTGATGATACATTCTATTCAAAATTCGTAATCCTCCTCCTAATTAGGAACATCCGTCTGCCGCTCTGCCCATCATCTCCTCCAAACCCTAGGCCACTCCTTGCCACCTCCCACCCAGCGCCTCCCTACCGTAGTACCGTCCCCCTACATCCTTCGCCTCCTATGGTCCTGCCTAGCGCCTCAGCGGCCGGTGAATCCTCCTGATTACCCTCACCTCGGAAGCCGCCGGCTTCACGCACGTCCTCTCTGTCGTCAGCTTCGCCTTTATCTCCTTCATCACCGACTGCCGCCTGGGCCTCTCCATCCCCAGTTCCCCACCGAGAGCGACAAGGGTGAGGCCTGCAGTGAAATAGCATGCACTTACATAGTATTGTTCATGGTTCGTCTTAGTACTAAGCGCTAACTGATTAGCGATACATGCATGAGTACGTTCATTCTGTACATATACACAATGGCCTTGTTCTTTTCAGCGTATCGTACCTGTTGGGGATAAAATTACGGCCCATTGCCATGGCCCACTCCCTGACGGCCCAGTCGAACAGCCTGCCAGGGCCCAGCTCCCTGGAAGGTTCTATCTGACCCACTCCCTGACGGCCCATTCGAACAGCCTACTAGGGCCCAGCTCCCTAGAAGGTTCTATCTGGCCCATATGCATCCTGCCGAACAGCCTCTTGGCTGGCACGGTGCGTGACGGCCTAGGCGGCTCCAGAGGGCTTGGAGCCATAAAACAAGGAAATTTCTCGCTCTGCCGCCCTGCCAACGCTCTTATTATTTATTTTTACTATGATTTCGTTTAGCATATAATATACTTTAAGTATGAGTTGGAATTTTTTGAATTTTTGCAAATTTTTTGAATAAGACGAGCCGGTCAAACTTAGTGTCAAAAAAGTCAAACGACCTATAATTTGGGACGGAGGGAGTAATAGGCATGGTTGGTTTAGAGTTCTAGTCGGACTCTTGCCTGACTTCCACTATATAAAGAGAGACACCCCTGGTGTAACCACTGAACGACTATGTAGCGGCTTAGACCCGCAGAAGGTCGTGGCCGGCTTGTGGCAGCGACCCACGGCGGTCGGCTGCGTTGTTGGGGAGGAGCGCCCATAATCATTGCCCCGCAGACGTAGCCTGAGAGGTGAATTGCGTTACCAAATATCGTGCCTCCGGTGTCGTTTCAGATCTAGTATCGACTTCCTGTTTTCAACATATACGCACTTAGCTATTCATCTCCATAAGCACAGTAGCACGTATATATATACATGTTTAGTACTGCATTTCTAATTAATGTGTCTTTTAGCGTAGCCATGCATGGATTATATATATCAAAAGGACACAGCATACACACCATATTTGTAGTTTGCTGTAACCAGTTTTTTCGTCATATATATATATAAAAGTACTAATTATCTAGCCTTGAGTGAAATTGCATGCACGCGCGTAACTGTTCATGGTCAGTCTTAGTACTAATTAAGCGCTAACTGAGCGCTACATGCATGAGTACGTTCATTCAATCATTGCGTACATATATACAGCACGTATATGCATGTATGAATCGATATATATCACTATCAGCTGCAAATGAACAGCGAAATTAGTTAAACCAAAGTAAGCGCTTGTAATGTGTACGGTCGTATGACAACTCCGTTCGACATGCATATACTTGATCATCGACTTAATTATATAATTAATGATTCGATCGGTAACGAAATAACGAAGCATATATTCAAATATGCACGCGTCGCTTGCATGATAGCTCTGGCTCAGCTAGCATGCAATTAAGTCACTTATACGTTGTGATCATCGCAATTTGCTCAAACCAAATGAAGTATTAATTAATCGGTTAAGCGTGCAGGTAACTGCCTTGCGGCCCCCGCCGAGAGGGCGGCAAGGCCGAGGGCACCCTCACCCTTGCCACCCTCGGCAGGGGCGCCTTCGCCCTTGCCACTCCGAGCAACCTATATGCCGCCCTCCTTGAGAGTTTTCGGGGCAATTTTTACAGTTGGGTTTAAAGTTTGGTCATTTTTTGGTAATTTGGCATTTTTTTTGGACAAACGGTGAAAATTTTCCCGCGGTGCCCCCCGAGAGGTTGGTGTGCATCATGGAGTGCACTGGGGCCGGGCTGCGGGTGATGCGGATAGCCATGCCGCTGGAGGACACCGAGGAGGAGAACCTGCTTGACCACCTTGAGCCCTGCCTTGAGTTCATCGACGAGGGGAGGATGGAACGCGGGGGTCTCTCGGAGGTACGGCCATGAGCAGTGAACACTGAGCAATTTCTTGATCTTTAGTACAGGAGGATGGTGCAGTTAGAGATTGTAATTGTGAGTTTCAGATTTTGGAACTGAAAGCTTATGGCAGTAGCTAATAATTTGTGATTACTACTTACCGTTGTGCATCTATTCTTATTTCTTTTCATGTTACAGTGCTGCATCATCACTGCTCATCTTATGAGGACAGAACATAAATCTAGGGAAGGTTTGAATCCTTCTCTTTTATGTAGGCTTAATATGTACAATACTTAAGAGTAAACTTAATCCTTCTTTATGATACTTTCTTGTGACATGTCATACTTAATGTGTTGCTTAGAAGCATTAAAGTCTTTGAAGGATGTTTGTGAGTCCGTATGCTTGAAGGATGGTTTTATTGAGCTGGTGAAATTTCCTTTGTGATTTGTTTAAAGCATATTGCCCTTAGATTTCTTTTCATATTTCTTTTTCTGCATTTTCCACTGCATTTTTGACTTTTACTAGTGCATTTACCATTCATTCAAATAATAAAAAAAATCAGAATTGAGGGGCCGACCGATCCAACCTGGACGGCCGACCGCCCCTTTGCACCTCCACCACTCACTTCACCTCACACCAACTACTCTACATGCTAACCTAGGTATCTAGCCACTCAAGTTACTGCAGATAGCTGGGTTTTTACTGCATCTTGCATGCATTCATCGCCTATAAATTGAGGAGGCAACAGTTGAGATCAATGCACACTCAGGCAGTGATTGCATGATTTCATGTCTGCACTCTTCTCTCTTTGCATTAGCTCATTAATCATGGCAACCATGATTATGACTTTGTGACCTAAATAACATTTTTTTGTGGAGGCAATAAAGTAAGCTCCGCAAGGACTACTAATCTTTGGACAACTAACTGCTAACTGTTGGACCGCTAACCTTTGATCCTCACTCTTTATGTCCTTCGGGTATTTGTGGTCTAACCCCTTCTACAGAAATTTCATGGTACGGTAAGATTGGCAAAACCCTGTCCAAGGGTGCCAAGGGTGTTCACAAAAGGTTTAGCTTATCTAGCTCGGAACAGGCTTACACTCCGACCAAGGTTCTGGATAGCAGCTCAAGGGAAGACATGTCAATGGACTCCCATTTCTCTGGGCATCATGGCTGGCAATCTGATTCAGCCGGACCATCTGGGGATGATCAAAGCCTCATGATCAGAGTGTTAACATCGGAATAGCAGATCATCCTCCAAAGCGACCATGAACAACATATATTTGAGACACTTAGAAACCGGAACTTTTAGTATACACGGTCTTATGACTCGATGTTGCTAATTAAGACAGGTCTTCTAGACGACTTTTCTGGCACCTTTCAGGCAGTCGGTTGGAACAATAATGGAACTAGATACTCGTTTTGATTTTTCAATGAAACATTTGAGTGCCTATTGCAAGATCTAACTAGACATCTAGGTTTCTCCATGAGCCTAATAGGCTAAAAGGATTTAACCGTGATGATTTTTGGTTTGCCATTTTTGGCAAGGCATACACAATCACACCTAGCATGAATGAAATTCATAATCCTACTCTTAGATTCATGCACCGGTGGCTGGCTATGGTTATTAATTCTAGACATGATATGCGTACTGTGCGCCTTGATGAACTACAATACCTATTTGCTATGGTCAATAAAAAACGTGTAAATCCAACAACAAACATGGTATTACACTGGATAGAAATGAGAAACTTGAGAGGTAACATAGATTGCACTTCTCTTGTCACCTGCATTGTAGAAAGTTTGGGGATTTTAGAGAGTGCCGAAGTGGCGTTCTTAGAAATGCCATTCCCATTAGTAGGGAAGGACCACTTCATCCAAGGGCACATTCCGAGGGTAGATGAGTCTGAAGCCTACTAGATGAGATTCCCGGGATCGGCCTCTACACCGCTCGGAATCTGACCCTCAACTTTAGTGCCTTAGAACCCCCGCGTCACAACATTTCTAGACCAGTAACTCGTAGTCGCGCACGCCGCTAGCGTTAGTTTGAACAGCCAGAGCACAACGAGCCTCACCATGATCCATGGATGGGGGGGCTGCCAAATCATCTCACCAGTTTTACCCTAGTGCCGGGTGGGATCAATGGAACCCATCCACCCAAGGGTATGCACCACAAAGATTTTGAGGGATAGGGCACACGTCATCACAAAGCTAGGAGCTCATGGCAACACGAAGCTGGAGGGTCCCACTACTAGCATGATCAAGGTCCCTCTGTAGGACGGGAAGGGCCGTCGTCGGCCTGATATCCTTCCTATTTTGAGCCTTTTGCACGAGATCTCCGCACAGTAGGAGAGCGAGTGGACACATTAGTCGATGACATAGGCAATGTTTGTCAAACACTTGCCCGACACATTAGGTACCACGAGGAGACGACCGAAAACCTTTGATCCAACACTGATACGGTGATGACAGGTGCCAACGCTTTGACAGCTTGGTTCCAGCACATGGGTTTTGACCCACCGACTCAATAAGGCACGCCTTATCTACTCTCCCACTTGCTTCGTTGTTGCCACTGTGGTTGCTTCTATGTTGCCTGAAGCCTTGCCAAATTTCCCTGCTTTCCCCGCCTTACCTGCCTTGCCATGCCTTACCTGACGTCCTGCCATAAAAACTGAGTTTGTTTAGTGGCACTTGTCATATGCATAAAATAAATAAATAAATACTAAAAACATTTCCCTCAAATAAAAAGTATAAATGTTGATCTTTACCCAAGGAGATGATGAAAAAATGCTCTATCTTGTTCTCTAAATATTGGGTTCACAATTTAGTACTCTTGTCTAGTTTAACATTTATTGGTATAAGTTGTAATTCTACCTAGTTTTTTATCTGGTATTTTCATACATTTTTTATCCAAGTCTAAATTGTTGTGAGATATGATACAACTAAGATAAGAGTTTAGTTGCTCACACCTCTTGTAAGGAAAAGTCTCAAAAATATTTTATTTTGAAAATATAAAAATACTTTGAGAAATGTTCCTCATTAGGATTTTCTTCCTCCCAAAACCAAAAGTACTCAAAAGATTAAAGCTTAGCCACATATGGCTGTGTTGAGTTTTGTCAAAACTTGTGACCTTAAGAAGTAGTGACTCTTCAAAGTTGGTCATTTCCTTTCGTGTATCCCTTTGATTACTAGCCTTATTCATATCTAGCAATGCTAAATTCCATCTTGAAATAAAGCATGCATTCCGCCAGGTATTCTTACACCTACCAAAAGAAGCCAAAATCTTCGTTGTGTCCATTTTATGCATACCTATGTAGTCTATTCCATTAAAGACTTCAAATTTATCGGAAGTCATCCCTCGATCTCTTTGAAAATTGAGAGGCTAAAAAAAGAGAGAAAATTTGGGAGAAAAATGTTTTCCCTGAAAAAAAGAAGAGTAGATTTTAATCTCTCAGAAATTATGCCTCTCCAAAAAAATTTCTTAAAGAGGGATTTGCTCAAACTAAAGAAGTCATATAGACTGTGTCCTTAAACACAAGATCCGATGTGATGGACTCATTAGTACATCACATCCTTGCCCTTGTTTTCCCTCTTGCTTTGGCGTGAGTCCATTCTCTTCCTCACCCCTAAACATTATTTATCTAATGACCGGAATGCGAAGCTGCATGATCTTCATTAGATCCAATTTTTGACTTAATAACATTATATAGCATAAGAAGGCCATTTCTATCCCTACCTTGAGCTCCACATAAACCTTTAGAATATAGGGATTAGAGTTGACCTAGGCCTTGGTGAGGATGAGTAAACTACCACTTGAGCGATCTATGAGTACCAATCGAGGAACTAAAATTTTAAATCTTCCGAGACCTATTCTGAACGAGAGTAAGCTAACAATGCCCTTTCTTGGTTGTTTTATTTTCCAACCGCCTAAGACAAGGTGACATTTTGGAAGCCCTACAGGTATAAGTACAAGGTTGGGATACACTTGTACGAGTTTATGTTAACAAATAATAAGAATATTATCTTATGCACTTAATATTTGTTGAATAATGATATTGATGCAATCCTGATCCACCGGGTCCAATTCTGAGCTCTTTGCTCGAGGACTGTTGATGGTCAATTTCGACAACTTTTCATACATTTTCGACCATCAACATATCTCCCAAATGAAGGAACATGGACTAAAAATGTGCAAATTAACAAAGTTTCACAAGTTTTGGTAAGTTTGTGTCTTCCGGGACCTACTCAGCAAAAATGGACCCAAACCGGGAAAAACCCCTGTCGGTCGACCGACCCTGACTGGCCGACGGGCACCTGGTCCAAGTCGGGGTTGCCCTCTCTCAAAGTATTCTAAAAGCACAAAAGGAGACCATCCCAACCGTTCACATCAAGTTGATTTGATCCTAGGGATGACATTTCATTGGAGAGGATCACTTGGCTCACAAGGAAGCTAGTTTTACCGGCCTCAACCACCAAAACCCCCTTAAGGGGATGATCTACACTATCAGAGAAGGATCCCATGAGAAACCGAGGGCAGGGATGGACCGAAGTCTGGTCGGCCAATCGGCTTGGCTGGCCAACCCCATTCGGATCCACTTTGGATTCTCCTTCGGCTGAGGAGAAGAAGACACTTGTCCCTACACGTGGCACACTCTCACTCGCTGTGGTTGGCTATAAAAGGAACCCCTCTCCTCATTTGCAAGGCATGGAGAAGTGCAAGAAGAACACAAAGCAGCGGTACGATGCCCATTTATCAAGTAGAGTAGGTGAGTGAGGAGAGTTAGTGCTGTGGAGGGTAGAGTAGGTGAGGCGGGGACTGCGCACTGTCGAGAACTCTGGCAAGCGATTGCTTGCACAATTTTCCACCAAAACCGATGATCCATATATCCATCTTGACTGTCTCGACGATCTCTACATAATGGCACCATCTACTCCCGCGTCTGGGCAAGGTTCGAAGAGGAATACCTCAAAAATTCTTTGGCAGCTAGGGTTTGGGATCTGGGTGTTTCTCGAGTTGTGGACTTGAGGGAGGGTCTTGGGGGGTATTTATACTAGTGTGGTCGACCTAGGCAAGGCCTTAAGGTGGGGGAACTTTGAATTGGGCTCAAATGCTACTCCGAGTAGGATTTGGACTCTCCCAAATTTGGAAACTACCCAAATTCATGAATTTTGCCCTATGCTTCTATCTTAGCACGAGATTGGGCTTCTAGAATATCTTCTCCAAATTTGGGCTTGGGTCTCCCACGTTTGCTCATCATTTCATGGGTTGGACGAGCTTCTGACAGAACGACAACACTTCATGGGATCATGAGCTAGCCTTGGGCTTTGGGCTTGAAATTTGGAGGGTGGCTAAATGATGGCTTCTAAGAATTACTGGAAATTTTCTAGAATCTTTTTAAAAGGCCTTTTAGAGTTTTGGCTTAAACCTAATTTAAAATAATCTAAACTAGGGTTTTGTATATAACAATTCTCTCTTATTTACTTTTAGGGTTTTGAAAATACAAGTCACATACGATAAAATAGATGATGTCACAATGGTCTGCAGCGAGCAAGGCGGCCTTAGCGCACTGACACAGCGATCCATGGAGAGGAGTCGGCAGTGCAGGCAAGGCGGCGACTGCGGGGCCAAATCGATGCAACGCCAAGGCGGCACGGCTACAAGGCCGGGTGACATGGCTCTCCCTAGCGTTTAGCTCTGGCGAGGTGTCCATCCGACGGTCAGGACAGATGGCACGGGGTGGAGCCAGCACGTGTGCGAGGCGTGTGCGGAGACCCTTGCTGGCACAGAGCGGCATGTGGAGCTGTGTGGCGTCGGACCTACATGTGCCTACCATTTGTTCGTCAAAATACCCGGAATGATGATTTTGTGTGAGCTTGTAGAAGACCACTGGGTGGTTGACAGATCGTCTGACATGGAGATTCGAGGATGCACACCAAGTATCCGATAAACTGTCTAAAAGGGTCATTGGGGTTATTTTGGTTGAAAAACTAGTTGGCCTCCTATTCACCCCCTTCTAGTCGTCGATTATGGTCCTTCAAGTTGTTATCATTACATAAATAAATCATCACATTAATGAGGTATGTTCGGACCTTCTTACATGCTTTTCTTATCTTGACCCAAGAGACAGTTTCTTTAAGTTCAATGTTGATAGTCTTGCTCGACTCGCAGAAATCTATGATAATGATCTCTCTTTTGTTGATGGTGGGGTTATAAATGTTCAACTTGATCTCTTCATACGTCATGTACGAAGGCCGGATGATTTTTCTATTTGCCATGATCTCACAAATTTACCAACAAAGATGGTTGAGCTTAAAAGACATAATGTATTTGCACTGGTCTTTCATCTTATCGAGTTGGCATTACTACTATCAGTAAATACGGCGTCTGTTGAAAGTCTTCTCAGCTATGAAGATTATCAAGACCGATTTACGTAAAAAGATATTAGATGATTGGCTTAATGACTTAATGGTGTGCTACATCGAGCGAGATATATTTAATGGGCTTAAACTTGGTGATATTAAGAAGCATTTTCAGAAGATGAAAACTTGTCAAATGCAATTGACAAAGTCCCCTAGACGCAAATATTACTTTGGTAAACATTTTTCTTCTTTGGCATCCATTTTGCTTTATAATACTTTTTATTTAATTTAATGTCATGTAAAATCTTATTAGTGTATGGATTGTTTTGCTTTCATACACTACTAATATCTACAGTTTCAAATTTGCTATACCAAAATTTTCTTTCGTCCTCCGCCTCCGACTCTGAGGAAAAATTCTATATTGAAGCTCCCTTTTAGCTCATTTTTTCTTTCTTTAGCCCCATAAGTTCTTGTTCGATAATTCTTTTATGTCGAGGAATCGAGGTCAGCAGTTGGTTGTTTTTCTACCATTCAAAATAAATAAATAGGATATGAGGTTGTTGGGAGTATGGCTACTGGCCAAGCACACACACATGTCATGCATGCGTTATTAATGATTTCTGACTTGGATAATTGCATATTGAACTTACCGGATGGTATTATGGAATCCACCTGGATGGACGCCTATGATTTATGATTTGCTATTTTGCTCTAAAACTTGTACTCCCTATGATTTATGCATTACTTTCAGATCAGTATATCTTAGATGTCCTCTTTTCCCTTCTTCCTACGCAATGCTGCAACCACACAAACATTTTCTATCTCTCACCGCGCGCTCGGTGCCGTTGGCACTGGAGCTTGCCGAGGTGGCTCCTCTCTTTCTCTCTCTCACTCTGTGTGCATGTTGTTTGCTGACAGTGCACGTGCGATGTTGCTTGCTGCCAGCCGTCAACGATCCGTTTGCGCGCGCTCTCTCTCTCTCTCTCTCTCTCTCTCTCGCTGACCCTCGCTACTTCTAACGAATCATTGTGATTGTATAATAATCCCAAAAATCATACCTAGTGAAAGAGGATCCTATGGCCTAGAGGGGGTGAATAAGCAATTTTAAAGTTTTTCAATTATTCTTGATTAAACATCATGTTAAGAGTGACCCAATCCTAGTTCCTATGATCAAGAGAGCGGAAGTGATAAAGCAAGTTACTAGGAAGCTAAGACATGGCATTACAATTGATCACAAGCATTGCAAGGAAAGTAAGTGCGGGAATTAAATGAGAGAGAGTGACACGATATTTGTTTCACCGAAGTTCGGAGCCGCAACTCCTACTCTCCGTTGATGCTACCCATTGCGCACAAGGATCGGCTCGCTCTCGAGCCTAACGCCTCACTTACTCCCCGGTAGTCATTCCGCCACTCCGATGAGGTGGACTCCGTCACACATACACCGACTTGAAAGTAGCCACACGCTAAGGCCTACTCCCAAGCTCAAGCCTCCACGAAGGATGCCGTCTTCAAAAGTAATAGGCCCGAAACGCCTCGATCATGCCGGATCGAAGGACTTCAATGAAGTTCGATATTGGGGATGAGTAATTGTTGGCTTGGATTGGTTGGTGGGTGGAGGAAAGACTCTAGATCACCTAATTAATGAGCAATGGGTTGTGGTACGTGAAGTGGAGTAATAAACCTTAAAGAAGCCAGCCACTAGACTAGTATTTATAGCCCCAAGAGTAAAACTAGCTGTTGCCCTCGGGAGGGAACAAAAACTAGCCGTTAGCCTCTATCGGACGCTGTCCGACGGGCACAGGATGCTGTCCGACAGAGGCAACTACTCACTGAAATTCAGTTTATCGGACGCCGTCCGGTAACACAGCGGGACGCCGTCCGACAGAGTGTATTGTTCACTGGTTTTGCTGATCGGACGCCGTCCGGCTGCTCCAAGACGCCGTCCGAAGAAATTAGTTTTCTGATTAAAACTGCTAGAAGGTGTGGGAGAGTTGAGGTGGGTTTCTTTCTCTCTAGAAATCTCACAAGAATATTTTTAGTTATTTTTGGAAGAGTTGGACTGAGAAAACCGATTTTCAAGAAGTAGCAAAGATCCAGCATGATCTGAGAGATTCAAACCCCTTTTGAAATCCGATAAAAACAGGAGTTAAAAACCTAACTACTCCTAATCTATACGTGACCTCATCTCTCGCCCGGTCACGCACTTAGAACCTTGGAGCAGCTCACAAAATTGTCGAAGCTTCAAATTAGGGTTCCACGAGAAGCCGAGTCTTCGCTAGGGTTCCGAGAAATCCAAAAACCCCCTAGTACTTAATATTGAAAATTCTTGACATCAATGCCACTAATAAAAATTAGGGCTCAACAATGCTCACAATCTTCCCCTTTGTGGCACTTGATTGCAACCCAAGAGAGAATTAATATTTTGAGCTGCAAAAAGGGTTAGTGCAAAGCAAGTACGAGCAATAGTAAATTAAAAGAAACTACAACTCGACCACAAAGGTGCATACGAGTTAAGCTCCCCTTAAATTCTTGCACAAACTAAAAACACAAGCCAACAAGGTTCAAATTTTATAAAGCAAGGTACCAAGAGCAATACACCACATAGCAAAAGAGTATCGAGACAAATTAATAGAGTTACAAAAAAAAAAGATGACCTCGATCACTACTAACTAACAGAAAGGCTAGACCCCTTGCTAATCTCCCTGACTTCTCCCCCTTTGTCACCATGTGACACAAAAGGGAAAAGCTCATAATCTTGCTGGTCTACTCCTGTTGATCTTGATCCATGTCGTCGCCTCCATCATCTCCGTGGCCGTCAGAGGAGGAACCCTGACCTCTGCGACGCTTGTACATAGACAGATGTGCTGCAGAGGGTACGGACCGAGGTGAAGATTGATCATCAAAGAGCTGGGTTGGTTGAGGAGTTGGCAAAGAGAAGTTGAGATGGCGACAGATCTCTCCACCAGTAAATGAAATCTTACCAGGAGGAGGGTATTGAGCTGAGGGAGCAAAAGCTGAAGCACTTGGAGGAGGAAAAGGCTGTAGTGGTGGCACATAAGCAGGAACAGGCCCTGGAGGAGGATATACCCAAGGGTGAACCGGTGGTGGGTAGGCAGGTGGACGAGAAAACACCTGATTCTGCTGGTAGGCCTGATAGCTGTCATGAGCGTGAGAATACCAAGAGTATGGATTAGCCCATTCTGGCACTGGTATAAACATGGCACCCATATACTGTAAGGCAGACTTGAATTCTGCAAACTCATCACTCAAATACGTCTGCTGCCTTGCCAGTTCGTTCATTTCCCTGCGAGTGGCTGCAAGCTCTTCTTTGATTTCAGTGCGTAGACCTCTCATCTCACCCAATAACATGTCATACCAAGGAGGAGGGGCAGCTGCAGAAGATCCCTCACCAGTCACTGGCACAAAGGGCTGCATTGGAGCAGCAGGAGCAAAAGCAGGAGCCGGAGCTAGAGGAGGAGTATCATCATCTAGACGATCCAACTTGGGTTTGCTGCCAAGAGTGTTCAAGAAAATTTTCATTTGATGCTTCTTTATCTTGTTGTCCCAACTCATTACCTCATCCTTGGAGACGCGCTGTGTCCTAGAGAGCAGCAATCCAATATAAGGAGCTAGTGGAAGTGGTCTATTAACCTCTCTATAAATGGCATCATCAAACTCTTCCAAAATAGTAGCTCCAATATTTATTGTTCTGCCCTTTAAGAGATATAACATGAACCAGCTGTAAATAGGGAGGATCCTATCTCGGTTGCCACTTCTAACAAACAGTGTGCTTCGAAGAATAAGATTGATTAAGGTAGACTCCTGTCGCAACTGATTTGCCTTTTCCACATTTATCTCGTCATCCTCAAGATCAAGATACATGAACCTGATTTCTTCAAATGGAGGATATTTGGTCCTCCAGAAAGCATCTTCATAGGCCATCTCATTCAAGTCAGCGCCAGAATCTGTAAAATAACCTAGCCCCACCAAAAAGCCTATTATCGTTAATTGCATTAGGCGGGGAGTTGGCTCGCGAGCACGGTTGGTGTGCTCATCCTCGCCCACATTTACTCTTTTAGGTGAGGGAGACAGGAAGAGTGAGGATCTGGATTCTTCTCCTGGATACGAGGAGAACTAGGAGCTGACGTGCAGGACGGGTGTTAGGCGGGACTCCAGTCGCTTGCCTGGTGGTTTTGGGCATAGCCTCGAGACTCGACACTTCTGTTTCCGCATTTTGTTAAACTCTGATAAGAGTACATTTTGGTATTGTATCATTTTGCTTGACGGCTTATGTAAACCGAGCCATTATGTGCTCTGATAAATAAATGAACGCCTTTATCCTTTTGTATGAGTTGATCCAGCTGTTGTAATTGGTGTTGCGCTAGCAAGACAGATCCTGGGCTAGCGCAAGAGCCACCCAGGTGGTCCCCAGAAATCGGGGGCCGACATTATGGAATCCACCTGGATGGGCGGCTATGATTTATGATTTGCTATTTTGCTCTAAAACTTGTACTCCCTATGATTTATGCATTACTTTCAGATCAGTATATCTTAGATGTCCTCTTTTCCCGTCTTCCTACGCAATGCTGCAACCACACAAACATTTTCTATCTCTCACCGCGCGCTCGGTGCAGTTGGCACTGGAGCTTGCCGAGGTGGCTCCTCTCTCTCTCTCTCACTCTGTGTGTATGTTGTTTGTTGCCGGTGCACGTGCGATGTTGCTTGCTGCCAGCCGTCAACGATCCTTTTGTGCGCTCTCTCTCTCTCTTGATGACCCTCGCTGCTTCTAAAGAATCATTGTGATTGTATAATAGTCCCAAAAATCTTACCTAGTATATCACAACAGACAATTAAATTTGATATCATTTGTAGCATAAATTAACTAATAAAATATCAAGTTTACATTAAATACTATCCGGTTTACATAGACAATATGGTACAGTATTAAACAGTAAATAAATATAATAAATCAGAGCAACAGTGGAAGATAACGTCGATATCCAATCGGCCAATAGTAGTCCTTGTCACCTTGGAAAGTGTCCTCCTAATCCCAAACCGGACTTGAACTTTCGCCTAAATCGAATTATTTATGGTCGATAATGATTACGTACACAACTAGTAATTCTTAATATGTATGCAGGTAAAAAATGATGGCGATAATTGTTTTGCTAAAACTGTACCTAACTACTCATTTTGTTGTGACGACGTTATTATTAGTTGAACATGAGGTGAACACTCCCTACCTATAGTGACATGAGCTTAGTTTTGCTAAAACAGTACCTACCTACTCATTTTGTTGTAACGACATTATTATTAGTTGAACACGAGGTGAACACTCCCTGCCTCTAGTGACATGAGCTTAGTTTTTGCTAAAACAATACCTACCTACTCATTTTGTTGTAACGACATTATTATTAGTTGGAGAGAATTCCCTGTATGCCACTAGAAAGTTACAATCTCCTATCTGCCACTCAAAATTCTCTCTTTTCTTACATGCCACTGGTTCAAGTTTTCTCTTCCCTCAGTGCCACTACCGTTAAGACCGTTAATTAATGTCTAAAATGTCCCCTTGGTTTAAAACTTTTAAAATCATATCTCCTTCACTTTAACTCCAAATTGAGTCATTCAAAATTTTAAATTTATGTAAAATCATTCTCTACTTGCTATTAAAATAATTGTAACATTTGGTATTTTCAATTTTTGTTCTCCTTTTTCATGAGACATGATATGTTTGATTAATTTTAAATAAAATTTACATCTAGAAAGTATTAATTTTTACTTTCAAATCTGGCTATACATAATTTTATGAATATGTTGAAATTTTTACATGTTTTTATGAATTCTATACTATTTTTATGAATTTTTCTATTTAGTAATGTATTAAAAAGACAGGGGCATAATGGTCATTTTGTAACTCCAATATATTCTTTACCGCTTGAGTGGCATCGAGAGAAGAAAAAACTTTAAATGATGGCATGTAAGGGAAGAGAGAATTTCGAGTGGTAAATAGAAAATTGTAAACTTTTTCAATGGCATATAGGGGATTCTCTCTACTAGTTGAGCACGAGGTGAACACTCCCTGCCTCTAGTAACATGAGCTTAGACAAAGAATGTATAATCAACTTAACAGGCATGCTCTGCCTCTGACAACAAGAGTTTAGCAAAGAACGACTAACCGACTTAACAGAAACTCCCTGTCTATACTATTTCAACAGGTTTATTTATTAACTATAGTGACACTACCATGTGAAAACATTCCTTTTCGTTCATAACCGTGGGCATGATTATCATGATAGTTTTAACTCTACAGAGTGTGTACACCTTCCCCACAAGCTCTGTCACATCCCCTCCACTTGATATACCTCCTACCTGATAAGCTTGGTGGATAGATCTGATGAGCACGATGGGATTTCACAGGATTTGAGGAAAAGGATCGTGAACATGAGGTATATCATGTTTTTTGCCCTTGCAACGTCACACTTGTAGGTATTGAACATCAGAGTTTTCTTGTCGAAATATAAATAATAATCCTTTTACCACCCTTCTGATGGATGGTACACTCACATAAGTGTACCACGACTCTTTAGAGCGGCAAATATGCAAATCCCCCATTGAAACATTGTTTTTGTTGTTATGGAGTATCTATCTTTGTACGAGTGGATGATTCACATGATATTATCGGTTTTTTGACTTTTCACATCAGTTCTTTTGACATGTTCCACCATTTGTTTTTAACATGTTTCAATAGTTTTTCTAGCATGCTGCAACACTTGACGACTATGTTTCAACATGTATTGTCCGCTGTCATGTTCCAACAACTTTATTGGCATTTTCCAACAGTTTTTATTGGCATGCTTTTTTACTTTATTATAACGTCACGTTACATGTTCTATTAGCAAAAGATTATGCTCCAGAGGTATAACCATATATTGTAACAGTATATTGTTTATGTTATAAGTTGTACATGTCAAGTCCAATTTGTGACGGGGGCCATTTCAAATAAAAAGATTGTGGACGTGGCTCCTAAAAATTTTGTATTCTTTAATTAAATTTCAATATGAAAGATAATTTAAAAATATGTTTACACCAGAAAATTTATTGTTCTTTCCTTCTTAATGTAGAAATTATTCATCTGCACCTAACACTAATTTCTTATATACTAAAATTTCATCAGCTAACTCAAATATATATTGGCCAAACTATTCAATTGACCCTATTGTTTAGCTATAGGTTGCAATAAAGGGAGATATTTCCTCATCTAACATGCAACCATTTGTCAAAAAAAAATCAATTTAGTTGAGAAAGATGGTCAAAATAGTGTGTTTTGCATTGCATGTATAAAAAATTGCTATTCTTGAGAACCTCAGTAGTAGGAAAATGTGGATTGTAATTTCCAGGTAATTAAATATACTTTATAAAATTCATGGAATCATCCTTAGTATTATGTACCTTACTGCTTTCTGCTTTGTATATTTTATACACTGACTACTTTCTTCCTATGCAATCTAAGGCAAAAAAACTTTCAGTTTCAGATCCCTGGACATGCAGATGGATGAGATAATTCTCTCTTTTATAGTATTTTAGTTTGATCTTGCTTATCTCTAGACGTGCTAGTTTTTCTTTTTTTTCCTATTCTGATATCATTAGTCCAATCATAAGAAGATGAGCAGCTTGTGGCAGTTTTTTTGGTCTTTAGCCTTATATGATAGGACAAGTTTGTAGCCTTAGAGACTATTTAATGTAGTTTGCTACATTCATGCAACTTGAGTCTAAGGTGGAAACAGTTAAGAGTAATGTCTAAGCACTTTAGTACATATATAATTCAACTTCCATCAATTTATGATTGCTTGATGTATTAATTCCAATGAATGTGCATAAACATATGGAAAGGTTATCTTTCGTTTGGCTGATTGTAGGAAGTCAAACATTCTAATGATATTATTTCTGCATGGCAAAATAGAACTGAAGAAATGTGCCATGTTTGTATTTCTTTGATTTGAAATGTAAATATGCTTGCTAGCTACATGCTAGCCTATATGCAAGAAATACAAAAAAATTAGCTATTATGCCATTCAATTGCTAGATGATTTTATACAAATGTGCTAGGAGATGTTGGCGGTTCTTAGTAAATTGACGCTTGTCGTTCTTGTCTGATGAATTTTTATTGCATGGCTGAAATTGATGAATTGAATGGGTGCATCAAGGTGAGTGGATACACCGGATATATTGCTATTTGCTACTCCCTCCAGTTTGATAATTCCTGTCACTGGAGTGTTTTGTGTTTAGTTGAAAAATTCCTGTCATTCTAGGATGCATTGATTGTAAGCAGAACTTTACGTGGCCCTAGAACCATTTGTTGGGTGTGCATGTAAATAAAGTGTAGCATCAAAATTCGAACCTAGGCATGCAACTTATGGAAAGTGGGAGCAACCACTAAGCTACAAGCATTCATTTGACCATATTACTACTACGAGATATTTAATACTTCCTTGGTATGTGAGATTATGTCTAAAACAATAGAAATTATCAAACTGGAGGGAGTACGATTTATATTTCTCTTTCTTCCTCTCGAGTTCCGTGGCAAAGCGTGGCCTTCTTGACTCCCACGGCACGCCAAGGTCGGGCAAATAAATTGCAACCGACACTGGATTCTGCCAATTTCTCCAACCAATTTTCTTTCCTTCCAAATCAAATCGATTTTTATCGTCGCCGATTCTTTCCATGCAAGCAATACGCACCAAATCGAATCGGATTACATCCAAACACATGCCAAATTCATCCCCATCCCCAACCCTTTATAAACCCCCATCGAATCATCAAATTGCCGCAAACCCTAGCCGCCGGTGCTTCAACCCATCACCATCCATCTCGACTATCGCCAAGCAATTAGGGACGAGGAGGAGCTGCGGAGGAGGAGGAGCTGCTGCGGAGGAGCCGCCGTTGCTGCCCATCTCGCCATGGTGAGCCGCCGACACCAAGCCATAGTTTGCGCCGCCGACCGCCGCCGCCGCTGCACGCAACCGAGCAGCCGCCGCCCAGCGCTGCTAGCCACCGCCTTGCCAAGGCCAACCTGCCGCCGTTGCTTGCGCCGGAACAGCCGGGAATCGCCGCCGCCGCCGCCGCCGCATCTCTCTCCCCAGTTTTCTCTCTTCTCTCTCGCTGGAAAAGAGAAGCCCCGATGTCCCATGTCCTCTCCGGTTTGTCTTCTCTATCCAACTCCCCCAACACACCCAACACACAAAGCGCACATCCCCCCGCCTTGTCGTCGCACTATCGACAGTAACAATGCCTTTTTCCAGCACGAGGGCAACACCTTCGACCTCGATGCCGTGGTGCTGATCATGTCTATGGACACCACTGGAAAACCCTACGCCACCATTATCAAGGGTAATACATATACATCTAATAATGAGAGCTTGTTCATTCTTTTACTCGCCAATGGATTTTATAGGGCGAAAGATGCCAAGAAGAATAGCGATGTAAAGTAATAGTAGATCAAGCGAGACACATCCGACGACATCCTAACAGAGTTAGTCATGCATAGATGTGTTATCTACTTCATTTCTAACTACTAGAAAACCCGTCGGAGGGAATGCTAGGATTTATTGTTCAAAATGTTTATAATATAGAGTTGAATAAATCATGAAACCTTATAAATAATGATTATAAGGATAACAAGCGGCATGAGATTCATCATGAAATCAACAATTCATGTTTGAAGATCAATCTTATGTTGTTTGTTACCCCTTGTACTCATTGTCTATAGGGTTGCATAACATTTGACTTTGTTTTCTAAACCTCTTGGACAATAAATCCTGGTTGTTTTTCGGCAGGGATTTTCTTGTTGTGAGGAATGAAGTGTATGACATCTATGTAGGACTGACTCTGTTGAGATGTCGTTGACGTTAATGCTTTAGAATAACTTATGTGTCGCGCTTGATTTGCCGCTTCTTCCACCACTGTTCTTCTCCGTCTCTTTCGACCTCTAAAACCATTGGACAGTAATAGAAAAGCTCTCATTGTTTGATGTAATACCCTTGATGGTAGCACCATTGTTTGATGTAATATCCTTGTTGTTGGCGACGTAAGGTTTTTCGGTGGTGACTTTGGGCATCACTAGCACCATGTCCTTGAGGTCGAAGGCACTGTTCTCATGCTCGAAGCGGGCTTAGATGCATAGTGATTCCGCTGCTACTTACTCTTATCGGTGCCCTGATGAGGTCCCCGATGAGCACCGCGCTTTTGGCCTCATCATCTTCGATGGGCAAGTCCTTCGTTTGGGTTCGTAGCCATGGTTGTGGTAGCCCTCCTCACCGTTCCTCTTCGTATACTTCATGTCCTTGTTCCATCATTGGTGCCATTTCTTAGGGGACGAGGAGGCGGGTTTGAGCACTTGTTTGACGCATGAATCAACGGCACCTCCCCATTAAAGAGAGAATGGGACACTAAAATGAGATATCTAGGAGAATCAGAGGAAACAGAGGCGTGATGTAGGGCAGCCATGGAGGGAAAGGGCGGAGAAGGAAGGAGATATGGAGTGGTTGATGGCGCATATGAAAGGAAGGTTTCCTTTCTTTGGTGTGCAGCAGAAAGGAAGAAGTGATTTCATTTTTATGTATTTTAAAAAGAGAAATTTTACAATACATAAAAATGAATGCTAGTAGCTCTGACGCGCCTTGTCTCACTTTGCATGAGCATAAAAGGTCTGGTTCGTCGCAAAAAAGTTTGAAGTTGTAAAGTTGACATCCTCGTATTTCTAGATCGTTTGATAGGCTAGTATTGTTGCCACTAATCAAGTTTGGACAATGCTGGGTCCTAAGACGAAAACAGAATTGAACTCTATGGGCGTGTGTGTCTGTGGTGCCTTTGCAGGTGCCACCTACCACTTTTCATTTTTTCCTTGTCTCTGTCTGTGTCATATCTGGGGGAATGCGACCCATCAAAAACGTTTCACCAGATGATGTTTCTGTCCCCATTACTTAAACCATTTGGTGATGCCTAACATATGCTAAAATAATTTAAAAAAAGAAAGAGGAGAAGAAAAAGGAGCAGAGACTAGGAGGAAGGAATAATAAAGAGGAACATGAGTGCAAGCATCTTATTAAGGCATCTCCTTGTCCCTTCATTGGAGCCTTGCAAAAGCTTCCCACATCTCTGGTCTTTACTTAGCCTATCCATCCATCAGTTTATCTACTGCAACATTTTTTGACAAACCTCTTGATACAACTGAAGGAAGAGAAGCACATGTCCTCCCTGCCTTCATGCCAATTTGAGGGCTCCAAGTAGGATTCGTCTACCAAAAGGTTGGTATGCATAAGGATTCTAGTTTATCTCCCTTGCTCATGTCTCTTGTTCATTTTTTTTTTTATGCATCTTGGTTTGTGGAGATTCATTCTCTTGAATTATCAGAGTAGCATGAAAATATCATAATTGAATAATTTGCTTGTGCATATCCATATGTATGTAGGAACACTTTCTAACTTATATGTGCTTCTTGTTTCCCTCTCATTTTTTTCCTTTTAGGTTTGGAGCAAATTGAAGCAACGGAGAATAGAACAAAAATGGATCGTAGGAAGAGCAATCACCACAAAGGCAGAGGAGAGGGGGCTCATGAGGAGGACTACCCCTTGGTGGCTTATGCTTGCTGCCCCTGCTATGTGCTCAGCTCTGTCATCAGAGGGATTGGGAGGTGCCTCTTTGTGGCTTGCTACCCTGTTATACAATGCTGTGGCCTTGATGAGTGCAGGCACCATCACACCAGCAGCCTCAGCCACTTCAGATGATGCATATATCCATCAATTGCAAGATTCTTTCCTCTCCTTTTTTTCCCCAACCAATGGGGTTGGTAACCATGCCATGGTCTCAAGGAGAATTGTTCATATCATGTATGATGAGGCTTTGCTGGATTGCATGTTTTTCATCTAGTTTTCAGTAAAGAAAGGCTTGTGTGCGTTACCTCAGCAGTAGGTAGAAGACTAACGGGGAAGAAAATATACATCCAAGATTTGAACTGGTCTCTTTGAACCTATTCAGAAAGTGCTACTGATGCTACTGTTTGATGATTAATTCCTAATGTGTTGTTCAGCAGAATTAACCTCTGCAAAGTTTCTCGCTGCCTTTTCTCTCTCTCTCTCTCTGATCTTTTTAAAGCAAGTTCCTCTGTTAACATATTTGATGGATATAGGTAGAATATAGATGACTACATTGTAGTTATATATGTTTTTAAACTTGCAAATAGGATTGGTTATACTTACAGGTCAACACGTAAAGCATGAATGCCTTTGTAAATGTGTGTTTGGCACTTGGCAGGTTCAGAGTTGAGTAGTTGACGGCGTCACGCAACAGAAGAGAGAAAATTATTAGGTTATTCTGTACATCAGTGCAAATTTACATGTATGCACTCGTGTTTGGCTGTAATTAATTTAACTGTCCTGTATAGACTAATCAAAATCTAATAGAATTTCAACACGTTCATCAAAGGTTCGGACATCAATGACATGGTTTTTAGTGTTGCAATATGGAAATGCCAGGTGATATGCATATATCTTGAATTCTTCAGAGCTTTTCCTGAGGCATGGCTGTCTTCTGTTGTTTTCCTATGTTCAAACTCGCATCAATTTGTATGTTAATAGAACCAAAGAATTGCTGAACTCTCTACATCAAGGGAGAAAAACAATTGAAATATGCGAGAGCCGCCAAATTTTCTTTAACCAACCAGAGAGCCGCCATATTTTAACCAACCAGAGCAGCCATTCATGGATGAGCATTATCGTATAGACCTGATGTGTACCTTGACGTGTATATCCATGGCTAATATTTAGGGCCTTGGCAGAACTTTGCATGCCCTTTTTCCATGTTCGTGTGCTCTTTGGATGCTTGTGATCAGTTAACATCAGTCATGTTTGTCCCATTTGTTGTTCATAGTTTGGTGCCACATAGTTTTGTGTTGGGCGATGTCACTCTTGACTCCTGATTATTTGACAATATTGTTGATCGACCAAATATGAATCAGAGGCTGCATCTTTATCATGGAAAAAACATACTTCCCATCAAAACCTATGGAAAATTAAATCATAAACCCTGGATCAGATATGCTTATAGTTAGGATTTTTTCAAACATGCCATTACAAAGTTTGCTTCTTTCAGATATTCCATCGCAAAGTCGATATTATTATAAATGCCACTAGTTTTGCAACAATCTATCAAGATTACCATTCTTTGAGATTTTCTAAAATTCATGACGTATACCAAATCAAAATACGGGCAAAAATACACCTTGACATATGGGACCCGCACGTCATACTCAGCCCTTTCTTCCTCCTCCTCCCTCCTTCCTCTCCACTGCTCTCTCGTCGGAGCTCGCTGCCTCCACGCTCGTGCCGCTGCAGCCGCGCCGCTATCCTCGCACCGCCGGCGGCCAGCCGCTTCTGCGAGCTCGCGCCGCTACACAACCACCGCTGCTCTCACGAACTTGCACCATCGCTGCCCAGCTCGCCGCCATCCTGCATGTCGTCGCCATTGCCCCCCAGCTCGCTCGCGCCGCCGCCGCCGCCGCTGCTCGGGCGAGCTCGCGCCGTCGCCGCCCAGCTTGTTGTCACTGCCTCCGCCCTGCACCTCGCCCGCCACCACCCCCCTTGCCTCGTCTACCAGTAGAAGAAAGAGAAGAGAAAGGGGAGGTGAAGGAAGGAGGAAGGGTGTACAGGATGACATGTGGGGCCTATATGTTAGAGTGTATTTTTGCTCATATTTTGATTTGGTATATGTCGTAAATGTTAGAAAATTTACGAGAATGACAATCTTGATAGATTTTTACAAAACTAGTGGCATCTATAATAATATCAACTTTGCGATGGCAAATCCGAAATAAGCGAACTTTGTAATGGCATGTATGAAAAAATCCTTATAGTTAAGATGATCCATGAGCAAGTTAGATAGGCTTTACTATCTGTCCATTGAAGCATAAATGGAGCAAACAACCGCCTAACCTGGAGTTATGTATTTCCATTTCTCCTGTGTTTGATCAATCACTTGATGTCATCATCAACAATAAAAAAGGGGAGAAATCCCAACCAAATGAACCGATGTTGGTAGGTCAACGGTCATGGCAGCCTCGTAAGCATCCAGCAATGTAGAAATTTAACGCGTGTAAAACAGCAAGCGTACCAATGCAAGAGTAGGCAGCAACCAGCTCATGGAAACGTCGATATGTCCGTATGATCATGATAGCCATCATCACAATCTAGAGATGCCATCTTGCAATAATTTAGGTTATTCCAAAGTCCAAACAGTTGCAGAATAGAATATGTAATTAGTATGATCGTTCAAGCAAAATATTGCATACAAGTCTGAGAGACCGAGCGAAGAAAAAAGATATCTGTTTAGTTCAGAGTTCTTTTTGGTCATATCGCAAACTGGCCGCATGAGGCACCTATGCACTATACCAATATCAAATACGGCACTATTTTGATGCTAACATTTCAAGCTCCAATTAAGCTAATCCGCCAAGCATTCTACTGGGGCAATGACTAAAGAACATGCGAGCATTGCATCACTGGCAGACACTGAGAGCTACAGGTGCAGATCTTTATTTAGTTTTTTCCAGGTCACATGTACAGGGTGAAAAGAAAATCATATAACCTGTATAGGTACTAGGTAGAGCTAGAGTACTGAGCACCATCCATTCATCGGTCATTCTGGACACTAGGAGATCAGCACGGTTACATCATACAGGATATTGAACTGCCTATATAAGCAAGTAGAGGCAGTAGTACATGCTTTCTGTGCACCAAGTTCAGGTCTCGCTGCTCGCCTCCTCCGGTTCCTGTTGCTCGAAAAACGTCTGCCTGATCCAATCAAAATGGCTGCCAGCATTGAGCAAATGATAAATAATGGGAAAAACTGAGCTGGTGACATCGAAAGTATACCTCCCCTTAAATCTAGCATCGAAATTGACCTCCTCTCCAATCTAGCACTGAAGTGCACCTCCATTACCCTTTTCTAGCACTCTGTCACCCCGGGTGTTATATGGAGCCGTTAGCTCAGTTAGCTGACACATAGGTCCCACTTGCAAGTGTCTACCACTTCTTCTTCCTCCTTTCTCTCCTTTCCCTCTCTTCATGTTGTTGCCGCCTCTGCTTCTCTCCTCTCTTCATTCTCCTTTCCTCTTCCCTCTCTTCTTCCTCCTCTCCTCCCTCTCCCTCTCCCTCTCCCAGCCGGCAGCCGCCTCTACCTCTCTCTCTCCCCCTCTCCTTATCATTCTCTCCTGGTTCTCCTCCTCTCTCTTCCCGTAGGCGGCGATGGCAGCAACAGCTAGCGGCGGCGGCGGAGGTGGTGGCTTGCAGCGGTGGCGGCTTGCGGCGACGGCGGCTTGCAGTGGCAACGACAACATCTGTGGTTTGCAGTGGCGGTGGCTTGCTGCGGCGACGACGGTGTAGTGAGGGGGACAGACAGAGAGAGAAGGAGAGAGAGAGGGAGGGAGAGGGAGGGAGTGGGAGAGAAATGGGACCCACTGTGTAGTGAGACTAACGGTTACACCGTTAACTGCTGCCATGACGGAGTGATAGAAATAGGTAACGACGACACCGTTTAGTGCAAGAAAGATAACGGAGTTTTTTCGGTGTTAGAAAACAAAGAGAGCAACCTTTCAATGTCATCGGGTCAATTTTTCCGAAACAATGATACGTAGCAGATAATTAATTATCTCAAGAGTTCATTTCATGTGGTTGGTTGTCGAGTATTTCAGTACTGCGAGAGCCAGCCAGGCAGGCCAAGGACTGACCTGAACGAGCCAGTCGGCGGTGGCGACGCTCCAGCCGGCGACGGCAGCGGCATCGGTACCCTACGGCAGGAATCTGAGCAGACGGCCGGTGGACGGGGCGGCCGGCATCTGAACCGCTTTCGAGCACAGGCACGTGCTGCTTTCTGAAGGTAGCACTGAAAGATGCGTGCGAGTGTGAGACACCTACGAGCACCGGATCCCCGTACTCCCGCACAACCAAGGAGCTCGCGCGATCGCCGTGCCCGCTAGGATAGATCGCGCTGTAAAGATACTGATCACGACATAATGCGCGATACTCAATTGAGAAGCGCTGGCCTTGTTTACATATACGGTGAAGCACCTGATAGATTACAAATAGATTGCGCCACATACTAGAAGAGCGCCACCCCCTAGGAGGTCAATCACGCCGCCGTCGACGACTCCAGCACCATGGGTGTAGAAAAATGGACGTCGATACTAGATATAAACGATAAGCGAAAAAACAAAAAATTCAGTGAAATTTCGTCAGAATAAAAATCAAGAATTTGAATTTTTCAAAAAAATGTTGAACCTTGTTCAAGGAAGAACTACCCACTAGACTACAAGACAGGTTGTCCGGAGTTAAGTTATACATTCTTTTTATGTAGAAGGATTAAATTTGATCAAATATTTTGAATTCAAAAATTTTGTTTTATTTCGGTCGCTAACAAAATTTCGTCGGAAAAAAATCCCTGTATGGTACAATGATTATGAACATTTCTCTCTAACAACGCATCATATTGATCACCCATGATGCACACAAGAGGGTGCCTGATCTTCTAATGAGTGTTGACACGTCGATTTGGGGCACGACGACTTGCACGGATCTACTACCAATCAACCTGGGAAACAATCGACAATCACAAAGTCACTACTATGTGATCAACCTAGCCAGGCACAATCCATTCTTCAACCTGCTAGTAATCGAGAACAAGTAAGAACAAGATGATAACTGGTATTCAAACTCTCAAATGAGATAACACATGTGAAATTTCAACAACTCGATCTGGATGGTCCAGTCGACACATGCAAATTCAAAGAGGAACGCACATGGGGTCTACCAAACACGATAAAAACCTAAAAAACAATGTAAGAAGGTGGAGGACATATATAGAGGGACGCTAACAGACAGAGGGGCGCCCAACACATGGGTGGCGGCCAGCACCACCAAACCCTAAAGATGCAAGGGCCATGGGCCTAAAAGAAAGGTGGCACAACACATTAAGTTTCTAGCCCGAGTTTCTTCCCTTTAAATTCTCGTAGCTCCTCGACGAATTTGGGCGTCGGGTTGTATCCATTAGAAAGGTTATCTTCTAAGCTTTACAACGAGTGGAGGTAACCGAAAACGAAATTCGGGAGCCTGAGTTACGTCCTTTTAAAGTTGATGTGCTCCTTGTTGGCTGAACCGACGACTTGGGCTTCAATGTGGGCCTTCCTATAGGCATGGGCCGTCCTTTGGAAGTGGACTTGATGTGTAGATCCAGTGATGAAGGCTTGAAATGTTGAGTATGTGGATTAAAGCCTCCGGACATATTGAAAAAAGAAATAGTCAAATTGGCAGGAGTACACGTAGACGAAGATGGAGCAGCTGGTGTATCCTTGGCATGGATGTCCTCATCAACATGCCGGTCGCGACGTTGTGTGTGTCTATACCGCTACTTTAGTAGTTATATGTTACACAAGGAGTGTTCCCCTATTTATAGTGGAGGTAACGATATGAGTTCGACCATAACACGACCCTCCGCTACCTATTACAACTTAGAGTCCACGTAACCTATTTGTGCACATATTCCACCAACTGTAATAAATATCACCTTAGCTAATATGACGTCCGTCATTTTGAAGTCGTCGTAATGTCTTCTGTGAACTTAGCATGTACCCAAATTCGGGTTGCCTCCTTTGTAGCTCACGTTGAGCAACCCAACGAATCTTTCTTTATTTCAGACCCACCTCCTTTTGGAACACAAGCTGCTATCCTTGAAAATCTAGGCTTCATGATTCTACCTGCAACAGTACTCTCTACACCTAAAATTTAGAAATCCCCAGCAGCATGTACAAATGTGACAATGTCCTCTCTTTGATCATCATAGCCTTGCTACTTTTGATGATCTCCATGGCACTTCTATCTTCAACAGCCTAGAACACCATCCCTTCATATTAGGCCTAGAGCAAACTTATGTTACTCCTTAGTTTTAACATATGTTTCTCACCCTGAAGTAACCGGTTAACTTTGTCTTCCATCGTGATCTTGATATCACCTAAACAATAAACCTTACTATCGCCCAAGCAGACAAACCAAGTTTATCGGCCGCGTACAAAGATAACCAATTCCTTTTCTGTCACATGAAAAAAGACCAATTGAATCCAAATACATGCTCAAGTTGATTGCATATTCGATACTGAGAGAACAACACCACCGTCGCCTTCACGAGTCATATGTAACCATTGCCTTCTAGCACTTGACCGTTTCTTCCTTTTGTCGACCCAATCCTATCAAACATAGTTTGATCGGCTCTCCACTTTTCACTGCCCGATCCATTTGCCCCTGGGATAGATTCCCGGTCTCTTCGTTTAATCTGTTCGTCTCCTCGAACAGATTCTTGACATGATTGCTTAATCCACTCACCTCCTGGCATAGATCGTTGCACACTTAGCCGTTGAGCTAGCCAGTTTGACCTCTCTGGTTACACAACCAATAGCCACTGTGTGAGCACATCTCATTCGGAACATGTATCTCATGCCTCATTATAAATTCCGTGTAGCTACGAATCTGAATTTGTTTGTACTCTTGAGAAACTCTCTTCTGCTTTTACTTTTTGGATTATTTTTATTTAATCTCCTAGATATGAATCTTGTATAGGAAGGCTACCCTTTGGGTTCTTTTGTCTAGAACCCACGGCCAACCGAAGATAAGAAAAACAAGAGTCCTTTTTTTTTGTCTACCGATCACCAAAAGGGGAAAACAAAACAAGCTCTTTTTTTCATCTCACAGCCACGAACTCTCCAAGACAAACAAAACCCAAATCAGCCTCTCTTTTTTCTCGGTCTCGGCCTCCAATCTCCACGCGTTCTCGTATGGCATGCACGTACACGCATGCACGACCAAAATCCAACCCGCAAGCCTACTTGCCGAATTTTATAGGGAAAATTAATCTGGTGATACTGAAAGGTGCCTCGGTTCACTTTCTAGCACTGAAGTAGGGTGGTGCAATTTTGTAGCACTGAAGTTACTCCCCGTTACCTCAAACTGGCATGCCGTGACGGGGGTGTCAACAGTGCCGTCAAAATAGCCGTTAAGCTACCGATTCGGGTGAAAAAAAAAGAAAAAAAAGCCAGTCTCGGTTCTCTCTCTTCCCCCTCGGTTCTCTCTCTCTCTCTCCCGCTAATGCCAGTTCTTGATGCGCGCGGAGATGATACAGCAGCAGCAAGCTACAAGATTACAGCGGGCGAGGTTAATCAACATGTTAAGCTGTTCTTTTCATCCACAAAATGCAAAAACAACATGCACGAGGAACACACAGTGCTCGAAGCGATCTGAACATTTCAAGATGCATTCATTTATCAAAGAAGGCAGAAGCGATGCCGAGCCGAGGTAGGAGTAGAGCAATTCATTTCCAAGAAAAATCGATTGGAATAGAAGGGTAAAGTTCGATTACAACGTAAGATTTGGGAATAAAAAAAATCTAAGATCCCAAATCAAAATCTCAAAGGATCAGGGGAGGAGACGCGAATCGGGGCGGCGCCCGTGGGGGGCGGCGGCGGCGTGGATCTCTGGGTGGCGCAGTCACCGGGCGCGGACTGGGCGAGGCGACGCCGGCGTTGAGGAGATCGGGGCGGCGCGGACCGCGGAAGAGGACGGCGCCGGCATTGAAGAGGCCGGCGATGCAGTAAGGAGGGCCGGGGCGGCGTGCCGAGGTGGCGCCGGGTCGCGGAGGAGGCCGAGGCAACGCGCCGTGGAGGAGGAGGAGGAGGCCAGGGCGGCGGCGCCGGCCGGTGAGGCCACGCGGAGGAGATAGGGGCGGCGCGCCGACCGCCCCTGGCGCCTATGCCTGGGAGAGAGAGAGAGAACCAAGAGGGAAGAGGAAGAGAACCGAGGGAGGTTTTTTTTTTCTTTTCTTTTCCACTCGAATCGGTAGCTTATTGCAGTTTTAACGGCACCGTTGACACCTCCCGTCACGGCATGCCAGTTTGAGGTAACGGGGAGTAACTTCAGTGCTACAAAATTGCACCACTCTACTTCAGTGCTAGAAAGTGAACCGAGGCACCTTTCAGTGTCACCAGATTAATTTTCCCAATTTTATAATATTTTATATGTATGTATTTATTTTGAAAGTAAAAAATAATTTTCTATTTGTTAAATTTTTTTAAAAAAATCCTGGTGTCTTTCTATTTGGCGGATAATTTCGCCTCGGCATAACCCGCCGTATAAAACAGCGGAAAATACACAACGCTGTTTCACGCCCGTTGTGGTGGCGGGAAATTGCTTCAAAGAAAAAACCCTTCGTATCATACTATGTGAAATACGCAGCAATATTTTCTGCCGTACGAAAAATCGGATTTTTTCCTGTCGGTTGAAAAGGCGGGAAGAGCCTATTTTAAATAAAATTAAGCAAGAAAACATTATTTGAAATGTAAAAATTGAAAAGTTAATAATATGAATTTAATTCATAATTTCTTCGTAACTCCCACTTCGGCGGTGCCTATAAATATGACGGCTATTCGTCTCTTTTGTCGCCTAGCTATGATACGTGGGTTGTACGTAAGATTCTTACATAGTGTTATCATCGCTGGATGAAATTGTGATGTACAATTTTAGTTTCAAGAGCAAGTGTCGTATTTTTATTATAGATAGTTAGCACATTTGGTGTATGTAGAAAAAATATCTACGATGCCTAAAAAAAATGTGAAAAATATTTGATAACATGTGTGACGTGGATTCCTTGTAGGATGTCATTGTTGCATGAGTTCGTTCAATCCATGTCCTTGTGTTACGAAAAATGCAAAACATGTAAATGTTCACAATGTTCCAGGTTTATTATGTTCAGTTTGCAAGTTTCACCTACATGCAAAAATTACATAACTACCCTAGAAAATTATGGAAAAATTTGACAACGTGCGACACAGCCAGTTTATCGTATGTACTGTCTCATAGTTGCATTAATCGGTTCGGCCCGTATGAGTCAATATAAAAATTAGATAACATGTAAATGGTCATAATTGCATGAGGCCAACCTGAAAGGATCTATGGCCTAGAGGGGGTGAATAGGCTTTTTTTAAATTTCTTTTCAATTATTCTTGATTAAGTAACAAGATTAAAAGTCACCCAAACCTAGGTTCTAGTGCCCTATCAAGTGAAAGCAATTTATCAAGACGCACTAGAAACCTAATTCATTCAATCAAAGTGAACAAACAACTAGTAGCAATTCATGCGAAAGGTAAATGCAAAAGTAAAAGAGGCAAAGGAGAAGTGACACGGTATTTGTTTCACCGAAGTTCGGAGCGACAACTCTTACTCTCCGTTGAGACTAGTCCTTGCGCAGACCGGCTCCCTCTTGAGCCACACAACTCACTTACTCCGGCGTCATTCCGCCATTCCGGCGAGGTGTACTCCGTTACCTATACACCAACATAAGAGTAGCCACACACCAAGGCCTACTCCCAAGCCTACTCCTCCGAGAAGAACACCATCTTCAAGAGTAATAAGCCTGAACTGCATTAATCCTGCCAAATCGAATGACTTTCAAGATGCTTGGTTGCGGGGAGATAGGTGATTGATGCAGTGGCAGAGGAAAGGCTCTAGAGCACCCCTAGGATGAGTAAATGATGGCTCTAGGTGGAATGGAGTAACAAACCTCATAAATGGCTGCCTACTGAACACAATTTATACCTCCACAGAGAAACTAGTTGTTGGAGCTCGGAAAAACTTTAAAAACTAGTCGTTACAGTACCCGTCGAACCCGATCCGATGGCTGCAACCAAGTCTCAGAACAGCTGGAACACGTACTGTCGGACTCGGTTCGACGGTGGTCGGACCCGGTTCGATGGAGGTGAAGGCATAGGAACAAGGTACTGTCGGACCCAATCCAATGACGGTCGAACCCGGTTCGACCGTGGTCGGACCCAGTCTGACCAGCAACAAAAGAGAGCTCTTAGGCCTTGTTCTTTTCAGCATATCGCTGTGTACTTTTGGGTATTGTCGGCACCCGATTTACAAGATCAGATTCCACCTGCATAAAGACGTACTAGTCCCAAGGATCATAGCTAGCACACACAGTTGAGCAAAAACGGTACATTACCAACGTTCTGATTATTACATAAAGGGAAAACTTAGTCTAGTACATTACACAAACAACGGCTCGCATGCCACAATACAGAGTACACAACGAAACAGACCTAATACAACATCTACTTATTTATTCCATAGGCACGAAGGCTATAGAAGCACGGAACCCTACTCTTCATAGCCATCATCGGAGAACACCTCCTCATCGTAGTCAGGGTCCT
Source organism: Raddia distichophylla (assembly GCA_005191435.1). Lineage (NCBI taxonomy): Eukaryota > Viridiplantae > Streptophyta > Magnoliopsida > Poales > Poaceae > Raddia > Raddia distichophylla. The sequence goes on along the minus strand of SPJY01025524.1, from coordinate 346,604 downwards.
CATCCTCGGACGGCGAGCCGAAATCGGACGGTCCAACTATTGAAAAGTTTTAAAGGGGGAAGGAGAAAAACAAGGATGAGTACAATTGTACTCCGCAAGTTGGAATTTATGCAATTGGGGCTTGGTCCAAAAGGGGAGCTTACGATAATTTTTGCGGAAAGCGGTTAATTGGCCTGGTTTTGACAAAACATTTACGAAGGCTTTAAATCATAATATTTCCTTTGGGTGCTTCTCAAAACACCCTCGCTACTTGGCCTCAGTGCCATAGCGAGGTAAAAATCCTTTTCTGACTGCTTTTCTCAAAACGGCTTGGCCCATTCATTGTGAACATTTCCCGGTAGGCCGACCCCCAATCTAGGATGTAAGTCGGTGGAGCCAAACTCAAATGAAAATCTTCCCAGCAACTTTACTCAATGCAAACATTCTTTTAAAACACTTTTCCCCAAAATGATTTTGAAAAGAATTCTACCATATGAACAATCCTTTCGCATGCTCGTGACCCCGAGCACGGCTATCATGATAGTTTTAACTCTACAGAGTGGGTACGCTTTACCCTCGAGAGGCGTACCCAGAAGTGTTTTGCCACAAGACCGCTAGGCTTGAACACCAACGGTGCCCTGCCGGAAGATTTTCGTTGGGCTCAAGCACTAACGGCCAGGCCCGTCCCATATCGGGACTCGAGGTCGTACTGTCATGGCTCAAGTCGTAGGATCATAGGACGAGCAGTCCTTAGACTAGAGGAGAGACGGAACTTTAGCCCAGATTTCTCAAAATGGTGGCGTACCGCACCAACCGGCAGAAGTCACTCCCTAGTCAGAAGATTTTCGGGGAAAGAGGAAAAACATTTCCTACTAAGCATCGCCCTCGATGCACCACCTTTAAACCATCTTCCTCCAAAACTTTTCTTTACACAATCTCATTTACACACAAATGATTACGTTGTTTTGCATAAAAAGGTTTTAAGCATTTGTCCTACCACGATAGTATAGTCATGCACAAGCAAAGTTACTTTAGCCTTAGGTTTTATTCCTAACTTGATCTCTTACTTTAGACTATTTGGTCATGATAGCTAGGTCTACCAAATACGTCCTTTTACATTTTAAATTAGCATGCACGTTTTCAAGCCTACTAAATATTTTCTAACCGAACCAAAAGTGGCTCCTTAATATGATCGAAGGGGCACTTGCCTTGGTCGGATCCCGGGAAAGCGAAGAGAGCGTCGTCGATCAGATATTCGGAACCTTGGCCTCCTACTCACACAAACACACATGCACAGCAACACAAACTTCATCAGCAGAATATTTTGATGTATTTTTATTTACGAAAAATGCAGCAAAACCATTTATGCGCCATGAAATGATGCCCCCATAATCTACTTATTCAACTAAAATGCATATGCAGCATGAAAAACATGCAAACTCATATTTTTATGGGATCCAAAATCTTTAGGGCATTTTAGAATTTTTATGGAATTTTAAATGTGGTCTAGCTATTTTTACAATATGCATTTAGATTTCAACAATTGGTTTAAAATAGGAATCGTGGTAAAAAAAAGGAGGCGGGCTTTCTACCGGTGGGCCGGCTAAGCCGAACGGCCCATGGCAAGGCATAGCCTTGCGCGGGCGTTAGCGGGTGTGCACAGGGGAACCGGCGCCCATTGGATGGTGGAGCCCATGGGCCCCACCCGTCAACGCCACCCGCTCTGGACGTAGGGGAAACAAGGGAAAACCCCGTCGGCGATGAAGCCAACGACGGCGACGACTCCAGCCATCTGGGGCTGATTGGACGCACTGGGAGTGATTGGTCAGCGAGGTAGACACAATGGCAGTTTTGGCGACCTTGGAGGTGGGCGGGAAAGGCTGCGCGGTGGCTCGTATCGGTGGTGACTCATGGACACCGTGGCGTCGGCGAGGTGCTAGGGGCGAACCGACTCATTCATGACAGACACAACAGAGTGGACGGAAGGTACCACCTACGCGCTCGCCCAGGCGGAAGAGGCAGCGCGGCGGTAGGAGTACGATGACGGTGTGGACGGGACTCCGGTGTCGGCAACAGATTGGCTCGGGAGCTGCGGCTTCAATCCCTGGACGCGCGATTAGCTCCGACAACCTGCAAAGCATGCAGTCGGTGAGTGAAACGAGGTGAACCGAGTGTTAAGAGTATATTGGGCCCTTGGGGGAAGGCCCATTATCTGTACTATATATACTCCATCTGTTGGCAATACAATCACCTATTCCGCAAAACCCTTCCTCTAACATGGTATCAGAGCCTTCCTAACCCTAATTCCTAGCCGCCGTTCAGATTTGTCGCCGTCACCATGTCCGGCGATGGTTCCGGCGGGATCCCCAACCCCAGCGCTCTCTCTACTGCGCCCTCCTCCACTGCCACGGCAACGACCGTCGTCCCCTCCGCCGCACCCTCCTCTGCCGCGGTGGAAACCATCGTCCCTTCCGCCACAGACACCGACATCGTCCAGATCCAGGCCACTGTTGCCGTTGCACGCGCCGCCGCTGCTCAAATCCAGGCCACTGTCGCCGCACTCCCTCCCGACGTCCGTGCGGCGTTGACGGCGGCCGGGCTCGTGGTTCCCGGTGGAATCCAGGACGGAGACACAACCACCGGCGTCTTCCCTGGCGGCGTCTTCCCCAACCCCGGCGGTGTCTTCCCTATCCCCGGCGCCCTCCCCATGGTTCTCAGATCTGGTACTCACCTCAATGGAGCTCCTCGCCAGATCTGGGACCCCCTTCTCGATGGCAGCGGCGGGGGCGTCACCGGTCTTCATGTGGCGCCGCCACTGGTCACCCCCCGACCTGGCCGCATCCCCTCGGTGCTTCTCCCGTCGCCGCCCCTCCAACCAGCGTCGCGCCCTTCGATGGAGGGGTGGGGGGCGGCGGCCGGTTCGCCCACCTCGCCGGCCACGGCGCCGCCGGCCTCCCCCCTGCCTGGCCGCGCGCCCCCGGCGCCTCTCCCACCGCCGCCCCTGCCCCCAGCACTGCGCCCTTCGATGGGGGGGTGGGGGATGGCGGCCGATTCGCCCACCTCGCCGGCCACGGCACCGCTGGCCTCCCCCCTGCCTGGCTGCGCCACCTCGGCGCCTCTTCCACCGCCGCCCCTGCCCCCAGGGCCCTTTCTCTCGGTGGAGGGGTGGAGGATGGCGGCCGGTTTGGTCCCTTGGGCCTGCAACTTGACCCCGGTTCGGGTCAGGCCTACAGCCACTTCGGCTTGAGCCACGGCACCGGTGGCCTAACCGGGTACCCTGGTCTCTATGGACCAGCTGGTTATTCCGGTCCCATCGTTGCTACTCCAGACGTTACCTCAGTCGAAGATTCCGATACGGTTGCTGCACTTCATGCGCAAGCAATCGGCATCACGAGCGTGGCTTCGCTCGTCCCGGTGGTCCTCGACCTCAACAACCCCAACTACCACCGGTGGCGTGGGCTCTTCCTCGTCACGCTCAGCCACTACGCTCTGGCGGATCACGTCCTCTCTCCGGTCGGTCGCTTCTCCGACCCTGCGTGGGCTCGTATGGACTACGTCGTGCTATCGTGGCTGTACGGTCGCATCACGCCTGACCTTCTAGAGGTGGTGATGACCGCCACTGCCACGGCCCGTGGTGTGTGGACCAGTCTCGAGGACCAGTTCCTCGGGAACTAGGAGACGCGGATCCTTTACGCCGAGGCACAATTCCATGCCCTATCTCAGGGGGACCTCTCCATCACCGACTACTGCCGCCGTCTCCGGAGCTTGGCGGACAACCTTGCAGACTTGGGTCAGCCGGTCAATGACCGCACTCAGGTCCTCACCCTGCTTCGCGGGCTAAACGAAAAGTTTTCAGTTCAGAAGCAAATTATCGAGAACAAGGCGCCTCTTCCGGACTTCGGTCATGTTCGCTCCCAGCTACTTCTTTATGAGCTCCAGCTCGACTCCACTTCCGCTGCTCCTTCCTCCGCCTTTGTGGCCACTGCTCCACGCCCACCTTCCGGTGGCTCCTCGGGCGGTGCCGCCCTTTAGCCCTGGTTCGTGGAACCCGACGGTGGGGGGCAGCTGGGATCAGCAGTCCTTGGCCAGCGCCTTCAACACCATCTCTCTCACTCCGCCCCCCAGCACCGCGGAGTGGTACATGGATTCGGGGGCCACCTCTCATATGACTTCAGATGCCGGTACTCTCTCCTCCTCTCATCCACCCTCTCCCATCTGCCCGTCCAACATCATTGTTGGCAATGGGTCTCGCTTACCAGTCACCTCCACGGGTCACCTCACCTTTCCCACACCACAGGGACCCATTACTTTACGTAATGTCCTTGTCACCCCTCACCTCATTAAAAATCTCATTTCCGTTCGTCAGTTTACTACCGATAACCACTGTTCTGTCGAGTTTGACCCGTCTGGTTTCACTGTGAAGGATCTTCGTACCAGGAGCGTGATCGTTCGGTGCAATAGCTCCGGGGACCTCTACTCCTTCACTCCAGCCTCCACCGGTCATGCCCTCGCCGCCACCACTTCCACGAGAGAGCTTTGGCATCGTCGTCTTGGTCATCCTAGCCATGACACTATCTCTAGGCTAGCTAGCTCGACCTCCATCTCTTGTAATAAAGACAAACTCGACCATCTTTGTCATGCCTGTCAGTTAGGTCGTCATGTTCGTCTTCCTTTTGTTTCCTCCACGAGTCGAGCTTCACATAATTTTGATTTAATACATTGTGATCTATGGACATCCCCCATTGCTAGTGTTTCGGGTTACAAGTATTATCTCGTGATTCTTGATGATTGCTCCCACTTCATGTGGACTTTCCCTCTCCGCCTCAAGTCCGACACCTTCCCCGCCATCTCCCACTTCTTCTCGTATGTTCGGACTCAGTTTGGCACAACCATCAAGTGTGTGCAAACTGATAACGGTCGCGAGTTCGATAACACCACGTCTAGGACTTTCTTCCTTACTTTAGGTGTTACCTTTCGCATGTCGTGCCCCTACACTTCTCCTCAGAACGGTAAGGCTGAACGCGCCATTCGTACCACTAACGATGTGATGCGTTCCCTTCTGTTTCAGGCGAGTCTCCCACCCTCCTTCTGGGTCGAGGCCCTCCATGCAGCCACCTACCTTCTCAACATACGCCCCACGTCCACCCTCTCCCACTCCACTCCTCAATTTGCCCTCCGCGGCACTCACCCTGTCTATGACAATCTTCGCGTGTTCGGTTGCGCTTGCTACCCTAACCTCTCTAGCACCGCCCAGCACAAACTCGCTCCCCGCTCCACCCTTTGTGTTTTCCTCGGATATCCATCCGATCACAAAGGCTGGCGTTGTTTGGATCTTCAATCCAACCGGGTGATCATCTCTAGGCATGTCTCCTTTGATGAGTCGCAATTCCCTTTTGCCTCCAGCTCATCCTCCTCCACACCATCCCCTCCTGATCTTGATTTTCTAACCGAACGAGCCAGTCCTCCTGTCCCTATTGGAGTCCGTGCCTCGTTGTCTTCTGCAGGTACCTCTGCTGCTCCACCGGCAACCACGTCTACTGCCCCTGCCCCAACGGTGGTCACGTCGACCACCCCCGCCGTCACTGCTGCCCCTGTCGGTTCCTCACCACAGTTTGGTGCCAGCAGTGCCACCCCACCGTCCTTGACGGGTTTGGCGCCAGCACCCCCTGTAGTGGGTACTGCCAGCGTTGATTTGCCAGTCCCTCCTCTGTTGGCTCCGGTTCCCGCTGCCCCTGTTGGACACCATCCACAGGTTGCTGCTAGCGGGGCCCTAGCGCCAGCACCCCCTGCCGAGGGTGCTGCCAGCGCTACCCTGCCGGTTCCTTCGTCAGTTCCCGCTGCCCCTGTTGGACCCCCTCCACAGGTTGCTGCCAGCGGGGCCCCTCTGCCTCCCGTGACCAATGCTCATCGTATGGTCATGCGTCACAAGGCTGGCATTGTTGTCCCGCCTCGCGATCGGCTGAACCTACACGTCGTGGCACTACCTTCCCCGCCGACGTCGTATCGCGCCGCTCTGGCTGATCCAAACTGGCGCGAGGCCATGACCAGAGAGTTCGAAGCTCTTCGAGCCAACCACACGTGGGATCTTGTCCCACCGCCGATCGGTGCCAACGTGGTCAGCGGCAAGTGGATCTTCAAGCATAAGCTGCATGCAGATGGCTCTCTTGACAGATACAAAGCTCGTTGGGTCCTTCGTGGCTTCACTCAACGATCGGGTATTGACTTTGATGAGACTTTCAGTCCTGTTGTCAAGCCTGCCACCATCCGGACAGTCCTCTCACTGGCTCTCTCTCGAGGATGGTCCATTCGCCAGTTTGACGTCAACAATGCTTTCCTCCATGGTGTCCTCAACGAGACTGTCTACTGCGTCCAGCCACCAGGATTTATGGATCAATCCTACCCGAATCATGTCTATCTCCTCAACAAATCTCTATATGGTCTTAAGCAGGCACCGCGAGCTTGGTATAGCACGATTGCTTCACATCTCCAGTCTCTTGGTTTTGTTGAAGCTAAGACGGACACTTCTCTCTTCATTCACAGTCGGGGTGATGACACAGCCTACCTCCTGCTATATGTGGATGATATTGTGCTGACTGCATCTTCAGATAATCTCCTTAGACACATCATCGCTGCTCTGGAGCGCGAGTTCTCTCTCAAGGATCTTGGTCCTCTGCACCATTTTCTTGGAGTTTCTGTGCACCGACAGTATGAAGGTCTTCTTCTCTCCCAGCGCCAGTACATCCTCGACATCTTGGATCGTGCCCGCATGAGTGACTGCAAAACGTGTGCTACCCCGGTCGACACTAGATCCAAGCTCTCCGCAGACGGATCTCCAGTGACTGACGCCACTCTATACCGTAGTCTGGCTGGTGCTCTACAGTATCTGACCTTCACTCGTTCGGATATCACGTATGCGGTTCAGCAGGTCTGTCTGTTCATGCATGATCCCCGGGAGCCTCACTTCACTGCGCTGAAACGCATCCTGCGGTACTTACAGGGCACTCTCGGCCTTGGCCTTCTTCTTCGACGTTGCACTCCTGTTGATCTTACGGTCTACACCGATGCTGATTGGGCGGGATGCCCTGACACCCGTAAGTCCACCTTCGGCTATGGCGTATTTCTCGGCGACAACTTGGTCTCCTGGTCCTTCAAGCGGCAGCACACTGTCTCCCGCTCCAGCGTCGAGGCCTAGTACCGTGCCGTTGCCAAAAGTGTCGCTGAGGCCTGCTGGCTTCGTCAGCTACTCCAGGAGCTTCGTACTCCTCTTCGCCAGGCTACTCTTGTCTACTGCGACAACGTCAGCGCGGTTTACCTCTCCACCAACCCAGTGCAGCATCAGCGGACTAAACATGTTGAGAGCGACCTGCACTTCGTCCGTGAGCACGTTGCTCTTGGTCAAGTGCGTGTTCTCCACGTCCCCACGACGTCCCAGTACGCTGACATCTTCACTAAGGGCCTTCCCACTACAATCTTTACTGAGTTCCGGTCCAGTCTGAATGTCTGTGCGCCGACCATTCCGACTGCGGGGGAGTGATGGTCCTTTTGTTTTAAGGTCCGCGGGGGAGTGTGTGTTTGCTTTGTATCAGTCTAAACTGCGTAGCGCCGTTCAGACTGCGGGGGAGTGTTAAGAGTATATTGGGCCCTTGGGGGAAGGCCCATTGTCTGTACTATATATACTCCACCTGTTGGCAATACAATCACCTATTCTGCAAAACCCTTCCTCTAACACCGAGGAGGAATGGAGGGGGATGGAAGAGGGCTCGTGGCATATCGGCGGCGCTCCGGCTCACCGGTTCGAGCAGCAGCAAGGAGGGGCGCCGGGAAGAAAGAGATGCGAAGCAGTGCACCATTAAATAGTCGCGCGACGAGTAGCCTGGCGCCTAGGAATTCAATGCGATGCGTGGAGGGTGGAGCTCCCGGCGTGGCTCCGGCTAGTAGCGTGAAGAACAAGGAGATGCGACGGCGCGTCATCAACGACCAGGCCACCGACGGGACAGCGGCGCAGAGAGTAAGGGTCAGCGAGGAGCAGGAGAGGGACGCAACAGGTGGAGGAGTACGGGCTTGTGTGCGGAGAAAGAAGAAGCAGAGGTGCACACGGAAAAGAGGGGAACAGCGAGAAGAAGAAGACGATTGCGGCCTGCTGAACACACGGGCCCACCCGTCAGTGGAGTAGAGGGGCTGCGGCGCTTGCGGAGAACGACCGACGCTGGGAACCACCGGTCAGCGGTAGCGTGCGCTTGCGCAGGGGCGAGCTGGATGCAGGGAAAAATTGTGCCGGAGGCACCGACGGCCTAGGCGGAGAAACGTGGGAGAAGGGAAGAAAGGGGAAATAGAGAGGATGGGTTGGGGAGATGGGCCGATGTGACATACTGAAAAATTAACCCATTTTTACCATGAAAATTTTTCACAAAAATTTTTTTTGGAGCCCCTAGAAACCTCCCTTAGTTTTCTGCGAATTTTCCAAAGCAACTCCCATTTTATTCCATTAAAGAAACCTCTTCTTTTATTTATCCAAGAATATTAATACCATAAAATATAAAATTTTAGTCCACCATTATATTCCTCTCATTTTTCTTAATTTTTAGAGACCAGTTTCATAATTTTTTGAGCTCTCTACTATTTTATACGAATTTCCAAATCCCAAATCTATTTTCTGGAAATTCAGATGAACTCTTTCCTTTTTCGAAAAATTCAAGTTTCCGCTTTCCTGTTTTGGAAATACGCCTTCGGCGTGTCTCTTCTCCTCTCTGTTCGGTGCACTAGGAGGCAACCAACGGTCCAGATCAACTCCATCCAAATCGATGCATCAGATTCTGCCATGTCACCGGCACCGTACCCCTTCGGGTTATCGAAATCCAATGGCGCCCATCGTTTCCATCACCGGATCCGACGGTGCCCCTGTTTTCCTCCTTCTTCCGCCGGCGCCGCCGCCCCGAAACCTCCAGGGCCGCCGCCTCCGCTGTGCCGCCCGCCGAAAATGCACGCTGCCGTCAATTTCGACCCCTCCGGGGCACTTCAACACCCTCCATGGCATTAACACGCTGTCGCCTATCTTATCCACCATTTCACCGCCCTCGGCTTGCCGCCTCTCCGCCGGACTTCATCTCCATCCACGGGTTTTCCATCCGGTCGCTGCCGTGCTCCTCGCGCCTATAAATAGGCCTTCCCCGGAGCCTCTCCAACCCAAATCGTCCATCCTCCACCCCTACCTTCCATCAGCGATCACAGGAGATCGTCGCCGATGACCTCCTCCACCGCCATCGTGCAGTGTTCGCCACGCCGCCATCTCCGATCACCCCAAGCCCTGCCACCACCACGATTACTTCCCCCTCACCTTCAATTTCATTCCCCAAGCATCATCTTCCCCGTCTCCGGCCACCCTCGCCGCCGATGAACCCCTCCCCGCCGCCCCTCCATTTTTCCCTCTCTCTGCCATGTGGGTCCCCCATGTCAGCTTGTGCAGTGCATGCACTGCACAGCTCTGCCTCCTTAATGGGCCGGCCCAGCACCTGCCCATTTGGCCCTTTTTATTTTCCTTTTTAATTTAAATTCCAGATACAAACTTCCCGATTTTATTTAAATAGAAAATCTTTTTAAAATAATTCTGCCAAAATTCTCAAAAATCTATAATTCAACCTAGTATTTTATAAAAATATAAAATACCCCTTTTCAGTTTAAAAATTGCAAAAATAAAATGTTTTCCTTCTCTTTCTATAGGAAAATATTTTTAAAATCTATTTCCATTTTCCAAAAATCCCAAAATTCCATTAAAATATTTCATCCAAATATTTCTTTCAAAAATATATGTTTAAGATTTTCATCTTTTATATTCAACAATTTTCATCTCGGAACTCCGATAACTTTGTTGTCGTCGACCCTGATCTATGAAAATTTGGTGATCCACACTTATCCCATGTACGCACGCATAAATTCTTGCTATCCGGAAATCTACCAAAATAATGCCAAAATCAACCCTCCACTTTATCCTATCCGGAATAATGCCAAAAATCCCCATCACCACTTCTTTTTATAAAATTTATCTGGAGATTATCAAATCATACAAACCATCACCATCCTAGCCAACCCTAACCTTTTTCCTAAAAATATTCTTTTTAAAAAAATCATTTTATGCATTCATGCTCCATGCATTTTTCTTTTTCTCTTTATTAAATTCCCTCTCCTTTCCCCTTCTTCCAACGTATAGAAAACAAATTTATTGCCCCAGGATCAGCCGAGCAGGATTATCTAGGCAATAGTGCAGATATCGAAGATCTAGCTGAACCAGGCAGGTTTCTTGTTCCTTAATATTGTATTATGCATTTATTTTCTAGTTAATTAAATTTTGTCCAATTGATTTAAAAGTGTTTCTGATTGCAAGTAGTCATAATGCCATTTAGATTTTAGCTAGCTTCCCTATTAGATTATAGGAAAACCCTAGGAATTTAATCTAGCCATAATAATGGCAAGGTCCCATATAAGCATATAGGATCTTGATTGTTGCATTTTAATCTAATTGTTGGTTGAGTTGGAAAGAGGTTGAGTTGTTGAGGTTTTGGTCGTGTTAAGGTTGGTGTGTTGTTGGTGTTGTTGAAAGTTTGGCGTTAACAAACAATGGGAATGTGAGACGCATGGTGGGTTGCTCTAGTCGCGAACTAGGGGACACTTGTTTAGGGGGCGGTGGTTGGTTTGTTCATTGCTCTTAACTGAATTATGTCATGATAGAAAAGATACAAATTTTTGTACTACTCGTATTACTGATAATTTTACGGGTAGAGATGGACCATACTTATGGGATATGAGGTTGTATCACAGGGGTGATGCCTATTCTAAATATTGACATAAATATGGTTAGAGGTGTGGTCGTAAGGTTGTTGTTGGTTTGGTCTAAAGTCAGCGTTGGAGTTTTGTTTTTATCAAAAATCTCTTTTAAAAATGTTTTAGAAAAGAATTGGCAAAATATAGGATTTTTCTAAAAACTATTTTTAAAATATGCATTAAGTCTATATCTAAATCTCTCAGTCATTTTCTGTTAAAACCTTGCATGTAGTTAATAGGCATGCATTTGGAAACCTGTTAGGATGTAAGTGCTTACCTATTGTTTTTGCGGGCTACCCTTCTTTTGGATAGGTCCTTTCTTTTCAGCAGAAGACTTTTCATTCGAAGACCTGAAAGAGTTTGTTGTAGATTTTTAGTTTATCCTACACTCGAGCCTTGCCTGTGGTTTAGAAGTGTAAATTTTGGAGGTGTATTAAAAATTGTAAGTCGCATTGTAAAATAACTCTAGTTATGTAATAAAGTTTGGCTATTTGTTCTATTTCGAAATGCAACCGAAATCCTGGACAGTTGTATTTTCGGGGATCTCCCGGGGTCCCCACAGCCGAAACGAAGGACAAAATTTTTAAATAATCTTTGGTTTTCCCTACTTAATTGAAAAGCCCATTTAAATAATCTTTAAAATTAGTAAAATACCTGGCAAAATAAATTTCCATTTCGATATTCAGATAGCATACCTTCCAAAATTATGCGTGCGAAAAAGATGCCATGCCGATCTTTGGATTAATCCTTTTAATATTTTTAAATCATGCTTTTAGGAAAATTATTACGTTCCAAACTAAGTTTTAAAATTTGGGATGTTACAGGTATTTATTGGATGCTTGTGGACTAAGAGAAAAACTAGGGACTGAAGTGAAGCAAAGACTCGGCATGATCAAACTAATTAGACCCCTCTTGAAGCATGCACAACAAAAGTAAAAGCCTAACTACTCGTAAACCTACACATGACTTGTTCACTCGCCCGGTCATTCTAAGATCATCTTGAAGCAGCTCAAATATTCACTGACGCCTCGCTAGAATTCCATGAAGAGACCAAGAACTCCCTAGTACTAATCCTTGCACAAATATCCATGTCATCAATACCACTAAAATTATTAAGGATCAACGATGCTCACAATTCCCCCTTTGTGGTACTTGATGACAACCCAAGAGAGATTTAAAAATTTGAGCGACAAAAGGGTTAGTGCACAAATGCAAGTACGAGAGATTCAAAACACACAAATATAACAAGATAAAGATTAATGCACAAGAAACCACAACTCGAACAGATTAGTGTGCAAAGGAAAAGAAGCTCCCCCTAAGTTCGTGCATAAACAAACAAATACAATGCAGAAGTAACAAGTTTTGAGGCGATAAAACAACGATTACGATAAGAGCTTAATAGACCTCAAACTCTAGAAAAGTCTTCTACTTTCTCTTCTTCTCCCCTTTGTCAACAAGTGACATATAGGGAAAAGACTCCTAATCTTAGCGCACCCTTTCATGGCCGCCATGTCCAGCGAGACTGCTAGAAGGAGAGGACCACACGCGTTTGGATTTTGACCTAGCGGAGCGGGAAGGAGTTCCACCGACAGGAGGAGGAACTGAAGCTGGCACAAACACTGGCTGAGGGTGAACTAATGGAGCCTGCTGGGATTGCCGCAAATATTCTTGATAATCACTCAAAGCACCATTGTATCATTTGTATGGATTTGTCGCTGGATTATAAGGTATAAAGTGAGTGCCCATGTACATCATGGCGGACTTCATCACCCCAAGCTCTTCCTGCAGATAGGTCTGCTGACCAACCATAATTTCCAACTGTTGTCAAGTGGCGGCCAAATCTATTGTGATGTCAGTCATAAACGTATTTAAATCCGCCATTATGTCTCTGTGAAAGGAACTTTGATCAGCTTGGAGAACTTGCACTTCATGCATGAGACGACTCATATCAACCCACAGTGGAGGAGCAGCAAAGTAGCCAGGGCCTGCCATATGAGCATCTGGAGCAGAAGGAGCAGGTGCAGGTGCCGGTGCCAGAGGGGAGCCCAGCGGAGGAGCAGCCCCAGGTCCACCCACCTTTGGCCTACTGACAAGGGTGAACAAGAACTGTTTCATCTGATGTTTCTTGACCTTCGCGCTCCACCAACCAATTTCTTCCTCGTGTACTCTGCCAGTTCTAGAAAGCAGAAGCCCGATATATGGAGCAAGAGGCAGAGGCCTGTCAACCTCCCTGTAGATGGCATCGTCCACCAATGTTGATCAAACTTCCCTAAAAAAGGTATAGCATAAACCAACTGATAATAGGGGAAATCCGGTCTCTATTGCCACCTCGCACAAAGTGTGCTCCTGAGGATGACATGCATCAAAGCAGGCTCTGCCTTCAGCTGATTAGATTTCTCAATGCTATAGTCAGGGGCCTCAGGGTCTAGGTACATAAAGCGAATATCCTCCTCAGGTGGGTACCATGCTGACCACATCCCACTATCAAATGCCAAACCGTGCAAATCAGCCCCAACATCAGGAGTACCAAGAGCAAAGTTCATCTCAGCAAAGGAGATGCCGTGAATCCTGCCATCGATTGAGTGATAGTAGAGGAATTCTGACTGATCATTTGCAGGAAACACAGTAGCAAAGAATTCACAGTGTCATTCCTCCCCCATGTCAGCTAAGAATTGGAGAGGAGATCTGCCAAGCCGGGTGCCGTATTGAAGTAGTTGAATATCCTAGGACCCATAAATGACGTGATCTCATGCCAATCAATATAATAAGGGTCCCTGAAGCTGTTCTTCTGCCTAGAGAAGCACATGAAGAGTTGCTTCTGAAACATGGTATAAAAGCGGAAATCATTGCTATCAGTCATAAGACACAACTCGCATTTACCTTAGAATCTCCATACTCAAAAGGAGCACGTTGTCATCGACAGTCTCATCCTCAGGTATCAATGTCTCAACAGCGGTGGTGTCCTCCTGCTGAGCTCTATCCACATCAATAGTCACGAAGGATTCCTTGGCAAGGCGCTGAGTCCAGTCAACGTCATCGCGCTGATCTTGTCGCTGCTGTCAGGTGCCCCTTCTAGTGCGAGGAGGTGCAAAACTACCCACAGATGCCATGTCGTTGTGAGAACCCCGATCACCTTTGCCACCTTGGCCACCACTGCCCCCAGCACCCACTGCCCTTGCAATCAATTTGCCTAAATTTATCAACCTTCGAGACATATTGCCACTGCAAAGAACTCAAATCCCTAGGTTCTCCAACCACTCCTCAAGGCCTAAGACACGAGCGTGAGAAACAATATTCAAAGCCTAGGACTCGGAGAATGATTAGATAAATGAAATCGGACAGACCATAGAGAAAATTACCGATCCTAGACGGAAGCCAACCACGCGGCGCGTGAAGAAGATGTCCCCTAGGCCTCTCCCGGTAGGGAAGAGGAGAGGAGCTTGAGGATGGGAACACGCACAAATCGAGCTGTCCCTCGAGGATCTCCGTGGTGGGAATCGAAGAGGAGGACGAGGGGAGGCCAGAGTCGGAGAGGATGGTCGCTGGGAGTCGCCGGAGGAGCCATGCCGGTGAGGGAAAGGTGGGGCGGAGGCTTTTTATGAGAGGAAAACCGGAGCATGTGAGGGGAGAGAGAGGGAGGCAGAATGTACGGTATAGAAGATATCGGCCACTATGCACTCATTGGACCGAGTCCGACGACCGTTGGACTGGGTCCGACGGAGCCAACTACTGGGAATGAATGAATAGTAGACTCCATCGGACTGGGTTCAATGACCGTCGGACTGGGTCAGACAGTAGCTATGCAGACAAGCGCTTAGACAAAATCATAATAGACTCCATTGTACCGGGTCCTATGGCCATCGGACTAGGTCTGAAAGTACATGTTGGCTAAGACTTACTGGGCTAACCAGCCTATCGTACCGGGTCCGATGTTTGTCGGACTGGGTCCGATGGAGTTTGAAACCAACCTGACCCGCACTGGACCTGATCCGAGAGACTGGTCGGCCCCAACCCACATGAGATTTTAAAATTTTGAATGGATTTTCTCCTATTTTTCTCAAGAACCAAGAAAATTCTAATTTTGGAGCAAGTTTTGGAGCAATTTTTAAGACCTTTATTTTGAAGAGATGAGATATACTATATTAATTCCAAATATAATCCAAATTCAAACCTAAAATTTGATCTTTGTGATCAAGGAAATGTATGAACCCAGAATATGCCATGATAGAACAATTTGAATGTTAACTCAAGCATACGGACCATTTTAGGAGTTGAAGCACAAATTTTGGAATTTTGTTTTGGCTCAATTTTCTAAAAACTTTTAAGAATTTTGATGCAATTATGAATTTTTCAAATGAATATTATGCGTATGAAGCATTTTCTCTAAGGGATAAGAGTTTTAAACTTTGAGAGTTTTGAAATGGTAAGAAGACATCAGTTACATTATACAGTTTAAATTTGTTTTGGTTTCAAATATAGGGGAACATTGTGCTAACTCGAAACAAATTCATCGTTTCACCATTAAGAAGAGTTGTGAGATTATGAAGTCAATCCAAACTCTCCCTAAATGTGACGAGGGTCAAAAAGAAATGGAAGAAATTCAAATAAGACACAACATCGAAAATTGAAGCCCTCAACACGCATTTGAGCTAAATAATATGTTTAGTTTATTTCTTAATTTACAAAACCGTGCCACATGCAAGGGTTTGGTGAGGATATCCGCTAATTGATGCTACGTTCTTACGTAGGCAAGCACAACTCACCCTTGGCGACATGATCACGAATGAAGTGATGATAGATGTCAATGTGCTTGGTACGGGAATGTTAAACCGGATTGTTAGCTATTTTCACCGCACTTTGATTGTCATAAAGAAGAGGCACTTTTTCAAATTTTAGCCCAAAGTCAGTAAGCATCCGTGCCATGTACAAGAAGTGAGAACAAATCCCCGCCACCACATATTCCGCTTCTGCGGTAGATAGCGCGACGGAGTTTTGCTTCTTCGAAGCCCATGACACGAGTGAGCATCCTAATAAGTGGCAACCCCCCCGAGGTGCTTTTGCGGTCAATTTTGCAACCGGCATAATCCGAGTCGGAATAGCCAAGAAGCTCAACACGCGGTCCCTTGGGGTACCAAAGACCTAGGCTAGGTGTGAATTTTAAGTATGTCAAAATGCGTTTTACGACAACAAGATGCACATCATTAGGGGAGGCTTGAAAGTGAGCACAAATGCACACACTAAACATAATATCGGGTCGAGAAACGGTGAGACAAAGAAGCGAACCGATCATAGAGCGATATAGCTTTTGATCCACAGGCTTTCGTCCATTCAAATCTTGATGCCCATTAGTGGCCATAGATGTCTTGATCGGATTGCAATCCATCATTGAGAAGCGTTTGAGGAGATCCTTAATATATTTTCTTGGCACACAAAGGTCCTTTTTTTGAGTTGTTTGATTTGAAATCAAGTGAAGAAGGTGAGCTCTCTAATCATCGACATCTCGAACTCCTTGGACATAATATTTCCAAAATTCTTGTAAAGAGCTTGATTAGTGCATCCGAATATAATATCATCAACATAAATTTGACAAATGAGCAAATCATTATCAATTGACTTTAGAAACAGTGTGGATTCAATCGCACCTGTTTTGAAACCCTTTTCTAGGAGAAAGTCTCTAAGGCACTCATACCATGCTCTAGGAGCTTGTTTGAGACCGTATAGCATCTTAGTGAGCTTATAGACATGATTAGGGTATTCAAGGTTTTCAAAACCAGGCGGTTGCTCAACATAGACAAACTCATTAAGGAAACCATTGGGAAAAAGCACTCTTAACATCTAATTGATAAAGAACAATATTGTAGAGTGAGGCAAATGTCAAGAGTAACCGTATAGCTTCGAGTCGAGCAACCAGTGCATATGTTTCTCCATGATCGAGATCTTCAACTTGAGTGAAACCTTGCGCCACCAATCTCGTCTTGTTGCGAACCACTTCACCATTTTCATCTTGCTTGTTGCGGAAGACTCATTTGGTGTCGATTACATTGTGATCCCTTAATCTTTTCACAAGTTTCCACACTTCATTGCGGGTGAAGTCATTTAGTTCTTCATGCATGGTGATCACCCAATCCGCATCCGCCAATGTCTCATCAATATTTCTACGCTCAACAATAGAAACAAAGACATGATGTTTACAATAACTTGCCATATGAAAATGAGTTCTTATTCCTTGATTGGGATTGCCAATAACTTGGTCGATGGGATGATCCTCGGAGATTTAACGATGTTGTTGAACGGATATTTGTTGATCATTGCCTCCCTCTTGAGCTTGATAAAAATGATTAATGGGAGCCTCGTCCAATTCTCCTGCTTGTTTTGTTGAAAAGATGACTTGCGCTTGTGGTGGAGGATCATGGAGGTTGAACGTTCGTCGTCATCTTCATCCTTTAGCTCCGGTGAGGGTCAAACTTCACCAACCTCCATCAAGTCCATGACGTCGCGGAGTGGCTCATCACCTACATTGCTCATAATGTCTCGCTCATCTTGTGAGCCATTAGATTCATCGAATTTAATATCATAGGCCTATTCAACACGACCGGAGGAAAAATTGTAAACACGGAAATCTTTGTAGTAAGAAGAATAGCGTAGCATTATAGTGTTGTCACACCTCTTTTGAAACTTACCCAAATAAGTCCTTTTTTTATATAAATATACCTTGCACCCGAAGACTCGAAAGTAGGAGATGTTGGGCCTTCGTCCCACTAGTAGTTCATACGAGGTCTTGTGAAGGAGTCGGTGGAGGTAGAGGCGGTTAATTGCATGACACGCTATATTCATGGCTTCCTTCCAAAAGGCATGTGGCGTGCCGTACTCATCAAGCATCGTCCTCGCCATCTCGATTAATATCCGGTTCTTCCTCTCCACTATTTCGTTTTGTTGAGGAGTATAGGGCGCCGAGAATTCCTGCTTGATTCCTAACTCATCACAAAAATCTTCAATATTTGAATTAGTGAACTCGGTACCTTTATCACACCTTACCTTCTTTATATATGCATCACTCCTTTTTGGCATTCAATTCAAACTGTTTAAACACATCACCGATAAAAGGTCTTGTTTGCAATAAAAACACCCAACTGTAGCGAGAAAAATAATCAACACCCACAATACAATAAGAATTATCTCCTATACTAGCATAGCTAGTGGGGCCAAATAAATCCATATGAAAAAATTCAAGTGGTCGGGATGTAAACATGAAACCCTTCGAAGGATGAGGATTAGCCACTTGCTTACCGGCTTGGCAAGCACTACACAATCAATTTTTCTCAAACTTCACATCCTTCACGTCAACAACTAATTTGTGCTTACAAACTTTTTTCAAAGTGCTCATTCCGACATGTTCAAGACGTCTATGCCAAAACCAAACAAGTAAAGATTTGGTAAGAAGACAAACTTCAACTAAAAGAACATTTGAGATGGATAAGCCGTTAAATATATTAATTTTATTTATACCGATTACCTTTCGCTTGGAGTTGTCCCCAAATGTGATCTTGTGCTCGGGTTCCTTCTCTTCTTCTAGTGAGGTGAACATACGCAAGGAGCCGGTCATATGTTGAGTACAACCATTATAAAATATCTAACGTCTGTCTTCGCTCTTGTAGTTCACTTACACATACAAAATCAAGCTTGAGATTTAGGTACCCAAGATTTCTTCTTGGGTCCTTTTGGGTTAGTCGTCGAACACTTGGACACCCAAATAGCCTTCACATTATTATCATCTTTGAGAGCACTAATGTCCTTAGCAAAAGTAGAGCCATTCTTCTTTAACAACATGAAGCTAGCATTTAAAACTTGAGTTTGAGACATGAATTTGGATGATCTGGCTAAAGTGCAAGCAACGGCTCTATGATTTTTCTCCTTACTTGATTGACAATGGGTGCTCGTCTTTACAAAGGTAAGTTTGGGCTTACCCCAATCGCCCTTGGGCAAATCCCCGGATTGAATCCCAAACCATGCTTGCCTAATGTGTACCTTTGCTCCTGAAGCACCTTGTCAAGGTTTGAGCTCCCAATAATTAATTTAGCCAATTTAGTGTCTAATTGCTCAATTCTATACTTCAAAATTAAATTTTCCTTAACTAGCTCATTATAACAAGAAGCAAAGCCACAAGTACCCAAATTGCACACATTTTCAAATAAAGGTGTGGCACTAGTGGATGATGAAGAGCTAGTATTAGGGGGTGATGGTGGATGACAAAGCAAATGATGTGTCAAAAGACAAGCTAACGGCCCATCAATAGTGTATATCAAATCAAAAGTCACACAAATATCGCATCTAACAATTGATCAATCATTAATAGCATTGTCATGACTACCCTTAACCTTAGCTTGATCATTTTCTAGAATTTCAATTTGACAACTAAGAGCCTCATAATCATCTTCTGGAGATTCATGTTTCTCAAGTAAGGTTTTAAATTCATTAGCAAGCTCTTTGTATACATTCATCAACTTTTTAAACTTAGACTTTTACTTCTGTAGAGCATTATTTAATTCATCAATTAAGCTAGTAAACTCAACTAGAGAGGGTTCTTATCTTCCAAAGCCATAAGACACATTGGAGATGGAGAGTTGTTGATGGCGACTCCGGAGATCATGACGGTATGAGATTCATCCTCGGAGGTGTCCACTCAAGAGTCTTCATCATCGGTGATCTACTCCCCAACAATCTCCTTTCATTTGTCGGCCATGAAACAAAGTTTTTGCCTAGGGATAGCCGTTTGATCATTTTCCTTGATGGCAAGTCTGGCTAATCCATGAGCTCTAAAGTCTTCTTCTTCATCGGATGAGGAGGATGATGACGAAGAGCTTGAGCACTCTTTATTTTTGGACTTCTCAACGACGAGGACCTTCTTTTTATCCTTGAACTTGTTCTCATTCTTGCGATAGTGCCGATGTTTCTTCTTGTCATCTTCATCCCCCTCTTGATCTTTAAACTTACTTTTGTTTTTCTTGTTCACGGGGCAATCCGCCGCCAAGTGACCCTTCTCTCCACATTCATAGCATCTCATTTCTGATATGGGTTTTCGCCTTGACGATGTGCCTCCATTCCTAAAGCTCATTCTCTTGATCAATTTTCTTAAACGCTTAACGAGAAGAGCCAACTCTTCTATCTCCAGAATCCCAACATCGAAGCAATCATCATCACTTTCTTCAACCTTCTTCTTTTTTGCTTTGACTTGATCAGGAAGGGCTATAGTCTTCTTCGTATGAGGTGCATCTTCATAACCATTGATCCTCATCTCAAACGAGGTGAGTTTTCCAAGGAACTTGGTTGGAGTGAGAGTCTTCATCTTTTTGCTACTATTTTGAAGCATAGTACCAAACAGGTTGAACTCGAATGGAACAATATCAAGAATTTTTCGACACACATCGATATCTTCCATGGGCTTGCCACATGCGCAAATGTCATTGATGATCGGGTTTAACCTAGAAAACATATCATTTACACTCTCATTACGTAGCATCTTGAAATGATCAAATTGTCTTCTAGCGAGAGCTAATTTCTCCTCCACTAGCTCCAAACTACCAACATGGATTTCTTTCAAAGTTTTTCAAATTTTCACTAGACTTCGTGAGATTGCTAATGCGATTGAACACATCAACACTCACATTGGAAAGTAAAGCATTCCTAGCTATGACATTGTAGCGTCGATATTCCATCTCGACGGGAGTGAGAGACCAAGGATTGACGGGAGCCTGATAGCCGGCCTCACAAGCAATCCAAACATCATAGCTAAGAGCTTCTAGATATCATTACATTATAATTTTCCAATGAGAGTAGTTTGTGCCATCGAAAGTGGGAACTTTTCCTATGTAAATCTTAGCCCCCTCTCTAGCTGCCATCTCCTACCGATTAAGATACAAAGGGAGAACCTATGCTCTCGTACCACTTGAAAGGATTTCTATGGCCTATATGGGGGTGAATAGGCATTTTTAAAATTTCTTTTTAATTATTCTTGATTAAGAAAAAAGATTAAAAGTCACCCAAACCTAGGTTCTAGTGCCCTATCAAGTGGAAGCAATTTATCAAGACACATTAGAAACCTAATTAATCAAAGCAAACAAGCAATTAGTAGCAATTCATGTGAAAGGTAAATGCAAAAGTAAAAGAGACAAAGGAGAAGTGACACGGTATTTGTTTCGCTGAAGATCGGAGTCGCAACTCCTACTCTCCGTTAAGGCTAACCCTTGCGCACAAGGACCACTCTGGCAAGGTGTACTCCTTCACCTATACACCAACTTGAGAGTAGCCACACGCCAAGACCCACTCCCAAGCCTACTCCTCCGAGAGGAACACCGTCTTCAAGAGTAATAAGCCCGAAATGCCTTGATCATACCAAATCGAAGGACTTCCATGATGCTTGGCTGGGGGGAGATAGATGATTGATGAAGTGGTGGAGGAAATGATGGCTCTAGGTGGAATGGAGCAGCAAACCTCATAAATGTCTACCTACCGAACTCAAATTATACCCCCCGGAGAGAAACTCAAAAAACTAGCCGTTATAGTACCCGCCGAATCTGGTCCGATGGCCGCCGGACCCGGTCCGATGGCTGCAACCAAGTCATAGAACAGGTGGAACACGTACTGTCGGACCCGGTCCGACGGTGGTTGGACTCGGTCCGATGGAGGTGAAGGCACAAGAACAAGTTATTGTCGGACCCAATCCAACGACGATCGGACCCAGTCGGACCGTGGTCGGACCCAGTCCGACCAGCAACAAAAGAGAGAACTTAGGGTTTGTGCCCATCAGACCCAGTCCAACGGCGGTCGAACCTAGTCCGATGAGCACTGACAATGAATGGCTGAAGAGAATTTTGCTCTCACATTGACTTTTGGGTATTTATCGGATGCTTGTGGACTAAGAGAAAAACTAGGGACTCAAGTGAAGCAAAGACTCAGCATAATCGAACAAATTAGACCCCTCTTGAAGCATGAGCAACAAAAGTAAAAGCCTAACTACTTCTAAACCTACACGTGACCTCTTCACTCACCCAGTCATGCTTAGATCATCTTGAAGCAGCTCAAATATTCGCCAACGCCTCGTTAGGGTTCCATGAAGAGACCAAGAACTCCCTAATACTAATCCTTGCGCAAATATCCACGTCATCAATACCACTAAAATAATTTAGGGCTCAACGATGCTCATACAACTGGTCTTTCAATTCTACGAACTAGTAGATTACATGGTGCGAGCTAACATGGGCACATATGATGCATATAACAATCTACCGTTCCCGTGCACCGTAGCTAAATCTACATGTTTTAGGGAAATTAAAAACATTGTTGTGCTCTAGCATAATCAATCTATTGGGTGCACCAGGGGTATTTCCCCTTTAATTTTCAAAGGCCTTGGGTCCTGGTACCTAGGCTCTAGCAGACCTCTCGCGCTTTCGGTTGGACTCCATATTTGCTCGTAAATAATCTTTCGAGCACATGTTTTTTCTTCCTCCTAGGTGTGTCATGCCACCGTTCCTTCACCTTAGCTTAGCGAGACGTCGCCTCCCAAAGCATTTCCTGCTCCTTTCAAAAGTTTGCTCAGTATCTAAATATTGCAGAAACACGCTTAATGGAGGCTAAAAAGGTTTAGGTAAGTCTGTGCGTCAATATATGCGCTAGGCAAATACAACTGCAAGCATTAACTTACCGGGTACTTACCCTTCCTCTGCATCTTGTCGGTTCAGTTGTAGTCATAGTTTGTGCACATCCAATACCTCCGACAGTAAGTGTAGGACATGTCTCGATTGAGACATCATGAGAATGCAAAGTTCCTTGCTTACACATGTGGATGTCCGAATACCTTCCGAGACGGCTTCCTTCAGACAATCCCTTGGTGGTAGTGGGAACTCCCTGACACTTTCCAAGGTTTTTGTGTTCACTTCACTATTTTGTTCTCTTCTTTTTTTTAATGGTGTTCCCTTCCCCTTGAACATGTTGGTTGCGATGGTTTGAGTGAGATTGCATGGGTTTAAATAGCCAGATTGGTCAAGCTGCCTAAAACGGATACGGTCATTCCCAACGAAAACTGCCAAGTGAGTTTATACAACCCTGACTTTCATAGTGATAGGTCACATTGCACAAAGATATGTGACAGACAGATTCGTTAATGCGTGTAGGCTTTCAAAGTGATTTTTCATGTCACACAGAGACGAGTGGCAGACAGATGAGTTAATGCCCACCAGGCTTTCACAGTGATAGGTCACGTCGCACAAATTAAAGACGGTTGGTAGGCAGAAGAGTGAATGTTTGTCGGCTTTGGAAGTGATAGGTCACGTTGCATAGTGATGGGTGGTGGACCAAAAAGTTGATGTGTGTCAGGTTTTGACAGAGATAGGTCACGTCGCACACAGACATGTGGTGACAGATGAGTTAGTGTCCAACAGGCTTTCATAGTGAGAGGTCAAGTCGCATGGAGATGGCCGACGAACAAAAGAGTAAATGTGTGTCAGGCTTTTGCATCGATTGGTCACATTGCATAGAGACGGGTCTCAGACACACGAGTTAACTCCCGCCAAGCTTTCACAGTGATAGGTCACGTCCCATAGAGACATGTGCCGGACAAATGAGTTAATGAGGGTCAAAGATTTGCAACGATACATTGACGGAAGCGTGGTAATTTGGTCGATACATTGGCGGTAATAATAGGGTACATTAGAGACATAATAAGCGGAATACAATATGTATCATCTTAAGAGGTTTACAAACAAGTGCGTCAACGAGTACTGCATAAATGATTTGGTTCGAAGTCTGGATCTTCGAGGCAGTCGTCTTCCCTTTGAAATATTCTTCATTGACGGCACACTTCATTGTTCGGCCTTTTGGGATAGTGGCAACATAAGCATGATAACTTTGTATACCGGGGGTTCACCTCGTATTGTGGGTCAATGGTTCGTTCTCTTTGCTGCGCTACCATCTCTTATGTTGTCGCGATACTCTTTAATCGGTCCTCCAATTCGTTTATCCTTGCATGAATGTGGTCTGTGTAGGTCAATGCAGCCATCGGGAATGGATCCTTCATCCATTTTGTGAAGCCACGGTCCTGTAGCTGCGAGATATTGAGATTAATCATGTTGATTTTATACATGTGAGAATATTCTGACAGATGGTATAGACTTAAATCATGGAACATCGGTAAAACCTCTAGCCTGTGAACCCATCAACAACCTGATCAAATATCTATAGCTAGAAGACATGCTAAAAGACATAGGAAAGGAAGACATTTTGTTGTGAATTTTGTACATGGATGAAAAAAGAAGCGCTATGCTTTGAGGCTTTGAAATTCTGAATTTTGTATTAGTGTAATATGGTCCAAAAGCCATGATGCGTAGATTTTTTATCGTTTTGTTCCAGAAGATGACAAACTATTGTTGTAATCTAGAAGTTTAAATTTTGTGTATGTCAATTTGGAAGGGAGTTTCATATTGTAGAGGCTTCTTTTTTCTCATGTGAAAATTATCATGGCCAGGAGCACTCGTAGTACTTGCTAGCCAAAAGCAGCAATGGGTATGTAGTACTCCGTTCGTTCTTTTTTATTTGACTATTTTGACTTTTGAATATGCCTTTAATTATTTACCTTTTTTAAAAAAACTATGTAAATATTATTTATTTTATTGTGATTTGTCTTCAAATGTACTTAAAGCATGACTTATTTTTTGCATGTTTGTAATAAATTTTTGAATAAGACGAATGGTCAGAAACGTGTCCAAAAGTTAAAGGAGTAAAATAAAAAAATGGAGGGAGTAGTATATTCCTAATATGGAATTTGGCGGTCTGCTCTGGTGCACTTTGTATGGTGTTATGTAATGTGGCTTTATCTAACTGAATGCATTTGGAAAATATCTTGCCTATACAGAACAGAACGTTGGTGATTTCGTACAAGTAGTAGTTTGTCAGGCACCTTGAGACGTACTCATGAGGTTAAGGGAGTTTCAAATTGTAGAAGCTTCCTTTTCTCATGTGAAAATTATCATGGCCATGTTGCTACCTTGTAATAAAAAATCCTCGGCAACACGTTGTAGCATTAATTACATTACACTCAAATTAATCTAGATTTAGAAAAAAAAAAATACATGCTTCGTTCCAGATTCCAGTGAGCATTCCAATTAGCATTAGTTGTTTTTTACGAAATGTCATGAGCTCACACTAATCAATTGAGGTGAAAATGAGGCCCCGACGCTTAGTTATCCCACCTGGAGGCTAACTTTAGTAAGGAAGAAGTCAAACTATCCTATCCCTCCCGAAAGAAAAAGCGTCGGGGCCACGTTTTCACCTTAATTGATTAGGGCGAACTCATGCCATACTCCTAAAAACCCAAATTAGTCGAGCATCCATGGCAATACTTTCCTTTTTTGGTCTTAGCATATGGGCTAGTAAGAAATTTATCAGAAGGAATCCACTTCATGAATTCTTTTCTACGTTTGACAAAGCTTTGAAAGAAACTGAAGTTTATCCAAAATCTCGTTACACGCCACTTGTCCAACTCACGGCCAATGTGCTTCCTCATCATAGCATGTAATTTGTTAGAATTGTACAACCATTTGCACACTTGTCTAGCACTTTCAATCACAACAGAATGATCCAGGAACTCCCCGACGTCCTTCAACATCAAATTTATTGTGTGGGCTATGCAAGGCTGCCACACAATGCTGGGAAATTGCTCACAGATCAAGCTACAAGCTTTCTTGTAGTTGGCTCATTATCAGTGATACATTGCACGGTATTTTTAGGCCCCACGGAATTGATCCCAACTTGAATTTCTACATTACACCGAATCACAACAGAAACAAATAAGACAAATAGACTATACAACATACATATTCTAGGAGTATATGAGTATGCGTATAGGTGTACCTGCACCAACTTCTGTGCATCTTGTGTTTTGCCTGTCATATCTACAGACTTGTAAAAGAACATCCGTCCATTGCAACATGTCATGAAGTTCATGATAGCCATGCATGTTGGTCCAGTCCAACAGTCAGACATTATGGATAGACTAAACACATCCCATTCATGCCTCCATGCTATCATCTCACGCTCTATGTCACGGTTGTTGTCCTCCAAGTACTTTCCATCAATATCACTGTTGGTCGGTGAACTCACACCCTCACTTGCATGACAATAAGTTAATTGTTATTTTGTACCAGACTAATAACGTAAATCACCGAGCCTCTGTATCTCCTTAAATGCTGCAATAAAGTAAGGGTTATTCGCATTTCTCTCCAAAACATCGGCTGCAAGAAACCACAAAGACCACTTCTTCCCATGCTTCTCCTCTAGGGTTTTGTTTGCCTTTGTCCAAACATCCTCATCAATCCTTTGTTGCACAACTCTCTGGTTGTCTTGCTGCAACTTTGAACCTAAGTGGCTCAATAGTTTTTTCAACAAATTCTTGTTCACAGCCCCACTCCCATGCCCACCACCAGACCCACTGCCACCACCATGCTCATAACTTCACCAGCATGTGCCCTGAATACTACCTCCACTTGTGATGCGGCCATGGCATTGCCGCATCTGTTGTTCTTCGTTAGCACCCCCTATAATCTCATCCCGCCAGTCCCATTCCCCTATGCCTTTTGCCATCCTTTACATTCTAAAGTTCTCTTTAATTCTATCTTCCTTGACCATTTTGTATACATCGAGCTCCCACTGAAAGTTTTCCTTCACATCGAGCAGGACTGTTTTACAAGGCACCACACCTTTTCCAGTCCAGCATGCCAAGTGATGCTTAATCTTGTCGTACCACCTCTATTTTTATCTATTTTGTAATACTTGCACTTCAAGACATTCTCTTGTTTTATCGACATGCTCCCAAAAAGGGTTCTAGTCCCGTTCCGCCATTTCTCGCTATCTCCTTCCATGCAAAACAACAACTAACAAAGAGCAAACCTAAACTCATATTACATTATTTTATATTGTAAGTTTGTAACCTATTTACTAACACTATGAGACTACTATCATATTGCATTATTGCAATATAATAAAACCCTAACATGGTTGTTAAACCCTATTTCATCAAACCCTTAACTGGCGGCTGAACCCTAATTTATCAAACCATCACTAACCAATGGCTAACCGCACCTAACAAAACCCTAAGCCGCAACTAAGCGCCGGCTAACCGCACTAACTACTGGCTAATTGCGCTTGTGTCATGGCTAATCGCGAGCGCCAGCCTGCTTGGGTCCATGGGCGACAAGCACTTCACAATCACAAATATTAGTCGCGATTACTTGAGGCCTAGCCGCGTCGATTATTCAGCTAGCCGCGGTTAGCTGCGGCTAACTAGAGCCATCGCGCCACCTAGCGCCCCTTAGCGTCGGCACTAGACCCCAGCCTAGCACGCGGGGATTCATGATTAACCGGGCTAACTGCGTAGTTTAGATGCTGCACAACCGTGATTAATTTTGATCTGCTGCAGCTCGGCCCGGGTGATTCCGCCGCGGAGGACGACGGATCTTGGTGGGGGAATCGCTGGAGGAGCAGGGGTGTCTTGGCGTCCTTTTACCTCTCTTGGCCCGAGGCCTCCTCGCTCCAACCAACCCATATAGTGATATAGCCCATGATTTACTATGTTTTGTATTTTTTAACACAAAATCACATGAAATGATGATAACAACATTGGATTTTTAAATCTTATTTATGCCAAAATGCTTGGAATAATTAATAGTATTTTAAAAAAATATGCAAATTTTCAATTCAAATTTCATTTGGGTGAATTTCGTTTGGTTCAAACCGTCCAGTTGCTGAGCCGGTTAACCAACGATTAGCCGTCGGTTTTGTAAACCCTACTCGAGGACTTGGTGGTTGCAGGGGTGTCAATGCGAGTGGACTTGAGGAGTCAATGCAAGTGGACTTGAGGATGGAGGCATAGGTAATGGTCCCTCAAGGTGGTAGATGGTTGCCATTAAGGCAACCCTTGAGCTGACCAGGGTCTGGGCGAGCTGGATCTCAGAATGGGCGAGCTAGATCTAGAGTTGACTAGGGGCAACGTAAAGGTAGAGGGGGAAGAGGACCTAGGCGCGGGGATGAGGCTCTGAGTAGCATCTGGCAGAGGGGCTTTCGGGTTGGCGCCGGTGAAGGACGTGGCAGTGGTAGCGACAAGGAAGGGAGAGGGCAGAGGAAGGGGAAGGTGCGCGGTGGAGTGCACGAGAGCTATCTAAGCATTTAGTTATAGCATTACATAACAATAGGGATATGCTCATACATCCTCCGTTACATATTGCGGTGAGCATTCCACTGAGCAAAAGAAGAGTAATCCAATGAGCTTTCAAGTGAGCAAAAGAAGGGCATTCCAGGGAGCCTTTCACTGAGCAAAGGTAGAGCTTTTCAATAAGCCTCCCATGGCACTGGAGTCAGAGCCATCAATTGCCGTGCCTCCGATGGTGCTGGAGTTGACGGCGGTTGGGTGGCGCTATCTGTCCTTGCGGGTGCGGCGATCAACCTCCTCAGTGCGTTTTGTCCTAATGAACGGTTCGAGACTTAGGTCCTATTCGTTTGAGTCAACTTCTCTAAAAGTTGTTGCTGGCTTTTGATCCTGAGAAGCTAGCTTTTACGAAAGCTATATTTACAAAAGCCACCCAAAACTTGCTTCTCATATTACAATACAATTTAGGTTTTTGGGAGCTTTTGCCTTGTTGGAAGGGAGTTGCAAAAACCGGCTTTTTGTTGTTTTTCTGACTTCTGAGGGTTAGAAATTGACTAGAACTTCAAACAAACACGGCGTCAGTGCTATCCGCCTAGGTCGAACAGGTGAGGAGGGGTGTAAAACAGGGTGTCAGTGCTATCCACTGCTGCTCTGCTCCAATCGGATAGATGTGGCTCTCCGGATACGCCCTCTGGTTGAAGAGGATCTCAAAACATATCATGTGCAATCAATCTTACGGTGCAACCACTGTGCAACCGAACTATCAAAAATTATAAAATTTTTGAACAAATTTATGGATGTAATTTATTGTTTAGTCTACCTATGTATGAAGTTTTATAGCAAAATTCATTTTATATGAAGGGATAAAAGAAAAAACTGATAGCTTTGACAAGTTCAAAAATGATAGAATTTTATCTTTTTGTAACTTTCGATATATGATAAATTTGAACTTGAAATTTTATACAGAGGTAGAGCAAGTTGAAGAGTATATATACAAATGTTTTCAAAAAGTTTTAAAACTTTTGATAGTTCGGTTGCACGGTTGTTACACCGTAAACTTGATTGAACATGATATGTTGCCATATATGATATGCATCTCAATTAGATTTTCATTAGTCTATCGAAGATGACGTGTTTGTAGCTGTAGCCACGGAATTTTTTTTCCATTATCAAAAGAACACAAACACATACAAATTAGTAATCTAGTTATATGCCACTGTACATGATTTCTATACGCTCCTCTCATCTACGTGGCATCACAAATTCTACATTATAAAACATATAATTACTTGTAAGAATTACCAATTTTGTCTCCATAAGAGAGATACTTATATCTACTTTTATATAGAACCATGTATGTTATAATTTTCAGATCACTTGCATCAAATGGTAAGAACAACCAGTACAATGTTATGCTCGAAACTACGCAGCAAGAGTTAAGGTGCAGCCGGAAATCTTCCTCTCTTTAACTTTGTAAATGGGAAAATAAGTTAAGGCAAAAGGAACGATGCCTAAGATAGAACATAAGGTGTAATGCAATCTAAGCTGGAATTTACTTAATTTCAATTGTACAAGACTAAAATCAATGTATCATGGAAACAATGCATTCAGATGTAAGGTAGTTATCCCTATCATACTAATGGAGTCGGCCGATTTCATGGACCTATTTTACTTGCTGGACGGCACAATACTGGAGATACTGATGCAGCTCACGGGGATAATAAAGGTTACAATTTACATCTCGATGGTATAAACATCAGCCTTCCAAAATCGAACATTTAAGTTCAAGTCAGCCATTATATGGTGTGCCTTGCAGCTGGATTGGAGACGAAGAAATAACTCGAAAGATCAAAGCAAAGTAGCAAAAAGAACTGAAATCCAATGGATCTCACTTCACAGCAGCCTTTAATCAACCCGAAGTAATACAACAGAATTCAGATTCACAGTTTGCCATTATATTGAGTTCGGCAACTGTTTGGCCTCTTCAACAGCGTAGCCAGTTTCGAGCCTTCTAGGATCCCTGCCTTTATCAGGCCCACCGATAACTCCCCATGTCTCAAACTGTCGTTGCCGAGCCCTAGCCCTTTGCTTCTCTTCCTCGGATTTTGTGGCAAAGCAATATGGGCATGAGACACCATACTCCCATTCTGGAGATTCCATATCTTCATCGCTTATTGGTTGCTTACATCCATAACAAAGTTTGTGGGTTCCTTGGGCTAATCCATGCTCCACCGAGACACGTTTGTCAAATACAAAGCATTCACCCTCCCACAGACTTTCTGCCTTGGGGATTTCCTCTAGGTACTTTAATATCCCACCCTCCAAATGATAGACCTGAAATGTGCATATAATAAACCTACCATTAGCTTTGAAACTATAAGGAATGTTCATCTCGAGGAAACAAAAAGCAGTTCAGAAATAACACAATGTGCATGAAAGAACAAAAGTGTTGTTACAAAATATTCCATAGAGTTTAACTATAGTATATATTGTTAGATAAGTCCTGTGCATGCATTTTCAGTTTCTGAGTCAATTTCTACCAGTTTTTTATTCCAGTTAATAGCATGTTCATTTTGCTTTAAGTTTCAGTATTTACTTGGTCAGTTGCACATTGCTGATTAATAGGATCATGCAAGTGCAGGTAGTGGGTGTTTATAGCCACGATCAGGAGTTATGAGGTTGTGGCTAAGTGCGTCTTGTAATAAAGTCATATATGCTAATAAATATATATGGAAAAGCTACCGCTTTGCGGCCCAAAACTTACTTCTGTTCTTGAGTGAATCTGACATTTGGTATCAGAGCCATGTGGGAATCCCTGGTGAGGTTCCCCATTGAGTGTTAGCCATGCAGGCCGGTAGTCGTGGCGTAGGTGGGAGAGGTTTCGGCGGTAAAGGCGATGGTGGCGCGGAAGGCGGCGGTGCCGCGGGTGGTTGCGGAGGCCGCAGTGGCAACGGCTCCAGGACGCCCCCACAACAACGCTTGCAATCGCCCTTACCCCCACCACGTCGTGGTAGGAAATGCGATGGAGAGGCGCGCGAGGTCGTCGTCGAGAGGGTGATAAAGGGAGCATCGAGCTCCATCAAGTACCTCATGCTCTCCCGCACCAACTACGTCGAGTGGGCGCTACTGATGCAGGTGAATCTTCAGGCGCAAGGCCTGTGGGATGCAATTGACCCCGGCACTGACGACTTCCAACATGATCGGATGGCGCTGTCCACGATTCTTCGTGCGGTGCCACCGGAGATGTTGGCGACACTCGCTATCAAGGACACGGCGAAGGAGGCATGGGACACCATCAAGATCGTGCAGATGGGTGTTGAGCGTGTCTAGGAGGTCAACGCCCAGAAGCTCCGTCGTGACCTCGCCAACATTGAATTCAAGGATGACGAGACCGTTGACGACTTCTCTATGAGGATCTCCGGCATGGCCAACCACCTTCAAGTCCTTAGCGATGCGATCACGGATCCAGAGGTGGTGAAGAAGTTCCTCCAAGTCGTTCCGGAGCGCTACACTCAAGTGGCAATCTCACTTGAGACGCTGCTTGATGTTGGGAAGCTATCGGCGGAGGTGACTGGACGTCTCCGTGCGATGGAGCAACGTTACCAACGCACTTCCAACGGGAATGACATGGCGCAATTGGACTCCGGTGGCAAGCTACTGCTCACGGAGGAGCAGTGCCAATCCCGACAGCGGAAGTTTGGCGACAACGGCAATTCTAGCAGCGCTCACGGCGGCGTCAATGGTAGCCATGGTCGAGGCGGCGGTGGCCGTGGCCATGGCGACAATAGTGGGAAGAGCGGCTTCTGGCAGCAAATTGCTCACGACCAATGCAAGAACTGCGGGAAGCGTGGTCATTGGACTCGTGAGTGTCGCAGCAAGCCGAAGGAGCAGGACCAATGCAAGAACTACGGGAAGCGTGGTCATTGGACTCGTGAGTGTCGCAGCAAGCCGAAGGAGCAGGCCAATTTTGCACAAGGACAAGGTGATGATGTGGAAGAGGCGACTTTATTGATGGCACATGGAAGCATCACATCATCGTCGCCGTCACCAATTGCGGCATCCCATCCAACCACCGGCGTCGCCATTGAGTGTGCTCTAACCCAAATTGAGCACAAGGCGGATGCGGAGGATATGGAATGGGTGTTGGAAACGGGCGCCACAAATCACATGACCGGCGTCCATTGAGCTTTCACTGAGCTTGATGCAAGTGTCCATGGCTCGGTCTGCTTTGGTGATGGCTCATCAGTGCATATTGAAGGTCGAGGCACCATTCTATTTGCCTGCAAGAGGGGGCAACACTGAGCTCTCACCGATGTCTAGTTGTCTACTATATTCCAAGACTCAGCACCAATATTCTCAGCCTTGGTTAACTAGATGAAGCGGGAAAAAAGTGGAGATCAATGGAGGGCTACGCATTGTTGATTGTCGAAAGGTCTACATGCTAAGGTACAACGTTCTCCAAATCGTCTGTACATTTTGAGGATTAAGGTGGCAAGACCCGTATGCCTAGCAGCAAGGGGGTCTAAATTGGCATGGCGCTGGCATGAGCGTTATGGGCATCTGAATTTTCTCGCCTTGCGTAAGCTTGCGCAGTTGGAAATGATAGGGGTTGCCCAAGATCGATCAGGTGTGTGATAGCTGCCTCATTGGCAAGCAGAAGCGCACACCATTCCCCAAGGAAGCCAAGTACAGAGCAACGAGGAAGCTGGAATTGGTTTATGGTGATCTTTGTGGCCCGATTACGCCAGCAACACCCGCCGGTAACAAGTTCTTTCTTCTACTTGTCAATAATATGACCAGATACATGTGGATTGTGGTGCTCAAGACCAAGGCAGATGCAGTAGCAGGGATTAAACGAGTCCAATGGCATGCTGAGGCAGAAAGTGGATGTTGTCTCAGGGCACTGCACGCACTGATCCTAGTGGTGAGTTCAGCGCAATCGAGTTTGGAGACTATTGTGCTAAGCAGTGGGTGGAGCGGCATATCACGACGCCTTATTCTCCTCAGCAAAATGGTGTAGTGGAGAGGCACAATCAGTCCATTGTCGGTGCTGCACGCAGCATGATGAAGGCGAAGGGTGTGCCAGTACGGTTTTGGGGAGAAGCAGTGACCACGGCTGTTTTCCTTCAAAACAGGTCATTAACCAAGAAGCAGGAAGGGAAGACACCATTCAAGGCATGGCATGGTGTATAGCCGGCGGTGAGCTTCTTTTGCACTTTTGGTTGCATTGGATATGTCAAGAACTCCAAGCCACAATCGCACAAGTTGGAAGATCGTAGCAGGCCAATGGTGTTGTTAGGCTACGAGGCATATTCCAATGCTTATCGTCTATATGATCCTGCTGCAGATCGAATGGTGGTGTCTAGAGATGTGGTATTTGATGAAGAAGCAAAATAGGACTGGAATGGAGGAATTGGTCGTGGTGAAGAAGATGAGCCTTTCATTATGGAGTTTTGGGCGACCTCAACCAAGGCGATACCAGCTGGAGTGTCATCTCCTTTACCAGCTGGGGTGCCAAATCAAGTGTTGCCAATGCGACTAGGTGGTTCTTCTCAGGGTTCACCGGCAATTGAGCATGTGACACCACTGTCACATGATTCTGGTCTGGATGCATATGTTGATGATGATATGATGATGAGGTACCTAGGTGTCGCACCTTTGACAATATGTTGGGTCCAACGGCTACACCAGGTTTGGTGCCACGAGATTTGGCTGCTGAGGAGCTTCATTTGGTTAGTGAAGATGAACCTGCCTCGGTTGAAGAAGCACCGGGAAATCTGAATTGGCGAAGAGCAATGGAGGAACTGCAATCCATTATTGAAAACAGGACTTGGAGCTTTGCTGACCTTCCGGCAGGTCATCGAGCAATTAGACTAAAGTGGGTTTTCAAGGTGAAGAGAGATGAACATGGGGTTGTGGTGAAGCCAGACTTGTGGCCAAAGGCTATGTACAGAGACAAGGTGTTGACTTTGATGGATTGGAATCAGTGAGGCTGTTAGCTATTGCTGCACAAAATGCTTGGGAGGTCCATCACATGGATGTTAAGTCAGTATTTCTCAATGGTGAGCTTGAGGAGGTGTATGTGGTTCGACCTCCAGGATTTGAAACCACAAAACATGCAGGAAAAGTGTTGCGCCTATACAAGGCGTTGTATGGACTTTGCCAAGCGCCTCGGGCTTGGAACACAAAGCTAGATATTACTCTGGTTTCTCTTGGTTTTCATCAGAGTTATTGTGAGCATGGGGTGTATATACAGGGTGATGATCACAACCGATTGATTGTGGGTGTCTATGTTGACGATTTGATCATCACTGGAGGAACCAACAGTGGGATAACCAATTTCGAGGAGATGAAGCTGCAGTTCAAGATGAGTGATCTTGCTGCCCTTCACTACTATCTAGGCATTGAGGTTGTTCAAGTAGCTAGAGGCATCAAGCTTGGACAGATGGCTTATGCTAAGAAATTGGTGGAGAAGGCTAGTTTGAAAGGATGCAATCCCTGTCAAACCCCAATGGAAGTGAGGCTCAAGCTTAGTAAGGTCAGTTCTGCACCAATGGTTAATTGTTCTTTCTATAGAAGCTTGGTTGGGAGCCTGTGCTATTTGCTGCATACAAGACCAGATTTTGCTTATTCAGTTGGATATGTGAGTCGTTTCATGGAGCAACCTCATGAAGAGCATCTCACAGCTGTTAAGCGCATCCGGCGCTATGTGGCTGGAACAATGGATTGGGGGGTGTTTTATGCTACTGGGAAGAAGGATGGTGAAGCACAACTGCTGGGATTCAATGACAGTGATATGGGTGGCGACATTGATGTTAGGAAAAGTACATCTGGGGTAATTTTCTTCTTCAATGGGGGCCCTATCACACGGTAATCCAGCAAGCAGAAGGTAGTGGCACTTTCCTCTTGTGAAGCTGAATACATAGCTGCAGCAAATGCAGCATGTCAAGGTGTGTGGTTGGCTAAACTCATAGCTGAAATGATTGGAGTTGAGCCAAGTATACCAAGGTGGACAATAAGTCGGCAATTTCTTTAGTGAAAAATCCAGTCCACAATGACACGAGTAAGCACATTAATGTTAAATTTCATTATATCAGGGAGTGTGCTGACCAAGGACAAATCAAGGTGGAGTTTATTGGGACAGCCGAGCAGCTGGGAGATATTCTCACCAAGCCTCTTGGGCGAATCAGATTCCATGAGCTATGCACCAAGATTGGTCTCTTCAATAAGTAATTTGCAACAGGACTTAGGGGGTGATTGTTAGATAAGTCCTGTGCATGCATTTTCAGTTATTGAGTCAGTTTCTGTCAGTTCTTTATTCCAGTTAATAGCATGTTCAATTTGCTTCTAGTCTCAGTATTTACTTGGTCAGTTGCACATTGCTGATTAATAGGATCATGCAAGTGCAGATAGTGGGTGTTTATGGCCACGATCAGGAGTTCTGAGGTTGTGGCTAAGTGGGTCTTGTAATAGTCTATATATGCTAATAAAGATATATGGAAAAGCTGCCACTTTGCAGCCCAAAACATACCTCTGTTCTTGAGTGAATCTTACATATATGGCCTAATGCTATTCGGGATAGAATCTAGATAGCATGATCAACTATACATAAAATGCAAATCTCAGGACCTCAAGTGAACCTGAGGACAAATTAGTTCAGTGATATACTACACAGTCACAAAAGAATGACATCCTAGAATGCATGCAGTTCAAATATAGTAATTTTGAACAAAGAAATCCAATGAATCTAATAATCTTAGGAAGCGTGAGAGTTCCTCCTGCCCAGCTGCCTTGTCATGTACTCAATTTCTATTCTCACATATTACTATTGCAATTGTTTATCTTCTATCCATCAGGTCATATCAATTAATTTATTGATCCATCGTCCGCACGTTCCACTTCTAGCCCTCTTACCTCCTGGCTCAGAAAAGGACAAGTCTGGAGCAGCATAAAGAGGCTGCCAAGCAGGGTTGCAAGTTAGGGCCGCCAAATGAAGTGACTGCACGCATATAGTGGCAGCACATAGATCTGGTTCCTTAAGGCTGCAACTGCAAGAATCATGATTTGTGCCTAAGTACACGCGATATTTTTCATTTTGCTTTCCAAACGTTAATGGAAGAATTGTTCAAATCAAGCATCAAATTTAAAATAATCTAAAAGAAAGTAATATTCAGAATGTTTAAATATAACACAATATCAAGATTCGTGTGGGGTACAATAATATTGAGAAATTTATTAGTAATGTATTTATCTTTAGTTATAATCATATATATTAAACTATAAGAGTTTACTTTGATGGGACGTTTAGTCGTTTACGTTTAGTCTTTTACACATCCCTTCCTACTATGCTGTTATTGCATTATTGACATTGACCAAAATACATACGTTCAGGTTTCAGTTTCACCCCCAGCAACTAGCAGGTCTCCAGCTAGCTATACAGAATCTGTGGTTTAAATATATGAAAATGGTATGGTTGTAGTTGTCATAAAAAATACTTTCAGTACATTATACTTTTATATTTTTCAGACAAATTAGTTGTCGGAGTGGACAAGTGGCACCTTGTTGACTTTGAAAAGTTTTCTTTTTAAAGAAAATAAATGTTACTCTACTGTGATTGGAGTGGAGGTAGTAGCTAACTAGCTATTCTGAAGTCTACTTGTGCAAGAAATTTGCAAGTGAATAGGAGATTAAGTGGTAACATCTTGAATTGTTCATATTGAAATTCAGCGGAACAAAACAAGCAGAAAAAGTCTTTAAAGGTTTACCTCTTTAAAGCCCTTGCTGAGGAGAAAGCTTGATGCCTTCTCACATCTAATACCACCAGTGCAGTACATAGCAACTCGTGGCAGCTCTTTGGGTTCATTGCAATTCAAGTCTTCTGACGGTACATCAGCTCCATCGTCATCATTTACCGATGACTGCTGACCGTTAGATACAGTCAATTGGAATTGATCATCAACCCAAGACGGAAACTCTCTAAATGAGTTAGTACACGGATCAACAGCTCTCTTAAATTTTCCTATGCGTATCTCATACATGTTACGGACATCAACAACAACCTGCCACATGAATAGCGTGAGTAGATACAGATATGGAACAAAAGTCACACGATTCAACGATATGAATACATAAGACAAAATCTGTGACATGAATGAAACACGCACAGTGTCTGGATCGCTTATCAATGCATTCCAGTCTTTTGGCTTGACATATTTTCCGACCATTTTAGTTGGCATCACGCCTGGGTCTCCAAAGGTCACTATCTGAAAAATAATTAGTAGAGCAGAATAAGCTGCATCGTTAAATATTCGACAATTCTACTAAACAACCAGTAACTACTATGAACACAAGCAAACTAACCTCCTTTTTCAATTTCACACGAACATGATCCCATCGGAACGGCGCATCTTCTCCAGCTCCAACAGGAGAACGGCTAGTGTGTCCATGATGGATAGCCTCATCCTCTGGAGTAACAGGTGACTGGATCATTTTCAATCCTTTTAAGCGATTGTCTGCTTGAATGAAGTTCAAGACTTTCTCCACAGCTTTTGGTGTTCCACATATACTACCATTGATTCCCTCCGGTGCAAGAATAATGCCACCTGAAACACGCTAAACAGCATCATAGAATACAACCATTCATCCACACAGAGTTGTAACTTCGCAAAAGGAAGGACCAAATTTGGTTTGCAGTTCATGCATCAGGAATTAGCAAACAATTTAACGATATCACATCGCTATGCTTCAGTAAGCTAAGCTTGATGTAAAAAAATCAAGTAACAAAATTAAACATCTTAGTGCATAAACAGTAAACTACAGCAGGTAAATCAAGACAATAGACTAAAAAAAGATCATTGTGAGTGAAGTTGATTTCCATAGAAGTGGCCATTTAGATGAGGGGTTTCCTTTGGAAATTTTCAGAATCAAGCTTAACTGAAGAAAAAGATCATAAGCAACATTATTTGTGCTTTCTTCTTAAGCTACAAAATAATGAAGCTTCGCATCGCTATTCCTCATATTTGGAATACCACATCCATGTATTTAGCAATGGATTTTTCTACATTGCAAAAAATGAATACATATGGCACAAATTAGAAATTTTCAAAGCAAACGCAGTATCCAGGTTTAATTTTTTATTCTATATATATACAAACTATTTTTGATCTTTTTATGTCGAAAATATAGCTATGCTCCATGTTCTTGATAAAGAAATCATTACATAAGTGCACGTATTGCACAGAAACTATCATGTACGGTGGAACTTAAATCATAAAAACAACAAAGAGATGTCACTAGTACGTCACAGAAGGTCGTGCTCTAATCAGTTCAATCCTCAAATTAGACTTATTCAGTATAAGCTTATGGAAACAATGTTTCTACTACCACAATCGTGTAATTATCTACAAAATATAATTCTTATAACTTATAAGCCCTCAATTCTAATTATCCCAATCGTGCTTAGCAACTTAGCCCCAAAATCTTGCAACATTGCCCCCACATCGGTTCAAGCATACCATAATGTCACAGGAAATGCATGCGACGTAGCAGAAAAAATTCAAAGAAAATAAAATCTCCAGATATGATCTTTGGGGGCTCACCAGCTCCTCGCAGAGCTCCTTGAGAGGCAGCCGCATGGCTGCGTGGTCCGGAAAGTCGGCGAACCTGTAGAACGACACCACCGCGAGCGCTGGATGTCCATCTTCCACGCCTCCGGCTCCCGCGTCCACCGCGAAGCTCCTGCTGTGAGGCGGCATGGCAGCTCGCGGGGCCCTGTCCACCTGCGGCACGAGGCGGATGTGATGGCGGCGGCGAGGGGCAAGGCTAGGTATGAAGGGCTCGAGGATTAGGGAGCTGGTAGAGGAGAGGAGGTGGTGGGCGGCGTCACTCGCCGCGGCCGTGGCTGCGCGGCGAGCGGCGGCGGCTTTGGAGAGAGTGGCGAGTGGTGGGGAGCGCAGCATCTGGGCTTCGGGTTGAAGAGAGAAGTAGCGCAATGTGTCTCCGTCTCGATGTTTATCTTTCGACATGGGCTTCAGTTGATTCTCATGTTTATCCTTCGATATGGGCTTGCAGAGTTGCAAGTAATATTTGAACTTGGTAGCGCAGATTGCCCAAATTTGGACGGACTAGGCCCAGGTAAATTGATGAATTCTCCCTTTCCCTATTTTCTATACCATATTATTTCCAAATATCATTTACTTGTAGGGGTGAAAACAGGCTGGGTATAGTCGGGTAGTAGGTCATATCATATTCCACCCTAATTTATTTTTTCGGGTTTCAGATCGGGTACGGGTAGCTTAAAATCGGGTCGGATATGGTTACAGATACGGGTATTTGCGGTCGGGTAGAAAATGGATATAAGATATTATACGGACGGGTAGATATCGGTTACGGATATTTAGTCGAATCATATATAAATTATATAGCATTCAATATGTAATCAAAATAGACTAACATATAATCCAAATTAGTCGGATTGTTATTGTTAGCCTAAATTATCAGAGTTATATCAAAATCTCAAAGCCTCATAAATAATTCAACATATTATGATGATGATTTCACGGTATAAAAAACTTGCTTGTTATCCTTTTTATGGTTTTAGTACTGGCGATGCTGGTGAAATTCTAGCAAGACCTATTTTGCCCATAGCACCCAATATTTCTTTTTTTACTTTTCATGATACACGGCGTGCCGCTCCTTGCCAACTCCGTCGGCGCCTCCTTTCACAAATCACCATGCCAGCAACCTGCATCGCCTCCCAGCACGTCACTTGACATCGCTCGTTGGCGCTCACTCAGCTGCTTCGCCTTTGAGCTCACGGGGCCTAATGGTCGTCTTTGCGCCGTGGCTCAACGCCGGTGCCGGCACTGCCTTATTGACTGTCTCGACCAGCACCGCGCCGCCACTACAGGCG
Organism: Raddia distichophylla; assembly: GCA_005191435.1. Lineage (NCBI taxonomy): Eukaryota > Viridiplantae > Streptophyta > Magnoliopsida > Poales > Poaceae > Raddia > Raddia distichophylla. The sequence continues at coordinate 306,708 of SPJY01025524.1, read as the reverse complement.
GTCCGTCTCTCCCACTTCCTTCTTATTTTCTCCCTCCCTTTTCTTTGTTTTCCTTGGCAGGAACGAGATTTGGATGTGTAATTTTGGGAATTTGGGGGTAATGGGAGGAGGTGTGATTTGGGAATTTGCATGTGTGGGGGATTTTGGGGGTAATGGGAGGAGGTGTGATTTGGGAATTTGCATGTATGTTTTGGGGATTTGGGGGTAACAATGGTGACGGTGATCGTTGTCAACATCATGTTCGTTCTCGGCGGGATCTACAACGACAAAGGCGGTGACAGGTTGTGGACGGTGGCGCTGGTGTAGACCTGCGGCGCACCCCTCACCATCCTGCTGCTCCTCTACTTCCAGCTGAAGTGCTCCGCTACTGGGTCGTCGCTCCTCAAGATCGCCGCCATCTACACCGGCATGGGGATCCTCCTCGCCGGTAGGGGCAAATATCGAGTACCCACCGACCGGGTACTTGAAACCGACCCACATTTATCAGGTAGCTTGCATATAATATCCGACCCGTATCTGGTCGGGTACTACCCGAGCCCGAATCCGAACCCGACAAGTAGCAAAAATTCTAATCGTTTTCAAACTGCCCCCTGTACCGGGTCGGGTATCCGACGGGTACTACCCGACCCGTTTTCACCCCTATTTACTTGATCATATCCTAATCATTATCCTTCCAAACAACATTAGATGGCCCCTCTTTCAACCCCTTCCATCACTACCTTCTCTTCTTAGGTGGCGATGATGTTGTCGGGCGAGGGAGTTTGGGGAGAAGAATAGGTGTTCTCACCGATGTTGGCCAAGGGAAATGGCGGCAAGACAATGATACTAGGGAAGGTGGAGGATGAGCAAGTATAGTGTGAGGAAGCAGGTGTAGGAGATGATTGCACCGAGTGTGAGAGGAGGATTATACGATGTTGCTATAAGATGGGTGAAGCGCTGAGGTAAAGGTGGAGGACAATAAGGTGGCTTTTGGGATTGGATTACTCCATGTTGATGTCATCCCCCACAGTTCTGGGCCCAAAAGTTTTCCCTAGGATCCGAACCTAGAGAAAATACCTAGGTTGCCCGGACCGTGGATAATCGAGCTGTGGTTTCTGACTTAAGCCAACTTTGGCTCGAAGGTCTTGATGATTTGGGCTATGCTTAGCCAGGGTGGAAGGTGATGGTTTCGTTTGGGGCTTAGATTCTCTTAAAGCCCAGACAATCCATAATACCATACGGTGGTTATGCCGTGAGTCGGTTCCACGGTGTGACATCTAGGAAGTTTCGAGTTTCCATGTGGGGTGCGACTTCATCCGACGTGTTGAAGGCAAGGACATCGAGATGTGAAAGGATCGGATTAGTCTTGGAGTAGAAGTTGGAGACATGTTTGACAAGGACTCCGCTACATACACTACAACGTGACACTAAATTACCAACCATCATCAGTTGGCAAAAATGGTGAATTACTAACACAATCAGTCGACAATGTTGGGTGACAAGACATATAAGTATGGTCAAATAGTCAGTCGGTAATTATTAAGATTTTTAGGGATGTGTTGTCTGTCGCTAAAGGAAACTTTTAGAGTTACTTGGTTAGTCGACATAACACTTTAGTCGGCAAACAGGTAGTAGTGTGCCCATAGAAATAAGTTTTTTATTTAAGCTCGCGAGAGTGAAAACAAAAATATTTCATCCTTTCCCACTATTATGGAACCTAATAACCAGGCCAGTTTGGTGGGCCCAAGCCTAGTACAACTAGAAGTTGTGTTCTAGTTGACCAACGTCCCAGTTACTTTCCACATTGGATCTAGTATAAAACCTAAGCAATCTACTAGTATAATTGAAATGTTTTAGATTATATAACTTTGAAACGAACACATGCTTTAATTAAAGGTGAATCCATTCACAAATACATACAAGAAAACTAGCACAATCTGCATAATTACCACTTAAACATCAACCTAGCTTAGTTTAAAAGAGAAGTGATTGATCTCAAATTATAGATAAGGGGTTTCTCCTAAGAGCCTTCCAACAACACAACAAAAATAGCATGTATTAATCATGCATTTCAACATGGTGATAAAAATCAATAGAGTTACTATAAACCTATCACTGATATGTAGCTAGAAATGTCACAAATACCTCATGATAGTTTAATCATCATCGAGAAATTAAGCTTATATCTAACCCATAAACCGATCAAGCATGGTTCCTAAATAAAGGCCTTGACTAGCTAGCCCTGTGCATGACTAAAAAACATAAAAAGGAGGGGTAAGGAGAGAACTAGAGTGGAGCCGGCGATGGGAAGGACAAGGTCGCCGAGGATGAGGACGACGATGACAGAGAGGATGGGGCCCCAGCAACGAGGCCACCGGTGATGCGGAGGACGGGGTTGTCGAGGATGAGGGCGGCAACAATGATGAGGACAAGGTCACCAAGGATGAGGACGACAGCGACGGAGAGGCCGAGGATACCAGCAACAGGTTTAGGGACCGCGGCGAGGAAGCGCTAGAGAAGAAACCAATTAGCAATGTGCGAGACTTAGGAACTTTTGGGACTGAATTCCACTCGTTGATAAATTCAATGTTATATAAATCTGTGTCGTGACCCCAGTACTTGTAATGGGAATCCAGCATCACGAGTCGATACTAATCCCAGTTTAGTATCTCGTGATGGACAACACGGTGGAATCATCACAGCATATTTAATTAAAGTGAAATAAGAGTAAACCATAGCATTTTATTACAAAAGCAACTGGCATACCAGTTGATAGTCCAATACAGGATTTAACATTAAGCAGAAACATCAGAGTAATACAATTAAATAACTATGATAAATTCCAAGGTGTCGACCCGAACACCTTAGCTAGTCTTGCGCTCCCTCGACAGGGCCTTCCTGGTCCTGACCGTAATTTGAATACAAAATATGTCCGCGAGCAATTTAATGAGTACGCGGCTACCCGGCAAGCAGTCCTTAAACATGAATGCAGGGTCAAAGGTGGGGTTAAGGTTATTTTGCACAAATCCTACTTCTAATCATATTTTAGTTGATCAAGTCAAGTTTTATTATAGTGAATGCATGATCATATATCTCCATACTCAAGTTCAACAGAAGGTGCATCTCGCACCAGGCCAATCCCACCCTATTCTAGTCAGGTTTAATATTGAAAAGGGTGAATCTACGAGCGCAAACCTACCAAACCATCCATGACCGTGGACACGGCTACCATGATAGTTTTAACTCTGCAGAGTGTGTACAAGTTTCCCCACAAGCCCCGTCTCATCCACTAGGAGAAACGGTACAAGACTTTTCCAGCCTACTACGCCCACCACTTCACCAGCCCTCTCTTAAGGTTTTCCCGGCCCCGCTGGTGCCCGCCACAGTAGGGCGCCCTACGTCTAGGCACCACCCGTGGGTCGTTCCCCATTTAAGCCATTCGGTCTCAGGAACGCACCTACCCCTCAGAGGAGATTGCAAGGCTCCTCCTAGGGCAGCAGTGACGAAACGTAACCGGACAGCCTACGAGCCAGGGGTTAGTGGGTTTCGTAGTGTACTAAGCCAGGGCCGAAGGCACAAGTGGCTGTACAAACAACGAAGATACATCTCCACCATCCGATTAACCACTTCTGTCTGGCCATCCGTTTGGGTATGGTAAGCCGAAGAAGTCAAGAGATGAGTGCCACACCGTTTAAAAAGATCTTGCCAAAAAGCACT
>SPJY01025524.1:198937-302219 GCA_005191435.1 Raddia distichophylla | reverse complement strand
GAGTTGTGGACGGCTGCGGCGCGGTCAGGAACGGCTGCGGCGGGTGGACCCCACCGAGACGCGTGTCACGGCGCGATTGGTGGCGTCGCCGGTGCGGTCCCGCAGGGACGCGGTTTGCGGACCCCGCGAGGACGCGCGTCAGGCGGCGGTTGGGACGGCGCGTGTGTCGCGCGCGCGCACGGCAGGGCGAGCGGCGGCGCTAGGGGCGATGTGGCGGGTGCAGACTGGCTTCGGATCTCCCGCCGGCGGTGCGGACGCCGAGGAACGCCGGCGACCGTGGTGACAGCGAACTACGGCGAGCTCTAGCGGGCGGAATACAGCACCAAAATGGGCGATCCGCATATGCATTTTACTCGCCGCGACTAGATCTATCTACTAGTACCCTCTACAGGACGAGGTACCTACAGGAAAGGGAGATTTACCTCGAAAACGCCTCGGGAGTGTCTTGAGCCGTAGGGTTTAGGTGTGGCGGTGGGGAGTGGAGTGGTCGGCGAGGTGCAGTAGGGTAGGGTCTTATAGGGTGCTGGGCGTAGGTTGGGGTCAATTGGGCTTCTCCTTTTGGGCTTAAAGTGCTTAAACCTCTCCTATGGGCCCTTAATCACATGCACTAATAGCCCATTAGCACTTAACTCGAAATTAAACTGATGCTAGCTGCAAAATGTGAATGATTTACCTAGGTTTTCTCTTGGAAAAATATTGGGACACCTAATAATTTTATTAGGATGTCACAATCTGTCTATCACTAGCGGTTCACACAAAGAACCGCTAGTGCTACAAACTATCACAAGCGGTTCTATGTGTGAACCACTAGTGGCAGTGAGGTTCCAGCGCCACTGGCGTCAACCGCCTAGGACTGTTATTAGCGGTTCTATGTGTGAACCACTGGTGATAGTGTGTTTCACTAGCGGTGGTGTGTGTGAACAACTAGTGATAATAAAAAAGGAAAGGGGCGCGAACAAGGCTCGAATCTGCGATCTTGAGGGTGAGCTTACGCTCAAGCACAACAGCCTAGCCAATGTGTTGTTCAGTTTTTATTCAACAAACATGTGACATAATTGCTTTATACACTAAATTCTATGCTATTCAAATAAGGTAGGTTTTATGAACCTTTTCAAATCCCGAAAATAATAGAAATCTAGTCAAAATTATTATATAGCTTCTATACAGCCATGTAAAAAAATAATAACCTCATAAAGTTTAATATAAGCTCTATATGTCGTATGAAAACTATTTCAATTGTTTAAAAATCGATAAAATTTTTATGTATGTAACGTAGGCTAAAATATATTAAATTATAAATGGGTTTATCAACCTTTTTAAAGTCATTTTAAATGATGACCTTTTCTAAAATTACTTTAAAAAGTTGAAAAATGTGAAATTCATATATTTCATAATTAAAGTCGACCAACAATTTATATATGTCATTGAAGTCAACAAAAGTTATCATCCAATAGTCTTAAAATTCATAAAATTAATGGAGGTTAAATTACAAGATTTAAACCATACAAACAAAAAACTAAAATTTGCACACTTGCTTTAGAGAAGTCATATAGTTAGCCCTACATGATGATCCATGCGTGCATATCCTGCTATGTCAGGCGTTTTAGTTAGACCAGGCTAGATGCCAACTCCGAATGGGGAAGCTCATTGAACTGGTTGTACTCGTCCTTATCCATCACATTGTCTACTACAACTATTCTTCTTTTTCTACTGAGAATGACATGTTTCTTCTTTCAGCGTGGTCGGCTACATAGAAAACCTGTAAAACTTGGTTGCATAAAAGGCTTCTCTCTATACCCAACTCGCTCGAGATCAACTAGCCATAACATAGTCATCCCATCGCACACCCCTTGGAGTATGGACCCGTCTGTACCAAAATAGGGGGATTTTCATATTTTGAAGATTACATAGTCGAGCTCCCAGATCTTCTCAATTAATCCATAGTACGAGCTTTTATGATGCTTTATCCAATTTTTGTTGTTCTCCTCTTGATATGTGTCTACGCGAACACCGCTGTTCCAGAATGTGCTTTTCCTGTCCCGCTCTATTGTGTAGAATGTGCAGCCATTTATGTCATCTCCATGCCATGTCACCACTGTGAATATCGGGCCCTTTGCTAGTCATAGCAGTAGATTGGCACACGGAGTTCCTGTGAATCATAGTTTGACCTAGTCATTGAAATGACGATTATGCTCAATCCTGATCCATGCCTTTCGTTTTATTTGGATATTGACGGCGCAGAGCGTCCTTGCACTCATTGATGTAAGGGCTCACCCATAGTTCACCTAAACGGTAAACGGTAGTCAGTCGGCCACCTCCTTTTTTGTTTAGACCGTTTACACGGGATTAAACGGTGTGTTAACGGCCTAAACGGTTTTGTACTGTAGCCATAAAAATGGTAAAAATACATGATTAAAAATCTAAAAATGTGATTTCATTTTAGATTTTTAGTACAATAATGGAGGCTTATACATTTTAAATTAATAATCATAGCAAGTTCATAACTTAGAAGTCAATTCATAGTTTCATAGTCACTAACTCACATGAATAATAATTCGCATTGACACTGACAAATGACTAATAGTTCATTGCCTAAACGGTTTACCCCCTAAAATGATAGTTCATTGCCTAAACAGTCACCTAGTCGGGATAAATCACTGATAAAACCGTTTACAAACCGTTCCGTTTAGCCCCATTAAACCGATTTTGACCGTTTTTGAACCGACTAGGCCGACTACCGTTTAATTCACCGATTACCCCCTAAACTTTGCAGTACGCCACCGACTACCGATTAGTCACCGTTTAAACGGCCGACTAGGCCATTTAGGCGAACACTGGGCTCACCTCAGCCATGTGGTCGAGGACAATGCAGTGTGCTTTATTCGGGGGTGATAGCCTTCCTTCAAAGTGTCCCTGTATCGTGCAACCTGTCATGATGGCGGGATACCGACACACCAATGGGATGAACTTTAGCTATGTAATTGATGCAGAATTCAAACACTTCCTCTGTAGCATAACTGAAAGTGCATCTAGGCCCTATGTGGATTTTGGTGATAGATAATGGGCCATTAAAGGGCTAATATGTTTTATGAGGTCTTGGATAGATTTTAAATCTTTTGGAATGGATTTGAACGACAGATGAAGACTTTAAAGATAAAAGGAGAAGACGGTGTATACTTAAATAGATTTAGATTTTTTTCTTTAAATTGAGTCTAAGGACATGCCGTACTATTAAGAGGGATGCGACGAAAAGTCACTTTTAGATGTTCAAAATGCTCTTGGTAGATGAAATTTGATACATTCTATCCACCAATCAAATTTGAGGGAGATTTGCTAAAAAAAATATCGGACTATCCGACGTTGAACCGGAATATCCGATGTATATCGGAATATCCGATCCTTTGTCTGATTGACCCCTCTCTCTCTCTCTCTCGCAGTTGCAAAAATATCGGACTATCCAATAATTTCTCCGGAATGTTCCGATATGGATCAGACTATCCGATGTTAGGCCCGATCGACCCCTCTCTGTCTCCAGCTGAAAAATATCGGACTATACGATATGAATTGTTTCCTCTTTTATTGATCCTTATATTAATATTCTCAAAATCATTTCAGGAATTCAAAAATAGCCTTTTTTTTATTGAGTTTCGTTCATTTTTTTATCGGACTATCCGACGTCTGTCAGCAGCAAATGGCTAGTTGGTGGGTGGTAGTATTTTTTTCCTTCCTCCCCTCACGGGCTAGGGTTGCCTTTCACATTCATTTCAGCTGAGCACTTAATGCAAACTCTAGCTCCTCACCATCCACCATCACTCCAACTCAAATCTTATTGATTGCACCTTTGTGGGAGTGAAGAAGCTATATCTAGAGGCTTTGTGTTGATCAAGCTTCATCCTTGAGCACTTAGTTCGATCTCCATGTTGGTTTTCTGCCGGATTTGTTACTCTTGGAGTTTGAGGGCTCCTAGATGGCTAGGAGTCACCCTAGAGCCACCTGTACTTGGTGTGGTGGCCGGGGAAAGTTTGTGAAGTCTGGATTCGCCTTTGAAAGGGAAGGATCTAAAGAGTGAAACCGGGAGTGCTTGGTGCAACCTAGGAGGCAAAGGGTAAAGAGGAACCCCGGCTCATGTGTGACCAAGCCGCCTCAACAGAGACGTAGGATCTCCTCAAAGATCCAAACTTCGGGAACAACTTCTTCGAGTCTCCTTGTGGATTTGAGTTTACTTCTCTTTATTCTTGCTTTATTTGCTCTCTAACCCTATTTCGTGCAGGTGGTATCCTTGTTTTACTTAAGGGCTTTAAACCCTAATTTCAGCAATATCGGATAGTCTGATTCCATATCAGATAGTCCGATCCATATCGGACTATCCGATATAACATTAGAACATTCGATATTGTTTTTTCACTGTGCTGTTTATTTGCTGAAAATTTTGTAAAGCCTATTCACCCCCTCTAGGCTACATATCGATCCTTTAATTGATATCAGAGCAAGAACCCTTGTTTCAAGTTTAGCCACTTAAGAGGTAAAAGATGTTGTCGGATGTTGTCGATGTGGTAAAGAAGGATGACCAATCTGGTGTTCAAATTCCTTATGATTATTCCTCCGCTAGTTCATCTTCATCCCATGGCTACATTCCGTCAGGTCGAGCACCCTTCTTTGATGGCGCTCACTTTGCGGCATGGAGGCATAGAATGAAACTTGATCTCACTCCACCTACCTATTGGGGATGTTGTAGAAATAGGTTGCACTGTGGAGAATCCCGAGAAGCTCTCGCCAAAGGAGAAAGATGATCGATACCGCAACCATCAAGCCGTCAATGCTTCGTTCAACTCCCTAAGTGCTAGTGAGTTTAATAGAGTGCATGGACTTGAGGATGCGAAGAAGATATGGAACACGCTTTGAGTGGCGCATGAAGGAACCTCTAGTTTCCGTGAATCAAAGATTGAGCTTATCAAAGGGAAGTTGGGACGCATAGTGTTAGAAGAGGGAGAAAGTTAAAAGACTATGTTTGATCAGCTAATGATTCTTGTCAATGAAGCAAAGAGACTTGAATATGATGATCTAACCGACTCTACGGTGGTCAAGATCATGCATCAGATCGTCACACCCAACAACAGCAAATTGGTGCAACTAATTAGAAAAAGGAATGATTATCCAACTCTTACTCCTCATGATGTACTTGGAAGGCTCTTAGCCAATGAGATGATGGATGTGGAGGAAAAGGCCGTTAAAGAACTTGTGCGGCCAAACAAAAAGAATAACATTGCATTGAAAGCAAGCCAAGATTCCAATGATAGCTCAAGTGAAGAGGTGAAGGGAACTTCGCTTAATCTCGAGGAGATGGCACTTCTAGTGAGAATATTCAATAAATTTTCAAGAAAAGTGGATATAAGGGAAAGTCTCATAAGAAATCCTTTCGAAAATCAAAGGGAAGACATTCCGCAAGAACATGTTGTGGTGATGTGAGTCATTTCATTACCGAGTGTCCTCAAAAGAAGAACGAGGAAGGAGATGATCACAAGAAGAAGGACAAACATCACGCAAAGGAGAAGAACAAGAACTACAAGAAAATTTCAAAGGGTCAAGCTCACATTGGACAAGAGTGGATTTCCAATGAGTCTAGCTCGGAGTCTGATTCCAAAAATGAGGGAGTAGCTACACTTGCCATCACTACTACCCCAATAAACAAGATGCTATTTGGTGACATGAGCGACGACGACAACGCATCTATGTGCCTTATGGCTAAAGGGCACAAAGTAATCTCAAAGTCCACGCTAAATAGCATCATTGACTCTAGTGATAGTGAAAGTGATTGTGATAACTTAAAAATTGACTTTTTCAATGAAATAAATATGTCAAATGTGAAAATGATGCTTGAAATTATTGAAAGGCAAGAAACTAGTTTTGAGCATGAAGAGTACTTGCTCATTCTTAAGAAGGAGAGAAACCTTGACGTGGACAAGATATTGGCTAGTGAGAGGGATAGAAATAAGGATTTGGTTAAGTCTTTAGAATTAGCCAAGTCTCAAGTGGCTCATTTTGAGATCACCAATGCTTAACTCGTAGAGGAACTTAATGGGTCAAACAAACCCATAAGTCTTTGTTGACACCAATTTTGTCACAAAAAGAAATAAATATAATAAATATTGATAAATTATGTTAATGGCTAAAACCCATTATAAAGTATGTATATTGGCATTTAAAAAACCATGGTTCATATTCATGAGGAGGAAGAAAGAGAAATAAAATCGCATGCTACCATATACGTGCATGCATGTTCATGCATGGTTTAGTTTTCGGCCCATAAACCAAATCCAAGGCAGAAAACAAATTAAGAGCAAGCCCGCGTAAGTGCATGGATTAAGCGGCCAATTAGCATCATAATTAGAGTAAGCAACGCCTGCACGCGCGTGGGAGTAGTTACAAAAAATTCAAACGCAGCCCGTGAGTGCAGTTGCTGAATATTCAAGCGCGGCGCTCCTCAGCCGATCGAGTTCGTGCGCGAGTGGGTCTCCGCGAGCAACCTCTCGCTTAAGCTCTATAAATAGCAGGCCAAAAGCTGAGGGCTCGGGGTGGTTTGAAAGGTGCTGGGAGGCTAGACAACACTGAGTACTAGGGGAGAAAAAAAGAAACGCTGTCGATCGAGTAGTATGGCGAAGCAAACTTCAGCGCTACTGCTGCTGCGTCTTGGAAGGAGATCAAGCAGGAGGGTAAGAAGGGATGGAGCAACAGTTCATCACGCTCCCCATGGGTGCCCTTTGGATTGACGTTCTTGCTGGGCCTTTTCTGGCCTCAACGAGTGCGTCTTCACTTCAAACGACTGCCGCATCACCAAATGTGGTGCACCATGGGCAAGAAGCAGCCTCCACTCAATTGGATGGCTTCCCACACGTGCTCTCCAAGTACGCTAAAAGAAGGATGCGGGCTGCTGCAAAGAAAACATCAAGAGAGTCCTCTGATGGGGGGCACTTGACTATATTCAAGGCCGCCTCTCATGACTTAGCTTCCACTAGCCGCGCCCCAAAGGTGGCTGGGGATAAGAAGGCGAGCTGTGATCCATCATCGCGGTTCCGCCTCACAACCCTTGGTGAGTGGCCCCTCCATCTGGAACGGAGGGCTCCACGAAGGAGCATGCGTCAACAACAAACGACCACACATTCGAGAACAAACATGAAGATGAAGGGGGTGGTCATCTCATCATCACCTGCTGAAACGTCGGTGAAAGAGGCATTCCCGGCATTGAAGGCGACATCACCAAACCCAAGTTCGTCCCAAGCAGGGATTTTTATTTCCACGGATGTTTTTTTTCATTCACCAGCGAAATAGGCGAAATTCATGAAATTCGAAAATTTCGTTCGAAATTTCGGACAAACTAGCGTCAAACACAAAGTGTGGCTCTAATGAATTTTGAACGAAATTTAACGAAATCTGAACCAAAAAACCCAAAATTTCGTACAAAATTATGGACAAAATTCCGGACAAAATTTTGACTGACAGACGTTTGAACACAGCCCTACAATACACTTATCGCAGCTAATCATTTCAGTGATTTAAGTCAGGGACAAATACAATAGTAGAAGAATTAGAATGGCACAGATGTATGTACTGCACTGTGAGCTGATCAGTTGACTGCATGTCTGCATTTCCATCTGTTAGAAAGCCTACCTTTATATACCGCGTGTGCAGCATGACATGATCAAGGCACATCAAGGCTGACATAGGAATTTTGATAGCAACTCAGGAATTCTATAGCAACTCAGCAGCAGGTTCTGTTTAAATAATGGCTCAAATTAGTACAACCGCAGGTTCTAGATCTTCATAATCTCATGTTCAAATCAGTACAACAACAGGTTCTATTTAAAATATCAAAATATCAGATACAAATCTCAAGCATGGCATGAAGCCATGAACCCCACAGTCCCACACACAAAAGCAGGTTGTAATCCCTAATAGTCTCATTGCAAGAAGAACTTGTTTCTTTTCTCAGACATCAAACCTGAAAATATCATAGCAAATCTGAAAATCGATAGCAAATCTAATTATTGTTATGCTCATCAGTACATAAGTGTACACACTATTTGTATGTTTGCTCATCAGTGTAGCTTGAATGAATTGATGAGGTGGGGGTGCTGGCAGGAGACAAGCTGCAAATGACAATATGCTGCCATACTGACCTGTTTTTGTTTTCAGTCGAACTATCGTTGGTGGTCTGTTTGATTAGTAGCATCTCATGTGAACTCTATTCTCATTACATTTTTCAGTATTCTCTATTTTTATTTATTCTTATTATATTTCCCAATATCGACCTACAAAGATTAAAGCAAGCTGATCATCATTTCCAGTACACCTTATTTTTCAGTTATAATTTGACGTTGCCATCTGCTGAATTTGAAAGAAAGTAATGTGGACAATAAAACGACCACTCATTTCAATCATAACATATTAATAACCCCTACAAAAAGCATGCTCAATCAAAGAAAGTAGGTCAAGAAAGGCGTAGGTTAAGAAATACCAGCAAGAGATTATCGTTTCTTTGATAGGATATTATCTTTGGCCTTCATATTTTGCTTTCTCTTTTTTGAACATTTCGTAACCACTGTAGCTGCATATATATATGCAAAAATGAGAATTAATTTGGATATTTTCAAAAAAAAATTAAAAAAATACATGCTTGTGTAATTACCTTGGTTTCCACACTCCTCATGGTTTCCACTATCCTCTCCATGCTCACTACCCTCAGCCGAGCTACTGTTATTAGACTCAGCATAAGAAGGGATATTACATGCATTCTCACTGCCTGTGTCACTTTCACTCATGAACTCATCTTCTTCCTCGTAGATAGGCATCTTTCCTTTCTTCGACCTGTCCTTTCTACTACTACTAGAGTGCTTCCTCCTCATCATTCGAGTGTACAACTGCTCAAGTGTTATGCCGTCATCTTCAGAATTCGACTTATTGAGCCACATCATTAGTGGGCTCGACTCATCAAACATGGCAGCATTAATCATCAGTGCACATGGATTCACTTCATAATCTTGAGTATGACTACCTTTCTCTTTTTCATCATGTTTGAGGCGTAACTTTAAATTGTAGTGGACATATAAAAGTTTATGCAATTTATCATAACCTAGCCGGTTTCTTATCTTGGTGTGGAGCAAACCAAAAGCACTCCAATTCCTCTCACAACCACTAGATGAGATGCATTGGATACTATGCGAACAGCATACTTTTGTAGCTCCTTTGTTTCTCCCCCAAACATTGTCCACCACAAGGCTACAAAAGGTAGGATAACAATAAGATATCGATAATGCTTATAAAGTCATAATCCAATTATACGAAATCTATAAATACTTACTTGGTGACATACGATTAACTACATTGCGTGCCATTGTCTCTCCAAATTTACCATCAAAGTTTTTGAAGGACTCAAATTCAGTAAGAGCTTGCAGCCCACTATCGACAGAGTCTTGAATCCTTTCTATTGCTTCTTGAAGCGAATTACAGTAGTCATAATTGTCGCTTAAGTGAAGATAGTAGTGACCTACTGAATCAAGAACAACAGTGACAAGTATAGTGAAAAAATACATAAATTGTATTGCATGGAACTTTTTATTAAAAAAATATAGAGAAATATACTAAAAAACATACTAGCTTTTTCCTTACTGGCAACAATTAGAGTGTGGCGTAGAGGCCGGATGGCGCCGTAGCGACGGGCTGGCAGTGAGGCGGAGCGGCCGGGTAGCGCGGCGGAGGAAGGGCGGCGGAAGGGAGGACCGGAGGAGGCGGAAGGGAGGACCGGAGCAGCAGCCAGCAGGCAGCCGCCACCGAGGAAATCACGAATAGAGAGGGGAGGAAGGAGCATGTAGCGTGTATACGCACAGCCTGGAGAAGCCCTAGCTCTGCTGGGCCGGTTGGTGGAAAAAAAATTTCAAATCGGGCCGAAATAATTTGACCGGTATGGGCCTTTCTCGTCGTGGGCCGAAACAAACGAAATTCGCGAAATTTCGACGAAATTTCGGCGAAATAAAAATCCCTGGGCCCAACATCTCGGCCCAACTCGCCGATTCCCCAACCGTAGCGACCCTCCCCCCAAATCCCCCAACCGCCCCGCGCTCCTTCCCCCAAATCTCCTCGTCGTCACTGTTCCACCTCGCTGCCGACGCCGCCTCCCCCGCGCCGTTGAGGCCGCCTCCCCCGCGCCGTCGACGCCGCCTGTCCCTCGCAGTCGACGCCGCCTCCCCGCGCCGTTGAGGCCGCCTGCCCCGCGTCGTTGAGGGTGCCTCTCCCTCGCCATCGACGCCGCCTCCCACATCGGCGTGGACGCCGCCTCTCCCTCACCGTCGACGCCGCCTTCCTGCGCCGTTGAGGCCGCCTCCCACGCGCCGTGGACGCCGCCTCTTCCATTGCCGTGGACGCCGCCTACCCGCGCCGATGAGGCCGCCTCCCACGCACCGTTGAGACCGCCTTCACATCAGCGTGGACGCCGCCTCTCCCTCGTCGTCGACGCCGCCTCCCCGCGCCGTTGAGAAACCCTAGAGGCCGCCTCCCCTACGTAGTTGAGAAACCCTAGAGGCCACCGTCGAGCATCGCAGATGTTCAGACGCGACCACCATCTTCTGTAGGGGAGGTTCTCGTCCTTGAGGCGGTTGTTCCGGGGATCGATTGGTGGCAGTTGAAGCGCTCCCCCAGTCCTTTGGGTTGCTGATCAACAATTCCCTGCGAGGTATCTCACCCGTGCCCCCTTCCTGCTCATCCACTTCCATTCCTCTCCCCCATTTCATTTTAGCTTGCTGTAATGTGAATGTGAAGAAATGTATATGTTGATTGTGAATGTGAATGTGTAGTGTAATTGTTCTATTTGCTATGGGATATAGTGATATGGGATTTCGGTGATATAGTTCCAATTGCTTTGGGATACACTGATATGGGATTTCAGTGATATAGTGTAATTGAATGTATAATGTATTTTTGTTTTCGATAGCGCGTTGCTTGATCACTATTGAACAATGTATAATGTTTCAGCATTCTGTTATTTCAGATTGCTTTTTAGATTGTTTCAGCATTCTATTGGTGTCTGTTTTATATAGTTGTGGGCTTGGTTTTGGCTGCTTGGGGTGTTCGGTTGGTCGGTTCTACTCGCACTCGTAGCTTGTGGGTTTGGCTTGTGCTGAATTTAGAAATTTGAGATGAATTGCTGATTTTGAGACCAGATTGTTACAAGTTGTTCTTACAAGTTGTTCCAGTAGGGTTCACATGCTGTTCCAGTGGTGCAATTAAGTTGTTCCAGTGATTTTTGTGTTTCTAATCCAGCTGTTCTCTTTTTTTTTTTTGTTTCAGGTGGTACACATTGCCTCTGAAGAAATGGCAAACGACGACGACACGCCCAATCTGAAGTTCAGGTTCAGTTCAAAGGGTATGTATCGGTTTGTGTCTGAGCTTCAAGACTACCAGAAGGAGTTTGTTCGGAAGCATGGATTCGAGTGTTTGTTGACTCTTTCATCATTCACACCTCCTAGCCGGTTGATCGAGTGGATGATCAAGAACATCGATCCTGACCTCTGTCAGTTTCGTTTCAAGAACAAGTCGATCATATTCACAAGGGACATGGTAAGCAAGGTGCTTGGCATACCTTCAGGGGACAAGCCCTTCTTGTTGACTGGCGACGACGATGCCATTGAGCATGTCAAGGAGCAGTTCAGGGTAGGGTATAGGTACCCGATCAATAGGGCAGCACAAGTAGCCAAAGACAGCACCGATGAGCTTGATTTCATGAGGGCTTTCCTGCTGGTTGCGCTGGCCAATGTTCTTGTTCCGAAGACAAATTTCAGCATCGCCATTGAGTACCTGCACACCTTTGCCAACATGGATGCCTTCGTAGAGTTGGATTGGGACAGCCATGTGCTTAGCAAGACCATGGACGAGGTTAGAAGGATTCGTAAAGTCATTAGAGATAAACCAGACACATCCTTCAACGCCGGGGCATGCCTACCCATTCTTGCCGTACGTGCCGTTTTCTCTCTTTGCTTTTTTAATACCCTTTTTACTGCACGTTGATGTGTTCCTGTAGGTGAACCATATTTGTTCCAGTAGGCAAACTATATTGTTCATGTAGGCAAAGTTAATTGTTCCAGTAGGCAAATTTAATTGTTCCAGTAGGCAAAACATTATTGTTCCACTAGTCGAACCTTGTTGTTCCAGTAGGCAAATTTTATTGTTCCAGTAAGCAAAGTTAATTGTTCCAGTAGGCAAACCATATTGTTCCTGTAGGCAAAATTAATTGTTCCAGTGGCAAATTTAATTGTTCCAGCGGCTGATTACATGTATTCTTTTTCTTCTTTCATGGGGACCCCTCGCAAATCGTGTATATGGATCATGTCCAGCTGTCGGCTGCGTTCATGGCCAAGATGGACTACCGCACACCCAGGTTGTGCCATGTGACATCCGAGAACTTCAAAAATCTTGAAAAAGAGGACAAAAGAAGGTTATCCATGAAGAAGATTTTGTTTGGCGAGTTAAATGTTTCTTTTCCCTTTTTCAACAGCCATCTTTTTTTGTGTGTTTACATCTCATGCGATGATGTCGCGATAGCATAATCATTCTTTCTTGTTCTATTATATGTTTTTTGTTTGCAGTTTCGAGGTATTGAAAACACGCCGTACGCTGAACAGCCAGCTGCTGCCGAGACAAGGCAGTCAAACCACCTAGGTAAATTCCCCTCCACTATTTTTTGTGTTATTTGCATGTTTTTTATTGTTTCTTTTTTGTCCACATGGTGTTCGTTTCGAGGTATTGAAAACACGCCGTACGCCGAACAGCCAGCTGCTGCTGAGACAATTGATTCGGCCACCTTCGAGGAATGGAATAGGCTGGCCTCCCAGCAAGGCAGTCAGACCACCCAGGTAAATTCCCCTCCACTATTATTTGTGTTTATTTGCATGTTTTTTTATTGTTTCTGTTTTGTCCACACGGTGTTCTGTATTTTTTGTTCCAGCTCTGTAGTTTGTATACCATGCCGTCCACATATAGAACTGCTCCACCATTATTTTTTTGTTCCGTATGCTTTAGTGTATTGTTTTAGTAGCATCTTATAAGTTGTTCCATAACCGTTGCACATGATATACATAACTGTTTCACCATTAGTGTATCTTTTTTTCTTGCTTCAGTAGTATCTTTACAAGTTGTTCCAGCAGCTCTTTTTAGATTGTTTAAACAGTTCTTATAAGTTGTTCCATCAGTGCTTATATGTCGTTACAGTAGTGCACATAAGTTGTTCAAGCAGTGCTTTTTTGGTATATTGTTCTAGTATTGATAGTATTTTCTCGTTTCACTCAAGTCACTAGTTGTTTCGTCCTTTTTGAGCAGTTACCACCCAACATCCAGGCCATTGCTGACAAATATTACAAATCATGGGAGAAAGATTTTGATGTTGCTATTTCACAAATTAAGCAGTCGCACCAGAAGAAGATGGCTGCATTTGCCATGGAGGTAATGGAGGCTATGGGCACAACACAAGCTGGATTGGTGGCTAGCAACCTCTCATTCCCAATGCATGGGACATCCAGTGCCGCAGCAGCAAAGGGTAATGACGAGGATGAACATATGACAGCTTCAAGGTTTGAGGAAAGTATTGGGGGGCGTACATCCGAGGTTGGCGCACAGGATGACGTGCGGCCTGATGATGACATCTCTAGCCCTGCCAGGGATACCGTTGGGGACGACACTGCTGGTGCAGATGTCGCGCCACAGAAGGGGAGCAGCCCAGCACCGGCAAGCCCTGTCAGACACGCTCCACTTGCGGTGTCAGCCACCCCAGCATTGTCAAGCCCTACCACACATGTCTCTCCTAGCGTGGTTGCTAGCCCACCACCGCCGAGCCCTACCAGACATGCTCACCTGGGAGAGGCTAGCCCTGCCATTCATGGAGGGGCTCGGAGCATTGATGACATCGTCGGTGAGCTTTGCAAGGAGCAACCACCTGCCGGCGGCAGCCCAACCAGGAGCGTTGGAGTGCCCGGGAGCCCCTCACGTGCAAGGCCGCCGTCACCCGCGGATCTCATTGTACCTCCATCTTTCGAGCTGTTGCCAGATTTACCTGATTCAGAATTATATTCTCCTTCAGGAAGCAGCTCCACCGCAGCCCCAACAAATGGTATGATTTTAAACCCTATTGTTATTTGTTCTAGTAGTCAAACTTATTGTTCCAATAGGGAAGTTTTATTGTTCCAGTAGGCTAAAACTTATTTTGTTCCATCAAGCATTTTTATTGTTCCCGCATGCAAGATTTATTGTTCCAGTAGTCCAACCTTATTTGCTCTAGTATGAAAACCTTTTTTGTTCCACTATTCAGAATTTATTGTTCCAGTAGATAAACCTTGTTGTTCCAGAAGCAAAGTATAATTGTTCCAGTAGGCAAACTTTTTATTTTGTTCCAGCATGCAAACATCTTATTTTCTGGTTGCAGTAGACAAACATCTTGTCTAGTTTGTTTTCATCCATCATATCTTATTGTTTCCAATACATCCCCATTTGCAGACAAACCCGACACTTTCACTATCGATGATGTGAGCAGTGGCCCAAGCACGCATGAGAAGAAGACGAGGAAGAAGAGGGCAGCAAAACCATTGGATGATGGGAAAAAGCTAAAGAAACTGAAGGTCCATGCCAACATTCAGGACACATACACCAAATTCTTCTCTAGCAAATGCTGCGACAAGCCAAAAAAGGATGAAACACAGTAAGTGTACATAGATCTCTTTTTTTACTTGTCGCTTTTACTCTGCTTTTTGTTTTTTCAATCAAATGCTTTTTGGGGACAATTCACCGGGGGGAGAAAATTGTGACCAAATGCAGGCTTCCCTTCATCAGCACCAACAGATTCCACATAGACTATGAGAAAACATACTCTTCGCTGAAACTAAGGGGAGAGCTAGGTGACTGGTGCATGAACATGTATGCCTACATCTTCAATGCAGAGGCAGTTGAGGCCACAGGGAATGTAGTAAAGAAGTTCATTGTTCCACCGCTCGAATCGGTAACAATTGTGTTGTAATTGTTCAGCTACTTTATTCGTTTAGTTCATTTTTCTCAGCCTAAGCAATTATGATTTAAACTTTTTATTATCCCAGTTTGTTCCAGTAGGCAAACCATATTGTTCCAGTACGTAAATTTTATTGTTCCAGTAGGCAAAACATTATTGTTCCATTAGGCAAATTTTATTGTTCCTGTAGGCAAATTTTAATTGTTCCTGTAGGCAAATTTTATTGTTCCATTAGGATAAGTTTAATTGTTTCAGTAGGTAAAGTTTAATTGTTCCAGTAGTCCAAACATTATTTGTTCCAGTAGGCAACCCATATTGTCCCAGTATCCAAATCTTGTTGTTCCAGTAGGCAAATTCCATTGTTCCAGTATGCGAACATTATTGTTCCATTAGGCAAGCATGTATTTTCTTTGTAGTAGGCAAACTTTGTTGTTCCAGCTTCTTATGAACATTGTTT
Organism: Raddia distichophylla; assembly: GCA_005191435.1. Lineage (NCBI taxonomy): Eukaryota > Viridiplantae > Streptophyta > Magnoliopsida > Poales > Poaceae > Raddia > Raddia distichophylla. Next base: position 286,725 of record SPJY01025524.1, on the reverse strand, counting down.
ACCAAATTCATACCTTTCTGTTCTTGCAAAAAATACAGGTTCACCTACTCAGGGAGCCTAAAAATGTCAAAATCGACTACTTCATGGCCCCAATAAAACAATGGAATGACAAATACAATTTGGCTAAAAAGGACTTGGTAAGTTTCTCCCAACTTTCTTTTACAAATTACATTTGTGTTCCAGAAAGTGTACCCCATTGATCAATCAGTTATAATTGATTGTTTCATAAGGTCATGTTATTGTTTGTGCCGCAGGTTAATTGTTCCAGTAGTCCAGTTGATTTGTTCACCATTCTTTTTAATTGTTACATTGTGCTTTTCCAAATTTTTTCAGTTGCATTTTCCTCTGTTTTTTGTAGGTTTTCTTCCCAATTGTTAAGAAGGGGCACTGGGCTCTTGTGTGCTTCAACCTGCTGTACAACCAAGTAAATGTCTTCGACTCTAGCAGAGGAAGAAACAACCCTGCTTTAGATGCTGCACTGGAGAATCTGGTGAGGGCTCTTCCCTTTCTTTCTTTTTTTTTCATCTTCTGTCATGCATCATCAATACTGTCCATGTGTGGTTTTTAACCCGTCCCTATATGCATCAGATCATGAACTTCAGCGAATCAATGAACCAAAACAAAGTTGTTCCTTCCAAAGACTTCACGAAATTTAAGAGATGGGAACCGTTGACTATCCACAGCAAGTGAACATGTAAGCATGCCCCTTGTGTTGTGCATTGTGCCCATTTGATGCGAAACAACTTTTATCATTTTTTTTGTGTGTAGTGTGGATTGCGGCATCTTCGCCTTGGTCTATGTGGACAACTGGAACAGGAAGACGATGCAGCCGTTCCTTCCGGTACCTTTTTTCTCCTCTTTTTTCACAAAAGGACAACTATCTAATGCGCACATAGCTTGTTTGTACTGACACTTCAACACTCTTCTTTGTTTGTTTGATAAACAGGATAGCATCCCCGAGTACCGCAAGATGTTTGCAGCAAAGTTAATCAACTCCAGATTCAACACCGCGGACATTTCATGGGTACTAGAGAAGAAGGAACGCCGGGTGAAGGGCGCCTGATTTGTCTAGTAGTGCCATGCATATATGTGTCTTTTTTATAATTTCGGACGTGTGTTTTGTTGTCATGGGATGGTGGATGTGAGAACTTGTAATTTCGGACGTGTGGTTTGTTGTCATGGGATGGTGGATGTGAGAACAACTGCCTTTTGTTAGTACCTTTTTGGCTTGCTGTGCCCCATACACAAAACTTTTGTGATTTGTACATGAATAAAATGACAAGCACTGTTGATACTATATCTTTTTTTCTATATAAAGCATGTGGTGCTACCTTTTATTCCAATAGTCAATTCTTGTTGTTCCAATAGTCAATTCTTGTTGTTCCAATGGCAAATTAAATTGTTCCAGTAGGCAAAACAATATTGTTCCACTAGTCAATTCTTGTTGTTCCATAGGTAATTTTTATTGTTCCAGTAGGCAAAGTCAATTGTTCCAGTAGGCAAAGTTAATTGTTCCAGTATACAAACAATATTGTTCCACTAGTCAATTCTTGTTGTTCCATAGACAAATTTTATTGTTCCAGTAGGCAAAGTCAATTGTTTCAGTAGACAAATTTAATTGTTCCAGTATACAAACAATATTGTTCCACTAGTCAATCCTTGTTGTTTCATAGGCAAATTTTATTGTTCTAGTAGTAAAAGTCAATTGTTCCAGTAGGCAAATTTAATTGTTCCAGTATACAAACTATATTATTCCACTAGTCAATCATTGTTGTTTCATAGGCAAATTTTATTGTTCCAGTAGGCAAAATCAATTGTTCCAGTAGGCAAATTTAATTTTGTTCCACAAGGTGAATATAACTGTTCCACCAGGCAATTATAATTGTTCCAATAGACAACTATCATTGTTCCAACAGGAAAATATAATTGTTCCAGCTGGTAAATATCATTTGTTCCAACAGGCAAATGTAAATGTAATTGTTCCACACACACAGCCAACAACTTTATCCCAACAGGCACAAACATGAAAAAAAACACACTCATACATGTATCCATTTTCACAAACAGTTCGTCTACCCTAGCCATCATTCACCTTGTTTGGTGCATTCCCAATTTGTGGGCAAGTCTGCTTGTTGTGCCCCTCATTCTTGCAGTGCGAGCAATGTATTTTGTTACTTAGCCGATTCTTCTTAGCAGCCGGTTTCTCCAACGATGGCCTCCCTCTCTTTGACCTTTCGGTTGGGCGCCCTTTTGTTGCGCACACACTGGGGTTTTGGACCACCGGCATTGAACTGCCTTCCACCGCCGAATCCTCAATCCGTTGAACTTTCGATGGCTACTCATTGCCCCCTGATTCCCTTAACGCCAACAGCTTGCTTCGAGCAAACTCAGCTGATTCACACACAATCTGGTACCCTTCTTCACAGTCGCACCCTTCTGAAGCAAGGGCGGTCAATTTTCTACAGAGAGAGTTCTACCTCAATATGTTGCTCTTTGGCACCCCAAAAATTAGGGGAGCATACAAGCAGGCCCCCGCTGTCCTCGCGGATGCCTCGGAGGACCAACGCGGCAGCAGGTACTGAGACGGTATAGCTTGGACTTCGTTCTTCGTCATGACTTTCAGAATATGACAACACAGTATACCATCCATTGACCACTTGTCACAACTGCAATGATATGTCAATCTGTCCTCATCAACAGTCACTCTGTATCTCTTGCTGTTGCCCACGTCTGTTGCAGGCCGAATCTCGTACTGCATCGGGTCCCCAGCAAGCTCTTTTGAACACAGTGATGTTGTCTTCACCAATATTGGCTGGAACTTGCGGAAAACACTTCGTGTATAAAACGTTGCAGCCTGTCCCTCTATCTTGTACCTGCAATGCAAATGTTTCATTGTCGTTACACCAATCGTTCCAGAAGGCAAAACACATTGTTCCAGAAGGCAAAACACATTGTTCTAATAAGAAAATTTAATTGTTCCAGAAGACAATTTTTATTGTTCCAGAATGGCTAGTTTTTATTGTTTCAGAAGACAATACACTTTGTTCCATAAAGCAAATTTCAATTGTTCCATAAAGCAAATTTCAATTGTTCCAGAAGGCAATTTTAATTGTTCCAAAAGGGGAAATTGATTATTCCAGATTGGCTAGTTTTGTTGTTCCACAAGGCAATATTAATTGTTCCAGAAGGCAATACACATTGATCCATAAAGTAAATTTCAATTGTTCCATAAGACAAAACTTATTATTCCAGTAGGCAAAACACATTGTTCCAGAAGGCAAAATTTAATTGTTCCATAAGGCAAAACTCATGCTGAACATGAGATTTAGTGACTTGGGGGCAACATTGGATTATTTCACGCAACTACAAGCAGAGAGTGCTGGCTTCTTCCATGCAACCAAAAGGGATCAGGATGGGGCTTTTCAAGGATTGTTCTAGGTTGATGGCAGGACAAGGATGTTGTATGAGAAATTTGGCGACTGTGTCTTCTTCGACACTACCTTTTTCACAAACAGGTACATCTCCCTTGTATAATTTAAGCCGTTCGTGAGCGCTGGAACAATTATTTTGCCTTCTGAAACAATATAGTTTGCATTATGGAACAGTTTTTTTTGCCTTCTGGAAGAACACATTCTGACTTCTGGAACAATGTTTTTGTCTTCTGGAACTGTTACTTTTACCAACTGGAACAATGTATGTTGCCTTTTGGCTGTGAGCTGATATCCTCCTCCTCATCATCACCAGAGAGCTCCACTTCAATCAAATCTTTGCCAACAACATCATTGATTGTTCCATTGTCATACATCACATTTGCATTTTGATGTCATATTGTTCTAGTAGGCAAAATATATTGCTACAAAAGCCAAAATACATTCCAGGGTTGGACGAACAGACTTGGTGGTGGGGTTTGGGAGATGCTGAGCGCGGATGGAATTAGGGCTTGGGAAGGAAAGGCATGAGAGCAGAAGTGGCTAGCCGCGGGCGGCTTGGGTGCTTTTATAGTCCCAAATGAGCAGCTTAGCAATGGATTTTTTGCCACAAAACGGTTAGTTTTTACTGCAACGGATAGGTAAAACGGTCGCCTGTTTTCACTACGCAGCGATAGAAAGTTACCGTTGGAATCTGCCAACGGCTATTTTTTCCAGTGTCTGCACTGAAGGCTGAGTGCTCTGCTCGGGCAGATGTGATTCCCTGTTCGACGCAACAGAGTTGCTCGGTACTGGGCGGGTTTGTTTGGTCCCGAGCAAGACCTGTTCGGTTGAACCTTAACCTGTTCGGTCGATTGTTACATGTCTTTTTAGCAGCAAAATTTCCCTCTTCGTGACTTGGAGTCTCAAGAGGAAGACCCCTCTCTGGTGAGTCCTTCCACTTGAGTCTCAGGGCTAGCTGCCTGGTATAAAATTACGGCCCATTACCATGTCCCACTCCCTGACGGCCCAGTCGAACAGCCTGCCAGGGCCCAGATCCCTGGAAGGATCTATCTGGCCCATGTGCATCCTGCCGAACAACTCTTTGGTCGGCATGGTGCGCAACGGCCAAGGAATCATGTTTGAGTCCGTCTCGAACAGGAGTTCTGCACGGCTACGTGAAGACCCGGACATGGTTTCCCGGATTGGAATAGGAGTCGTGATCCCCAAGAATCAGAGTATACCTTATCTACCTCGGGATGTATTTGGCATGTACTGAGTTCGTTACGATCTCGTAGTTAGCCCGGCCCGATTATCCCCCGGTAAGTCGGTTCATCAGCACTATATAAACAGGGCTCCTACGGCGTGTAGAGGTCTAACAGACTTCGCATTGTCGCACATTGTTTCCTGTACATCCATATTCTCGCCGAGACTTGTTCATCTCGTCGAGTTCCATCTTGTAATCCTCTTTGATATAAAAGAAAAGCTGGACGTAGGGCTATTATCTCTCCTGAGAGGCCTGAACCAGGATAAAAACCCTTGTCACCCTGTTCATCGCTGGTTGCTGTTCGCTCTGTTTGGCGTGTCTCCTATCTCCCTTTCAAGAACCTTAGTTGACTTGAGATCGATATCTCAACCGTCGACATGTGGTGCTACCTTTTTTTTCTTCCGCCCTTGATTTCCGGTCAACTGGTGTTGTTCCAATAGTCCAGCACAATTTTTGCTCAACTACAATGTAATCGTTCCAGAAACCAATTATTTTTGTTCCAGAAACACAATTGTTCCACAAGACAACTATAATTGTTCCATAAAGCCAAGTCTAATTGTTCCAAGGAGGCAACACAATTTTGTGGCAACGTGAAAATATTTATTATTCCACATGACAACTATAATTGTCCTAGAAATCACAAATAATTGTTCCAAACAAGCCAATATAATTGTTCCAAACAAGCCAATATAATTGTTCCAATGAGCAAATGATTTTTTATCCCACATGGTAACTATAACTATTCCAACTGGCAATTATAATTGTTCAACAGACAACTATCATTGTTCCAATAGGAAAATGTAATTGTTCCAACTGGTAAATATCATTTGTTCCAACAGGCAAATGTAATTGTTCCACACACACAGGCAACAACTTTGTCCCAACAGGAACAAACATGAAATAACAAACACACTCATACATGTATCCATTTGCACAAACAGTTCATATATCCTAGCCATCATTCACTTTGTTTGGTGCATTCCCAAGTCTGCTTGTTGTGCCCCTCATTCTTGCAGTGCGAGAAATATATTTTGTTCCTTAGCCGATTCTTCTTAGCAGCCGTTTTCTCCAACGGTGCCCTCCCTCTCTTTGACCTTTCGGTTGGGCGCCCTTTTGTTGCGCACACACCGGGGTTTTGGACCACCAGCATTGAACTGCCTTCCACCGCCGAATCCTCAATCCGTTGAAGTCCTAGTGGCTGCTCATTGCCCCCTGATTCACTTAACGCCAACAGCTTGCTTTGAGCAAACTCAGCTGATTCACACACAATCTGGTACCCTTCTTCACTGTCGCACCCTTCTGCAGCAAGGGCGGTCAATTTTCTACAAAGAGAGTTGTACCTCAATATGTTGCTCTTTGGCACCCCAAAAATTGGGGGAGCATACAAGCGGGCCCCCGCTGTCCTCGCGGATGCCTCGGAGGACTAACGCGGCGGCAGGTATTGAGACGGTATAGCTTGGACTTCGTTCTTTGTCATGACTTTCAGAATATGACAACACAGTATACCATCCATTGACCATTTGTCACAACTGCAATGATATGTCTATCCGTCCTCATCAACAGTCACTCTGTATCTCTTGCTGTTGCCCACGTCTGTTGTAGGCCAAATCTCGTACTACATCGGGTCCCCAGCAAGCTCTTTGGAACACAGTGATGTTGTCTTCGCCAATATTGGCTGGAACTTGTGGAAAACACATCGTGTATAAAACGTTGCAGCCTGTCCCTCTATCTTGTACCTGCAATGGAAATGTTTTATTGTCGTTACACCAATCATTTCAGAAGGCAAAACACATTGTTCCAGCAGGTAAATTTAATTGTTCCAGAAGGCAATTTTAATTGTTCCAGATTGGCTAGTTTTATTGTTCCACAAAGCATATTTAATTGTTCCATAAGGCAATACACTTTGTTCCATACAGCAAATTTCGATTGTTCCATAAAGCAAATGTCAATTGTTCCAGAAGGCAAAACACATTATTCCAGCAGGTAATTTTAATTGTTCCAAAAGGCAAAATTGATTGTTCCAGATTGGCTAGATTTATTGTTCCACAAGGCAATATTAATTGTTCCAGAAGGCAATACACATTGTTCCATAAAGTAAATTTCAATTGTTCCATAAGGCAAATTTTATTGTTCCAGAAGGCAAAACTGGTACTTACTGCGACCAAAGCCTCACTGTGGTTGTCTCCCCTCTAAACTCATCGACGTCTCCCTTGCTGAGCATTGTTTCCACGTCATGCTCGTACTGTTTTACAGAGGACCATATTGATTCTGATGGGTGCACAAAATTCTTGAACAATCCATTCAATCCTTCAGACCTCCCTACTGTACTTGTGAAGGGAAAGAAATACTTCCTGAAGTAAACCGGAGCCCATGATCCTCTCGTGGTCCACATGCTACGCAGGTGCTGGTTTTCCTCGAGGTTGTATGTACAAAACATCTCTTGCCACCTTGTTTCAAACTCATCAATTGTTTCCGAGTCATTCACAACAGAGTGAAGCTCATCAGAAAAAACCTCGTTCAGTGACATCACCACGTTGAGCTTTTGCTGAGCATTGTTCATGACATGCCACTTGCAGCACCTGTGCATCGTTTCGGGGAATACCTTTGCTATCGCCACCTTCATTGCCCGATCCTGATCCGTCATGATACACTTGGGTGCTTTCCCATTCATTGCAAGCTTAAATGTCTCGAACAACCATGTGAATGATTCTGCTATTTCGTCCATGAGGAAAGCAGTTCTGAAAAATATCGTTCTCAGATGGTTGTTTACACCAACAAAGGGTGCAAATGGCATTTTGTACCTGCAAACAGACAATAGACAACGAGTGAGAAATTAATTGTTCCACATGGCTTAATACATTGTTCCAGAAGGTAAAATACATTGTTCTAGCAGGTAAAATGTAATTGTTCCAGAAGGCCAAATACATTGTTCCACCAGGTAAATTAAATTCCCCTAGAAGGCAACATACATTGTTCCAGTTGGTAAAAGTAACTGTTCCAGAAGGCAAAAAACATTGTTTCAGAAGTCAGAATGTATTCTTCCAAAAGGCAAAATTAACTGTTCCAGAATGCAAACTATATTGTTCCAAAAGGCAAAATAATTGTTCCAGCGCTCATGAATGGCTTAAATTATACAAGAGAGATGTACCTGTTTGTGCAAAAGGTAGTGCCGAAGAAGGCACAGTCGTCAAATTTCTCATACAACATCCTTGATTCCTTGTCCTGCCATCAACCCAAAACAATCCTTGGAAAGCCCCATCCTGATCCCTTTTCGTTGCATGGAAGAAGCCAGCACTCTCTGCTTGCAGTCGCGTGAAATAATCCAAGGTTGCCCCCAAGTCACTAAATCTCATGTTCAGCCTGAGTTTTGACCTTGCATTTGAGAGTCCTTTCTCGTGAAATCAAGGGTTCGAACACCCCCATGCAGTTCCCCATATATACTCATCATTTGAGAGGTCGATATATGTTCCTATTATGCATTGTCACCAACAGGTCATAGTCCGCGCGAGAGATGCGTCCGTGCGACCTATACATCCTGTTAACACTCTTGTTCTTCACCATCAGGTGCGTGTTCTCCTGATGGAATACAACCACCTCCCATTTCCCGTCCCTCAGGCCCATATCCATCCTAGCTTTGCAGTTACAGCGGACGACCTTGGCCCTTTTCCTCGAACCAAATGTTAGTACTTCTGGAACAACCGACTTGCCGTGGCTTTAGGCTTTCTTGGAGTTGTTGCTATTATTTGTTGCTGAGCTGCTCTGCGAGTTGTTCACCGAACCTCCCTCCCCCTCTCTTGGTTTTCATGCATGGACACACTTGAAACCCTATCGTATCCGCTCGTTTGTCACCTTGCTGCCCCTAGAGCTTGTTCGATGGATCCCAAACCCAACCTTTCGGCATACTTGTTGTATGTCTTGTATGCTTCATCTAGGCTATCAAACAACATGCCAACGTACGGAACAACTGGCTGTGAGCTGATATCCTCCTCCTCATCATCACCAGAGAGCTCCACTTCAATCAAATCTTCGCCAACATCATTGATTGTTCCATTGTCCTACATCATATTTGCATTTTGATTTCATATTGTTCCAGTATGCAAAATATATTGCTACAAAAGCCAAAATACATTGTTCCAGTTGAGCCAGTTTTAATTGTTCCAACTTACAAAAGCCTACATTTTATTTTGTTCCATACGACATAATACATTGTTCCAGAAAGAAAAGTACATTGTTCCAATCTGGCAACATACATTGTTCCAACAAGCAGACTACAATTTTTCCAAAAGGCATAACCCAAGTGTATTTCAAACTTCTTGAACAATTTAATGGAACCAAATCATCAAATCACTGGAACAATTCAATTACTGGAACAAGCCCTGGAACAATCGGTGAGTTTTTAGAGCCATACCTCGTCTTCCAAAGCTTCTGATCTCCCAACATGAACCGGCTCCTCCACGGGTTGCGCCGCCACCGCACCAATTTGGAACGACCACTTTCGAAATTGCCGCCCAACACTTGCCCGTGGCTGAAACAACACCTCCTCCAGGGTTCTGCGCACGTGAGTCATCTGGGAGGGCAGAGTGATCAAATCCCAAGAGGGTGAGGGTTAGGGGAACAAATCAGAGACTTGTGGTGTCACAAATCAGTGCTTTGGAGGGCTAGGGTTTTGCACACACTTGTATTTTCTGATCTTGGAACAACACGAGGACGCCCGGGGACGCACGAGGGGGGCGGCAGTTCCTGCTGGGCGTGGTGGCAGCAGGTCCCTGGCATCGGCGGCCGGCGACGGACGCCTGGGACACGGCTTTGAGGATGGGGGAGCGCCTGTTTTATATGGATTTGCTCCACTAGAACAACAATCGGACCCCCGGAACAACGCGCGTGAATTTTTGTTCCGCGCTCTGGCTGGTCAATGGCGTGGGATTTTTTTGGGCCGGAGCTGGGTCAGCGGCGTCCGATCTCGCGAAGGACGAATGGACGTCCGGTCCGTAGTCGCCCCTATATAATATAATGAATTTTGAGACGTGGTTGAGTAACAATCACAAGGTTCAATCGCACAATATATAGACATAGATGTATAGAGAGCACATGAGGTGAAAATCTTTTTTAATTTCACATGCCAACAGCTGATTACAAAGGATGTCTTCCATATTTAATTATAGAGAGAGTTTTTTTGAAAAAAACCCTCAAGCGATGATTTCATATCTATTCTGATTCAGTTTTGTCCACAATATCCCTATGGATGACCTTGCCGAGCTGGGTTTATCATGTAGGATTACAACACTCTAAACATGATCGCTACTATAATTGATCGTTTGATAGTAATGGAATATATAGTAATGAAAAAGTCTACTTCAGCCTTTCAACCATGCGTTGGGTAGCACTTTATCCTCTACCAAATCAGGTATTTGTCCCTCGAAAGTAAGAGCATCTCCGATGGTTATAGCCAACTGCTAGCTATAATGGTCATGTGACACATCCACTGTAGCTAAAAGCTAGTATATATCCTCCAACAGTCTGGCTATAGCACATACTACATGGGACCCACAGGATATTAATTTCTTTCTACCCCCACCCTTCTCCTCCATCATCTTCCCCGTCGGCCTCACCTCCACCCCGACGCGGCCTCCCTATCCTCTTCCCCGTTGCGGCCTCCCCTTCACCTCGCCGCGCCGTGGTGGCCTCCCCTCCCCTCCCCTCACCTCCGCCCCTCTAGGCCGACGAGCAAGGCGACAGCGTCGGCGTTGGCGGCGACGGTGCATCGTGGCTCTCCTTCGTGCAGCAAACAACGGTGTTGGTGGCAACAACGTGGGGCACCCCATCCTGCAGCGACAATGGCGATGCACGACACGGACCTGACTCCGGCGACAGCTACAACGTGGCGCGGCGGGCGTGCGACTCCGGCGAGGTGCGGGTGTGGCTCCGATAATGGCGACGGCTCCCTCCCCTCCCTTCAGGGCGGCGTTGGTGGCGACTCCAGTGGGTGCGGTGCGATGGCTTCTCGGCTGGCCCACCACCCCACTGTGTCTCAAAGAAATCGCTAGCACCCGACGCTAGATGAAGCGCCGGCGCTTAGCTTGGATGTCCACTCTCGCCTTCATCTTAGCAGTAAATTCTACATGAAGCTCTTATAGCCAACTGACCTAGCCATATTGGAGATGCTCTAAGAGCAATGGTGTAGATAATCCCGGGGGTTTTTTTTTAAAAAAAACAAAGGCAGTGGCTCTACCGTTTCCATTAAGATAGAGAGAGACAAGTATATACAAGCTCAGGAACAGAAAAGCGAATAGGCAGTTACAAAAGGAAGAAACCTAAAAGAAAAGAAAAGAAAAGAAGGAAGAACAAGGATAGAAACAAATTAACCAAAGTCATCAAACCCGAAGGCCAACATCCCGGGGTTTTGAGATAATTTTGCCATGGTGGCTGCCAACATGGATTAGCTAGCATTGCCAACTAGACCGATCATATATATGTTACTTTGTTTTTCAAAATACGAACCCTAGTGCATCGCGAACCGGGCGACCATTTCGCCGAGGAGATGGAAGAGATTTTGGAGCACTGCCATGGGCATTTATCACCAATATCGATTATTGGTTCCCTTGTAAGCATTGCGCCCCCAGTCTAGATCGTAATCTGCTCTATGCTCGTGCACATGTTCTTCTAGACGAGACGACAGGTACCTCACGCCTCCTCACCCACATGGCGGCGCCGTCGTGCCTCACGCAGGTGTGCACCCAGGCCAGGCTCCCCGAACGCCACCGTCATGGCTATGCTCGCGGCCACGGCGGCGATCGCCTTCTTCACTGACCTCGAGTCCTCGACATATATCGATCCTCTCCAACCTGTGGGCGTACGAACGCTGTGGGCGGTGCCAGTGTGGTTCGCGCCAACGGTACCTGCACGCCGGCTTGTCGGAGGCGCGGGCGGCCAACATGTGAGAGGTGTCGCCGGTGCCCTGGCTGCCTAGGGATCCTATAAACCAAGTCGCTGGGGTCGTTGGGATCATTTTAACACTAAATTATTATGTTTAACTTTTAAATTGTAGTTTTATATGTGTATATATTAATAGGTACGTAGTAATAAACAAGATAGGAAGGTGGTGGTGGTGCGATTGAAACAGAGAAGAAAAAGATAGGAAGCAATGGAGGGTGTGCTTCGGAGAGGGCCTGGGAAAATGCAGCAATTGAATCTTAATCTAATGATCCACAAAAATTGATCGAAATCAAAGATGAAAGGATGCCGTCTTCTTTGATTTGAGTCGACTGATGAGTAAGCAAAACCTTCTGTATTTGCAGAAAAATATGTATCGCTCGAAATTTTAGCGATGGATTCACAACGAAATTTCGACTATTAGATGCTGATCATGCAACTAAAAATCTGTATGTGTTGGCAAGTTAAAATATTCTTGTGGATTGAGGCACTAATTAAGATGTGTGGATGTTTGAAAACGGAAGCCGCGCGCTCAGCCAAAGTTGGAAAGGTAAAACGCACTAGCTAAGTGGTAGCAAAGTGGTGCGCCGTACGTATTCTTTACTATATTGAGGAATATAACTATTGAGGAATATAGCTAGAATAAGAATAGGATCATCAGTGACAATAGCTGTCTATCTTTTTAATAACCGAATTATTTTTTGTCTCTACATCGAAGAATGTATAGGGCTCAAATATCTTACGTGAGATAACAAAATGATTACAAAACAGAGTTTAAATGAACTAAACAACGTCAACAACACCAAGTCTATTATTATTCCTCCAACCAAAACAATTGTTAAAGAAACTTATAGCTACTAGTTCTATTGAATGGTATATTGTGATACTAATTTTATGGTCTTCATTTTTCTGAAGTGATGTCCACTGACGTAACCATATACGAATAGTTGTATGTCTGGTCTGTTTGATTTCGTCAAATTAAACCTTATCTGAAGATGTACACAGCTACTATCCATATCTTAATGAAGTAGACATATAAAAAGGGAATGGAACACCATCAATTAATGGGCATATCTCTAAAGCTACGTAGCATGCAAGACATCAGTGGGACGTTATTTACAAAAAGAAAATCGTTTTTTAACTTAAAAAGGAAGAGTAGCGATTTGACTTATTGCAGAATTTACAGCCTGTGCTGCTTTGGACTAAATGCGGTGATTAACGAAAAGTAAAATTAATTGTGTCCAGCTTGAGAGGGAGATGATTAATTAATTGACGTCAACACTGCTTATCTTGAGGAGATCCGATCCGATGGCAAGATTCAACTGGATCTTGCCACTGAATATCCTTAATTACGCCGTTCACCCTATAGATGGCCAAATGGACGGCCCGGCCCGGCCCAAGCCCAACTAGGCACGGGATATTTTGGCACGGCCCGTTTAGGCACAGCGGTGAAACAGGCCGTGCCGTGCCGGCCCATGGGCCGAGGCTAAGGCCCAGGCACGGTAGTTTGCATAACCGTGCCGGGCCGGCCCGAGGCACGACGGGCTAGATAGGCCATGTAGGCCCATTTAACAAATGGCTAAGAAAATATTCTCAAAATAGGTAAAAATGAGGCCAGCAGGCTTTGAACCTGAGTTCTAAGGCTTGTTTCCACCTCTGATAACCAGTAGGACACTTATTTGTTTGTGTATATTCTATTATTGTTTGTTATAATATACATACTATTAAATGAAAATAAAACAAAAACTAATCGTGCCGTGCCCGTGCCGGCCCACGGGCCTAGCCTTCAGCCCAAGCACGGCCCGGTCGATTGTGCCGTGTCGGCTCGGCCCTATCTATATCATGCCGTGCTTCGAGGCGGGCCAAAATATCGTGCCTCGTGCCGGCCCTTTTAGCCCGGCCCATTTGACCATCTATAGTTCACCCATTAACGATGGATTAGCTTTAATTAGCACAAATCTGATCTAGCAGGTACAAGTGATTTTACAAAAGAGCTGTGTAACACCCCAATTTGAGGATCATTCAAAAATTTGAGCAATTATCAAATTTCGTTTGAAATTAAATTGATCTGACACGTGGGTCCCACCTAGGCTCTATCTATCTCCTTCTCTCTTTCTCTCTCTGCCTGGTGGCCCCGTCGCCGCTCGGCTGTCCCCTCAGCCGCAGCTCTGCCCCTGCTGCACCGCCCTGCCCTGGCAGCTCCACGAGCATCACCTCGCCGCGTCGCGCCGCGCCCTCCTCTGCTGCACTCGGCCGCGTCGAGCACCGCGCCTGCCCTGTCGCCGCACCGCTCGCCCTGCTGCGCCATCAAGTGCGCCGTTGGGCCGCAGCACAGCCCCCAACGCCTATAAAGCCCCGAGCTCGCCCCGCCGGCCCAAGGTTTCCCTTTCCCCCAAATTCCTTTCTCGCCGACACCGACGCAAATCCGACAAATCCGTGAGCTTCTCCCCAATTCCTCTCTCCTGGAGCTCCCTGGAAACTCTCCTAAACATTTCCCTTCCCCAATTTCAGCCGAGGATTCCGGAGCCACCGGGCCGACGTGAACCCTGTTTCGGCCACCGCCACGTGCCTCGCCGCCAGCCCTCTCCGTCCATCCTCGCGCCCGTCTGTAAGCTTCGTAAGCAACCGCAACCCCTCCTCATGCTCCCCGCCAAGTCTCTTGCCCTGCAGGACAGTAGCACTCTCGTGCGATGCCAGCGAGCCTTCGGCGCCGCCTCCGTCACCGCGCCGCCGCATCTGGCCACCCCTGGCCTCGGCATGCGCATCGTAGGGATCCTTAGGAGCCGTAGGTGCCGGTGCGCGCATGCTCATGGCCGAAACGGGCCCGTAGCGCCGCCGCGCCGTTTCCCATCGCCGCCAGGCCACATTGTCGGCCGGAGGTAGACGATGAGTCGCCCCCGTCCGATCCGCACCAAGATCCGTGCCGAGATCGATCCAAGGAGTCGCTTACAAGCAGGCCCACAGACCAGAAAAACGCTTCGCGCGCTGGGATGCGAGCCCGGGACACACCTGTCCGGTCTAGTGGAGACGTCCTGAGCCGTGGGCGTTTCCTCCTCGCAGTGACGCCTTTTCGAAATCCGCCTTCGGCGTAGACGCTGCCACGGGCGCGCAGCGCGCGTGGCCAAGCCGTGGGCCAAATCCTCCTTTTGAGCCAGCTCGTGGGTTGGCTCGGCCCAGTAGGATTTACATAAATAGCTAGGGATTTAATTAAAAATAGATAAAGACTCCCAAAAATTCTAGAAAAATTTAGATAAATACTAGAGACCATTTCTAATTTTATAAAAATATAAAATGCATCACTGCATAGCGAAAATTTGCACTGTTAGATAAAGATGTGAATTTCCCTTTTAAGAAATGATTAAAGAAATGCTAGGGTATTAATGTTTATATTAATTAATGAATTAGACCCAATTATTCTTTAGAAAATATAATGGATAGGTAAATGTCTTAGCAAATTCAGAACAATTGCATCTGCCTTTAGTAATTTAATATTTTCTTAGGATTATTAATTGCTAAACCCAATATTTAAAGAGCTCCTTAAGTTAAGTAAGGACTAACCTTAGAAAATGAATCAATAAGTGACATAACGTAAGATTACCTCACTTTTTTGTAAGAGCACTTAGTACAATGTCAACTCCGATAAACATTACCTTGTACGTAGGTTGAATTCCGAAAAATCGTCGTCTTATGTCACTTAAAACCCTGATCACCCTATTATGACCTTATCGTACGAAATCGCACTTGTCATTGCATAGAATATCGTACGAAAAGTAGGTTCGCTAATCAATCTTAGGCATTAATGCCGAGGGTATGACTCGTGCATGCATCATGTTTCTGCTACTGACGGCGTGTTCTTCACCAAACCACAGCGAATCACACCCCTGTCAGATTTCTACTCTGCTAGCCGACCAGCCCGAGTTCGATCCGATTCGAGCGTCGGGGACGACGAGGAGCGACACGCTGAGATTACCCAGGTTCGGACCCCCTGACGGGTAATAGCTCCTGCCGAGCCCTTAGCTCTTTTTCGTGTTGTGGTTGTGTGGAAAAACGATTACAGAATGCTTCCTCCCCCTTCCCCTTTCTCTCTCATCTCCCTTTATACATGCCATGAGTCGGCGGAGAGAGCCGAGGGGGTGGTAGTACAGTACACTAATAAGACTAGAGAGACAAGACCGGAGAGACGAAAGAGCGTGCTGCTGACGTGCTGAGCGGCGCCGCCCATGCGCGCTTCGCAAGTGGCCTCTGACTCGTGCGAACATGCCTGTGAAAGAACAGGCGGGGCCTAGCTCCCACCGCCTGACACGGGCGGCCAGCCTGATGACGGCAAGCTCTCTCTCTGCCGGTCAGTTTCGCAGAGCCACAGTGACAGTTGGTCAGACCTGCAGAGGTCACTGTGGCGGTAATCATCTCTTCCTCGGTCCATCTGAGTGTGATATCGCATTTAATGCACCTGTCCTTCGCAGCGGGAAAGAGCCTTTGCCCAGAAGACTCCCCTCTGGACGCTTCCCGCCGCGCGGGCCCCACCTGCCAGTGAGGGGGCCTCTCGCGCGCGGGGGAGTGCTCACCCGCGTGCTGGGGCCTGGTCGCCCGCCTGTCGCGTGGGGCCCTCGCCTGGCGCGCTGAGGAGCTCGTCCACGCGCTGGGGCCTGGTCGCCCGCCTGACGCGTGGGGCCCTCGCCTGGCGCGCTGAGGGGCTCGCCCACGCGCTGGGGCCTGGTCGCCCGCCTGACGCGTGGGGCCCTCGCCTGGCGCGCTGAGGAGCTCGCCCACGCGCTGGGGCCTGGTCGCCCGCCTGACGCGTGGGGCCCTCGCCTGGCGCGCTGAGGAGCTCGCCCACGCGCTGGGGCCTGGTCGCCCGCCTGACGCGTGGGGCCCTCGCCTGGCGCGCTGAGGAGCTCGCCCACGCGCTGGGGCCTGGTCGCCCGCCTGACGCGTGGGGCCCTCGCCTGGCGCGCTGAGGAGCTCGCCCACGCGCTGGGGCCTGGTCGCCCGCCTGACGCGTGGGGCCCTCGCCTGGCGCGCTGAGGAGCTCGCCCACGCGCTGGGGCCTGGTCGCCCGCCTGACGCGTGGGGCCCTCGCCTGGCGCGCTGAGGAGCTCGTCCACGCGCTGGGGCCTGGTCGCCCGCCTGTCGCGTGGGGCCCTCGCCTGGCGCGCTGAGGAGCTCGCCCACGCGCTGGGGCCTGGTCGCCCGCCTGACGCGTGGGGCCCTCGCCTGGCGCGCTGAGGAGCTTGCCCACGCGCTGGGGCCTGGGCGCCCGCCTGACGCGTGGGGCCCTCGCCTAGTCTCCTTTAGGACTATTAATACCCTGGTATGTACTGTACCGACAGTTACATTAGTAAGTAATTATTGGTTTGTTGTTATGAGTAGACGTAGGCAATCCCGAAGGAAGGTTTGGGGATGCCGAAGAGGACCATCTACTTGAGCAAGGCGAGTTAACACTTACTCTTTAGATGTAGTCCGTATTATGGAGAGATTGCGACTTTCCCTGGTGCGGATTAACATCACTAAATATCATGTTCATTACCCAGTTTTCTGTTAACTATTTTCATGCTTAGTAAACTACCTAATTGTCAATCATGTAATATTTACACATGCCTGCCTTTGAACTGTTTAGCCTTAATGACTGCCTTGATTGTCATTACTCTGGATAGCCTATGATTAGTCTGGTAACCACTTTAACCCTATCTAATGGGTAAAACTTGTTTAGACTGGCTTAGGCTTAACAAATCTTCTGCCTAATCGCCACGGAACGGTGAACCGAAATTCACCGGTCATTCATTATTATCATTCAATATGATATGACATATGACAGTTAGGGCTGGTAGTTGCATGTTGGGCTGATTGTGTTTGAGGTAAGGTCATATGGGAAATCGGTCTGTGTTGATCGGATTGGTTGGGATAGTCCAAGTGTGGTGTGGTCGATGACCGTGGAAGTAGAGAATGATCTGTGGGTTGCCCCTAGTTGGACATCCTGAGGGATGAGTAAGGCACAGGGTGTCTAGTGCTGGGTTTAGCCAGGGCTTATCCCGGAGGAGCGCGGAGTAACATGCGTAGCCGGGAGATCGCTGCCATCTGAGGGATGGTTCCATCACAACGCATGGCCATTGCGCGGAGTACGGATCTTGGATCGCCAGCTGTGAGCGCTCTGCGGAGGCCCTCTGGGACCATTCCCGGTAGGGACTGGCATGGGTCATCACCGAGGGTGATAAAAGCCACACATCCCCAGGGTGGCGGTCGGCTAGTGAGGGCTGGCAACCCCCTAGGCCAAGGCGGGCTTGCCATAGCATGTGTGGTCCACAACTGGATACCCAAATCCTGGAATGATGGCAGAACTAGGAAATGTTGGGGCAACCGGAAGAAGTCAGGAGGAACGTATAAGCTGGTATGGTGATCGGTTAAGCTGGTTGTGTATTTGGTCGAGAGTTGGTCGATTGTGGGTTGGTTGGTAGGTCTGGTTGTTTAGTTGGGTTCGGGTGCATTGTTAAGATGGAAAACCCCTGATTTTATATAAATAAGACAAATTCTATTTGATGCTAGTTAGGATGTTTCTAAAGTCTTATATACTCGGCTTTACGCAAATAAAATAACTCCTCTCCTCCAAATAAAGCCTTCTAACACTATATGCATTAAGGGAAGAGTTAACTAGCCAGCGTTTGGATGACGCTGACCTCGCCTTCTTACCTTCTTTAGTCGATGGAGTCGAGGATGACCCTTACGAGTGCCATGAAGATGACGGACATGACTATGGTGGACCTGAGGAGTCTTAGGGGTCGCTTTGGTCGTGGATGGACACTAGTCGATAGGGATTCTTTTGGGTATATATTTTGGTGACCGCTGTAACTCTAAACGATGTTTTGTATAGGCGTGTATGGGCCGCCTTACTAAATTCGCCTATGGGCGTAACACTGTTATGTAATATTTAGGGATTTTATTTATCGAAGTATGCTTGTATCGGCTATGTGGTCTTCCGCACTAGCGTACTGATCCAGTGGCTAGTGCATGGGATCGTCGACCCTCAAGGTAAGTTAAAATTGTGGGGTGACAAGCTGCTTATTCCATTGATCCTTGCAGAGCTACCATAAGGCAGCAAAAACTAGGAGACATGTTATGGTATTTCCTTTCGGGCTCAAAATTCACCCCAGCAGTAGCAAACACCACTATAGACATGACCTTTAATACCGGTTGGTAAGATCCAACGGTACCAGTTACCTTTATTACCGGTTGGTAAGATCCAACAGTACTAGTTTTTTAATTGGTACTTGTTTTCTGGAACTGATGCCTAAGGGGCATCACTACCGGTTGGTTAAACCGGCACTAAAGGTGTCTACATAGGCTTCGGAAAAAAGTTATGATATATTGGGAGAACCATGATTCAAACCTAACACCTCTTGCCCCCGTATATATGACCCACACATCACTCTTCTAACCAACTCACCCACCCACGCGTTTTGTTTATAACTAAAACATGCATACCTTTTTATCTTTTTCAGAAACGAGGCATCAGTATCGGTTCATAATGATGAGCCCCCATCAATACTGGTTTATAACACGAACCTGTATTGATGAGTCTGTGTGCCAGCTAGCTTGTACTCGCCTGCGAAAGAATCTTTATCGTTGCCTCCAACCGGTACTGAAAGCCCGAATCGCTACTTTTCCTATGAACCGGTACTGATGCTATTATCAGTACCAGTTCCAATCTAATCGGTACTATTGTACTGGTATGTTAACCCAGTTTTCTAGTAGTGAAAATTTAGAAGATGGCTTGAATTCAAATTTTAGAATTTATCAAATTTGTACCAACTTTGATGTTTTTAGCAAAAACGGGTAGTGTTTTATGAATTTTCATTTATTTGAAGCGAAAAACCAATGTGTTAAAAAATGAACTTTCAATTTCGATATTTTTAGCAAAAGCCTCTACGATTTTATGAATTTTTAATCCATATGAAATGAAAATTTACCCAACGACTTTTGTAAACAAAATACAAGAGGTATTAACCAAAAAAAAAGGGTCAACCCCTCTCTCCCATGACCCATCTGCTCGCGTCCCCTCCTATATGCTCTCATTAAAAAAACCTTGTGGGCCCATGCCCGCACCATCTTTTTTTCTCTCTCCTTTGTTAGCCCATAGGCCATTCACCGCACTACCATCTTCCCAGTTCCCACTCAACACAACGACGTCGTCGCCTAGCCCCCTCTACTCGCCGTCTCGCCCTCCCTCTCTTCCTCTTTGGTCAACCTTGATCTTTTTTGGTATTTTTTTTCTTTTTTATCAACTCTATTTTGTCAAGATCAATTTTATTTTTTAATGCCAAATGTTCCAAACACCTGGAGACTATTTGTGCTATTCTTTGTTATTTTGATAATTTTAGTTTGGCTCAAATTTCTCTAGCCGTTTTTGCTTTCAAAGCTACATGAAATTGATGTTTCATGCATTTTACTAGGAACTTCACAATAAGTTGAACCCTATTGCGAGGTACCATAAGAGTGGTAAAGATGTACTCCCTTCTTTTTTTTGTTTGACGTCTTTGACCTTTTGGCACGTCTTTGACCATTCGTCTTATTCATTTATTTTGTTGTGATTTGTTTTATCAATAGAGGTACTTTAAATATGTCTTATTTTTTATATCTTTGCACTAAATTTTTTAGTAAGATGAATGGTCAAAGGCGTATCTTAAAGTCAAAGGCGTCAAATAAAAAAAAAGCGGAGGTAGTATTATGAACTTTCGAGTAGTTAAAAAAGGAGGTTCGCTCAAAATATATAAAAAAGATGGAGGAGGAGGAGAGCGAATGATAAGATACCTTTATTCGTGTGTCCGGGCGGTATCAAGAGAGGTACCATACCAAAGATTCCATGTATTCTTCGTTTTATTTTTTGAGAAATGCTTGTGAGTCGGACGCACGTGGCCCAGCAGTGCTGACATGCGCGCCTTGCTGATGCACGTCGCTGCTAGCAAAAAATGAGCGTTCATTTTTTCTATTTAATTTTTTAATTTTTGTCTCTATTTCATCTGGAGTCTAAAATGCATATAACAAATTTCATAATTTATCTAAAATCCTAATTAACTCATTTTAAATACTTTTTATTTTTTATTTTTTATTAGCAAAATTGTTTCAACAGTCTATACTGATTGTTTTCAATAGGCAAAACTAGTTATTTCAGCAAGCTAGACATATTGTTCCAATAGAAAAAACTAATTGTTGTACTTGGTTAGACATATCGTTTCAGTATGCTAAACTAATTGTTTCAACAGGCCAAAAATATTGTTTCAATATGCTAAACCAATTGTTTCAACAGACTAGATATTGTTCCAACAGGAATGAAATGTATGAAATGGGTTCTTTAGGATTTTACATGAATTTTAAAATTTGTGATAAGGTATGAAATGTTAATATATATATAAGAAGTTCAATGTACAGTGCACGTTACTGTATACGAGAGCCTGTCGTTAATTCAATACATGATCGCTGCGCGTCTCTCCTGCTACCGTGTTCTCACCAAGCTATCGTGCGCCCAAATTGCGACAGGTACCCTGTCGTTAATTGAAAGTGCAACCGGCGCCTATTTGTGTCTAAATTTCAATCCGACATATAATTTTGCATAAACGAATAAAAAAAATATAAAAAATTAAAAATTCAATTCTTGGCCGGGTTGGTTTTTGGGCCTGCCCAATTTTGGTGCAACGTGCAATAGAAAGGAAAGATAATTTTTGATATTGTCGGCCGAAATAGGTTCGTGCAATATTAGAGAAACGCATGGCAGATTAATTTTGTGGGCCGTTGGCGCCACAAATTGAGTGAAAGAATTACCATGTCCTTTAACTGGACTGGACCGATCACTCCTGGCCCTGTTCTGTACAGTGGCTCATATGGCCAGCGAAACGCTTCCATCTGGGGAAGAAAATGTTTTTTTATATATTTTTGAAAAAAAAATTAGCAAAAACGGCCGATTATACGAAGATTAAGAAAAAATAGACGTTAGTCGTCCTCTAGATGGACGATCGGACAGTGGTCGATCGGCAGTGCTGGGGATCGCCGGTCGCCCATTGAACGGGCGAGAGGCACGGCCACGGGCACCCATGTAACTCACATAGCTAGCTCACGTACTGGACATGCACCTCATGTAGCTAGCTAGCTCTTGTAGCTCACGCACCGGACATGCTAGCTAGCCGGACCCTCTCGACCAGATGGTGGCCGGTCGGACATGTTATAACTAGATGTTCATGTCGGTCGGACCATTTAGCTAGCTAGTCTGGATTCTGGAACTGTAGAGATGCTTGTACATGCCGGACCATTGTAGCTCATGTACAGGACATGCCTGTCGCCCGTTCAACGGGCGACCAGCCCCACTGTAGTACATGCCGCGCCACCACCTCAATAGCGTCCTATCGCCCATCTAGAGAGCGATCAACACCTATTTTTTTGCTTAATCTCTATATGGACGGGCATTTTTACATAAAAGACTTTAAAAATATATAAATAATCATTTTTTTATCCATCTTGTTCCCTCCATTGAAAAACACTAGCATTACGAAGAGAAGCGCGCTGACTAACCACCGTAAACCAGGGATTTTTTTTTCAGCGAAATCTCACCAAAATTTCATGAAACCAGTTAATTTCGGTCCAAGCTGATAGATAAATTACCTCCTGAAAATTTTTAAATTCAACGGATTTTATCATGCTTGAGAGTAACGTATAAAAAAGAAGTCATATCTACCTTCTTTAGAAAGCCTGATGTAGTTTGGTGGATATTCCACGGTGGATCAAACGTGAATTGCATGCTTTGACTCCTGGTTTGCTATTTTTCTTATATTTTTTGTTTAAAATTCAAAAGCTCTATTACTCTTTCATTCAAATTTTACGAAATTCGATAATTTAGTCAATGTCCAAAATTTTTTATTTACAAAAAATAAATCCTTGCCCTAAACAAGCAGACTGACTACCTGGCTACGCAATCTCATTGCAGTGGACCGCCATTGTAGATCTGCCAAGTGTCGCTGTGAACCTATGTGTCGTTGATGTGCCTCAGGCCAAAAACAGTGCCAGCAATGATGTGATCAACTCACTCCACAGTCATCGTGTCCTAGATATGTTGTTGCTAATGCCGCTGCAATAAAGCGCCAACAAAGTGGAGCCGTGACGGATCTAGGCTCACATATGGACTAGGGTTATTTGAGAGGGAAGGGAGGGATAAGAAAGGCGAAGGAGAACACCATTCCCCTCCCTCTCGCCACTACCACATCATCATAGTGGGAGAGGAATGGGGTCGAATGGGTAGTGTAATAGATGAATGGTATTTTCGCAATTGTTGCATTTTTTGAAATACAAATGGTACATATGTTTAATACCTGGGCTCAATGATGTTTAGGCGTACTTGGCCCATTAGAACAGGTTGTGTGAACATTTTTGCTTTTCAAGACAGAGAATTGTACTAGAATATACTCCCTCCGTTCTTTTTTATTTGACATTTTTGACTTTTGGACACGTCTTTGATCATTCGTCTTATTTAAAAAAACTATGTAAATATCATTTATTTTGTTGTGATTTGTTTTATCATTGAAGATACTTTGAGCAACTTTTGCATGTTTGCACTAAATTTTTAATAAGACGAATAATAAAAAACGTGTTTAAAAGTTAAAGGCGTCAAATTTAAAAAACAGAGTGAGTATAATGTTGGATGCATGAATCTAAGTATAGTAGATCAGGTCATTCTTTCTACACAAAACGAGGCCGAAAGCTCAAAAGTGATGCTATTCATTGGTGGACTAGCCTCTAAGAATATTTATTTCAAAAAAAGTATCACATAATGTGTCTTTCTATGATAAGAAGCTGGGGTGTTACATCACCATGCTATGTTTGTGTGGTAGTCTCTTATAAACAGTATTTTCTCACTGGTGTACAAGGCTGTTGAGCCCCCACACCAAATATCATTGTTGAGAGCAACTGAGAGAAAAGATCATTGGATAGTATCTGCAATGTAATGGATACTTACTGTACTGTAATGACACTCTAATTGGCTACTATCAATTGACATAGATGCCTCTGAAAGTGAGAGAATGTAGACCGGGCTGCAACTCCACAACCCAAACACACATATGCCAACGTGAAGATATGTGAAGGCCCAACACTTCCTTTCGGCCTGTACGTTGTGAGCCTCAGGTTAAACAGGTCCATCCATGTGCCAACTCGACATGCAAACTGGCTTCGTATCTATAAACTTAAAAAAAAAATGTAGACATCGAAAAATGACAGTAGACAATCTGCGAAATCCAATACTTCGTTAGTACTGGCAGGATTTTTTTTTTTTTAAAAAAAGTTCTAGCAGAATGACCCGGCAAATCTGCTTAACCTCTTTTCTCCTTTTTTTTTTTGTGTGCCATTTTAGTAGTACTGTAGCAGTTTAGTAGATAAAGAAACTTCAATTCAATACTTTACATCATTCAAGCACAAAAACCTGGCTTGATTCCCAATGTAAAGAGCTAACGGAACAAGGTTATCCTTCTATGATGAGGTTGGGTCCCTGTGTCAGCAACTCAGCATCACTCAACCTCAGCACAAGGTCGCCTCCAGCTCCCAATATAAACTGCAGCTCAAGCAGGGGCTTGCAGGTTGCAGCTCAGCATCTCCTCCCATCAGAAGTTCATCACAAGAAATGGAAGTACTCGATGCATCTCGATTGACCGATGGGGAGCAGTGTCATTGACAGAGCACCGGTGGTGATGCTGGAAGAAGCGCCTGTTTCAGCAAAATCATCGACCTCCATCTTGACCGGAGCATTGCTCATAGAGGATGATGCGTCTCCCCACTGAAACTGGCGGCCGTAGGAGGTGCTCCTGTCGAGCTGCTGGTTGCCTCTGTATGAATGCACGGTCGGTGACTGCCGGCCGGTAGCCGATGATGTCAGGAACGTCGGCTGCTCACTGGTGGCATGCGAATTGAAGCAGATTGACACCGCCTTCCTCCTCGAAGAGGATTGGGCAGGGTTATCTTGAGTGCTGCCTATGGGCCTTGAGCTGCTGCTGCAGGTGTGGTGGTTGAAGTAAGTGACTGAGAACAATGGAGGATCATTGGTGTCCTTCTGCTGGACTTGTTTTGTGGCAGGGCACTTCATGTCGTTCTTGTAGGTGCATCTATAATAGAACCTGCAAATATAATGATATGAGACCAAAAAAGTCTCTATAAGTAGAGAGAAATCTTGGCCGAAGGTGCCAAATGCAAAATATTTTCGAGATACAAACATGGTAATACCATAATTGCATTAAAGGGCATATACATTTTCCACGTGCTCATGTTATGCCTGAAACGATAGTGAATGACAAAAGTACATTCTACAACCAGATGATTAGGTAAGAGGTTAAATCAAACTCTGTACCACATTTAATTGGCATTTGATTATTAGAACAGTAGCCTCCCTCAAAACTATACTCGTTACTGTTCCATAATCATGAAAGTTTTTTTAAAGAAAATTCTGAATTGTGTGCCTTCATGCCTGGCACTCAGATAGATTGTTCCTAATACGCCGCGGGGCTCGCCCACACGCTGGGGTCTGATTGCCCACCTGACGCGTGGGGCCCTCGCCCGGCGCCCTGAGGGGCTCGCCCACGGGCTGGGGCCTTGCTCGCCCGCCTGACGCGTGGGGCCCGCTTGGTACGCCGCGGGGCTCGCCCACACGCTGGGGTCTGATCGCCCACCTGACGCGTGGGGCCCGCTTGGTCTTCTCAGGACTCTTTGTACCCCGGTATTTATTACACCGACAGGCGCCTCCCATCCACCGTGCCGCCCGCCGCGTCGCGCCACCAAGCCGCAACCACCTTCGTCCCTGTCATGGCCAAGCCCGCACTCCCCCTACTCGCGACACTCCACCCGTCCTCCACCAGGGTGAGCGTCGAGGTGTCGCGGACGATGCGCTCTGACGCCGCTGACCTCCACCTCCGTGCCGTCGTCATCATTGTCTCCGGCGACCCGCACCCGGACCCAGACTTTGTCGCCCAAGCAATCAGCGTCGACACCGACACTCCGCTCTCCGACATCGTTGTCTCCCACCTCGCCCTGTTGTGTTTCCTCGCTCATTTCACTCTCCCGGAACAAGCAAGGCTTGCCAGCCGACGCACAATCCGGTCTGCCGGTCGCCGCCTCTCACTGGTCGCCATCCCTTTTGATCTCCACGCCGCTGGTGGCACCGTCCCCGTGTGCTACCGCATGCGCGTGCTCCTAGAAGGCCTTCCTCTCCATGCTTGGTCCGCCGATGTCGTCGAGCGAATCCTCGCCGAAGCCAGTCGCCTTGACGTCGTGGAAGAACCAACGCGGCGACACACTGACACCTCCGCTTTTCGCTTGTGGCTGTGGATGAGGGATCCGGCCTCCATTCCACTTGAAGCGGAGCTCGGGCTCATCGAGCCGTCGCCCTACATGGAGTCGCGCTCCCCTGGCGATCTAGGCCCTTCTAAGCTCGCCGGCACACCACGTCCACGTCCGCTGCGCGCCTCCGTCTACCGTGTGCTCATCCACATCACCATGGTGGAAGACTTTTCCTCCTTGCGCTCGCGCATCGGCGGCGGCCTCCCGGCTTTGATCCCACACCTTTGGCGCCCCGGCTTCCCCGACACAACGCCTCCACCCGCTACCGCAGCAGTTCCGGCAACGTGCCGCCCCTTTTTTCCCCGTGTTCGGTGGCCTGCTGGTGATGAAGATGACGAGGACGTCGGCGCTGTGGCCGTGCCGCCTCGCCGCCACCCGGGGAAGGAGCCATTGCTGGCCGGTTCCTCCCGCTCTTGCAGCAGCTCTCCGCGACCATGGCGCCGCCACATCTCACTGAGGCGCTCCCACCCCCGCTCGCCGCACCACTCCTGCTCTGCCGCCATCCTCACCGCCTTCTCCGACTCTGGCGACTCCATGGGGTTGTGTGGTCTCTACCCTAATCCCGTGCACTCGCCCGTGACCGTGGGCCTCATGGCCCTGAGCGCTGCCGCCTCAGCCTCCTGCAGTGAGGGCATGACACCTGCCCCCCACCTGCCTTTGGGGGCCACCCCAGAGCTGCCTCTCTTGGGGACATGGGTTTCAAAAACCCTCTCCCCATTGACCTCGTCCTAGCGCCTCAAGTGGGTAGCCTGGCTGCTCCACGAGCAAGCCAGGCCATCTCCCGCTCAGCCTCACCTAAGCCGTCTTTCATGGGCCTCTCTCCATTCGGTCGCTCCAGCCCATCGCTGCTGGGCCGCTCAAGCCCTTCGCTGCCACAGCCTGGGGTGCCGGTTCCCTCTCCTTCAGATCTTGTGACCTCTCCCAATAGCCCACTGCCGCCCTTTCAGCCTGCCACTGCTTAAACTTTCTCTCCAATTGCCACTCTCCACCACAGCCCACAACCATCCTTTATTTTTGACCCCATGACCATCGAGGCAGTGCTACCCGCTCCACCCACCCCTACTCCCACCCAGGCCTTTTTGGCCAAAGCCACCACCCCCTCAGCCACTCCTTTGCTTTCATCCCCCCTTAGGCACGTGCGCCCTAAGCCCCCCGTGTCGGCTCGCCGTAGCCTAGGCTCAGCTGGGTCGTCCCCAGTGCCAGCCATTCGCCGGGCCCAGGACCTCCTAGCTCGCAAACTGGGGATCCAGCCTTCACCCTCGGTCAACTCTTTGGCTGATCAGTTCCGTCCGTTGTTCTCCACATCCCAGCTTGACTCTTCAGCCGTCACGGATCTCTCTGACCTCTACAGCCTCTCTAGGCCATTGCTCTAGCTCTCCGAGCTCGGGCCGACGGGGTGGAGCGGGATGTCTCTGCCTAGCCCCCTCTCCAGCCTGAGTTGCATGTCACTTATGTGTGCGCCTTCCCCAGGATGTCTCCTCCTTTTACTACCATGCCTCCCCTTCGGGGTGGGGCCTTGCTCTGTCGTATTTTGGGTTTGTCAACCACCTGCGTGTGGTGCTGTTGTCCTTAGTCAACCACCTGCGTGTGGTACTGTTGTTCTTAGTGAACCACCTGCATGTGGTCCCTTATCGTTTGTATCGTCACAGCCTGCATGCAGAGTGTGCCCTTTTCAATCGCTTGTGTGTGGTGTGTTTGGGCCCAACCTTCCCCTGCATGGGCTTAGGTCGCCCTTGTACCCCTTGCCATCTGCGCATGGCAGTCGTCCGTGTTTCTCTTCCTCGAAGGGCCCACCTCTTCGGTTCCAGAGACCTCGTTTTAGTGTGCTTCACGGTTGTGCACTATGAGAATTCTTAGCTGGAATGTTCAGGGCCTCAACTCCGCTGCCAAACGTGATGTCGTCGCTGCCCTCGTTCGCTCCCACAACCCCACGATCCTCGCGGTGCAAGAATCTAAGCTCTCCAACCCATCTCATCAACTTCTCTTGGAGGTCTACGGGCACAGGCTTCAAGGGTCGTTGCATCTTCCCGCCTCTGGCACAAGGGGGGACTCCTCCTCTTTTGGGACGACTCTCAAGTTCAGCTCTCTGCCCCCCTAATACTGCAACACTCAATCTCTGCTCGGGTATCCTCCTCTGACGACCTAACCCAGTGGACAATCACCAACTTCTATGGGCCAACTGCGGACCCAGATAAAGAGGCTTTCCTCCAAGAGCTACAGGCCATCTGCTCCCACTTCAGGGGTCCTTGGCTCGTCCTAGGCGACTTCAACCTGATTAACAAGGCGTCAGACAAAAACAACATGAACCTCAACCGGCGACTCATGTCTCTCTCCCGGCGAGCCTAGCTTTGGAAAGGCACCGACTCTTGGCGGGGGTGGTGGATGTGTCAACTGGGCCTCAGTCTGCTCTCCATCATCTCTCGGGGGCCTTGGAGTCCTAGACCTCCCCGTTTCTCTAGAGCTCTCAGGCTCCGGTGGTTGTGGCTTAGTAGGCGCACTCCGCACCCCATCTGGGCTGGACACCCCTTCCTCGCTTCGGGATTGAACCAAGCTCTCCTCAGGGTGGGAACCCTCGCCACACTGGGCAACGACTCTTCTATCTCTTTCTGGGAAGACCATTGTCTCCATCAAACTGCCCCAAGGCACCTGGCACCATCGCTGTTCAAGGCCTCTACTAGAAAGGGCAGAACGGTCCGCGACACAATTTCAAACAGCACTTGGATCTCTGATCTCGCAGGAAACCTCACTATCCAGATGATCTCAGAGCTGATCTCACTGCTTAGCTAGTTAGCAGCGATCCAGCTCAACCTCGAGGTGCCCGACCAGTTTCTATGGCGATTCTCCAATAATGGGACCTTCTCCGTCAAGTCCGCCTACTTACTGCAATTTGAGGGCCGCATCACCAGGCCAGCCATGCAGAAGGTCTGGAAGCCATGGGTCCCTTTAAAATGCAAGTTCTTCCTTTGACAGCTGTTACACCGTAGAGTCATGACCGCAGACGCCCTGTTGCGTCGCGGCCTCCCCAACGACTATTTCTGCCCCCTGCCCCCCTCTGCAGGCGCAACCTAGAAACCCCAGAGCACCTGTTGCTTCAGTGCGAATTCAGCTCTTCCGTCTGGCCCTGGCTCGCCGTCAGGTTAAACCTCCAGCACCTCAGCCCTGCCACATGGTCGAATCGCTGCTCGGTAGCTGATTGGTGGCTCCACGACATTCTTCATGGCACCGCGCAGTGCGGAGTCCGCTCCGTAGTCTTCGCAACGGTGTGGCATCTTTGACTTGAGAGGAAAAACCGTTTTTTCGTCAGGTCGACAGGATAGCCTAGACCTTTTTCCTTTTTTTGATTGAGGAGCTGCGGCTTTGGAAGGTCGCAGGAGCTCGTTTTGTAATTAGTTAATTTTTCTCAATTGGCTCACGGGGGGAGGGGCCAATGTCTCCCCCACATCTTTTTTCTTCTATTTTTAATCAATACATGGCAGTTTTTCTGCCCGTTTGCTTAAAAAAATATATTACCTTGTAAGGTCATCAACAAGCAGCAGAAAATTAATATTTCTTCTTCCCCGGCATCTTAGATGTAACTGGGCCACACAGGTCTCCATGCACCAAATTAATCTAGTCGATCTTCAGCACGGTACCGAGCTTGATTAGGAGATGGTTTTCTGTGCTGTTTTCCAATTAGGCAGCCATCACACACTTGATCTGGATGGTCGATCTGTGGGCTGTGGCAGCAGCCCACGCACCATTTCATCGCATCGCTGCACCTTCTTCTTCGCAATGTCGGCTCCTTCTTCTTCTTGGGCTTGCGACACTCCTTCGCGAAGTGCCCGTAAATTCTGCAGTCGAAGCACTTCTCCTTGAATTTGTCATGCTCGCCTTGTTTGCCGACGACCCCTCCTGGCTCTGGCGCTTCAGGCGAGCCCTCCACTCCAGCACTCCTCCCTGAGAAGAAGTTGGCCTCCACGATCTGTGGATTCTCCACGTGCCGTGAGCGTCGACAAATCCATCATTGTCTCGATGGAGATGGCAACCAGCACATACTTGTGCGTCACCCCTCGCAAGTACTTCTTTACCGCCTTCTCTTCCTCCACCGAATCACCGAGAGCACCCAGACTACTAACAAGTCCGGTGCGAAGCGTATCCTCTGCCGTAAGGCAGAGTTGTACACTCGCCGACATGTGGGCCCATAGCAGGTGGGGCACACGTGTCAGTGAGAGTAATTGTTTTCTGTCGTACGGCAGAGGATCCGCGTCCGCATCTAGTCCGGTGAGCCGCATGGCAAAGTCGTCCATGGACTCACCCTCGTTTTGAAAGTCGTGGTGCAGAGTCTGTGCCTTGGCTTCACGGACGCGCTTCGAACCCAGTCGCATCCTTTCAGTGTCCTTTTCGCCGCTAGTATCACCAACATGGCAACATCGATCTCCGTGGCACCGTCTGAAGGATCGCGGCCAATGCCATGCGATCGACTCGGTAATCGATCATACCGGTCTCCACCGCATCCCATACTCCTTGTGCCTGCATGTTTACCCGTACATGAGCATCGTCCATTCGGTGTAGTTTGTGCGTGTGAGCATCGGATAACGCACATGCACACCTCTCTCCTTCACCTGCAGCACCTTCTCGATCACCAACGGCTAGCTGAACTGCTCGGCGACGTCGTGATCGATGACCTGCAACGATCCCCTTGAGCTGCCATCTGCACCGTGATTCAACGAACGGTGGCGTTTGAGAAAGGATTCGAACCACTCGGCACGGCATGATCGAAGGATCGACGTATTACCGCTCTGATCATACCAAATGTTGGAATCGGAGACGGAGCAAACTCGACGCGAACACACGCGCATACACAAGAGGAAGATCAAAGTTGAACACACGAGAGCTTTTGTGCCGCGTAAAACTGCTACGGCTTTTCTGTTTTTTTTTTCACTCTTCTTATTCAACCGAAAGAAGTGGCTAAGTGGTTACAAGTTACTCGACTAATAACTATATGCAGAGAAATTAATACCTACGTACTCGACTACAACTGAACCTGCTAAAGACCCGGTATAGCTAATGATCTGGAACTCCTAATGACCTGGCTACGTACAAAACCAAAAGCCATGCAACTACATGCCTGCAAAATGTGGCTGGAGCATGATCACGCAGGAGCAGCTCTTAGCCGATGCAAATACAAAACAAATTAACGGTATACTAGCTAAGTAGCTACTTGAAGCTGTCGTAGAGGAGGAGAAGATAGGGGTCACAGAAGTACGGGTCAAGATCTTCCTGCTCCATCATCGCCGCTGCTTCCTGCTCCATAATCGCCGCCGGCGCCGTCTGCCCCAGCTCCGGCTCCGGCTTATCGCAGGACGCATATGCGCCGCCGGACCAGCCGCTGGCCGCACCTACAGCCGACGGAGCGCCGTCGCACAAACCGAAACCGCTGTTGCTGTAGGTACAGCCACCGAGAGGAAGAAGGAACGAGTCTTGGCCGCAGGGCGCCGCCGTAGGAGCCATGGCAGCTTGTGGCTCTTGCATGACGATGGTGCAGCTGGCATCATTGCCAGCAGCAGGAGGATGCAGGGTCCCGGCGGCGAGGTCGCCGGCGTAGGCTGGTGCAGGCGGCACCGCAGGCGGGGTGCAGGTGTGGTCGTAGGTGTAGGTGACCTGGAACATGGGCGGGTCGTCGCTGCTGTGCTTCTGCTGGATCTTCTTCTTGGCCATGCAGCCCTTGTCGCCCTTGTACGTGCACCTGTAGTAGCTCCTGCATGCGTGCAGAATAGATCGTGGTCATACCTTAATTACTAGTATATGTCTCAACATATATATAGTAATTGATGATTAGCATCTGGCCGTACTCATGGAAAAGATGCTAGGTACCAGCATATCATCATAATCCATGGAAATATCATCATATGATCAATTCATCATACTAGGTAGACTTATAAGTCCATGGAAATATAAATGTGTACTCCCTTCCGCTCTAACTAAGATGGATACATGTGCATACTTAAGCAACTAATGAACAAAGTAATTAACCTACCTTGGGAAAGGAGTGCCATGAATGGTCTTCTCGCCATACTTCCTCCACTGGTAGCCATCCTCATGAGGCATCGTCGTCACCTTCACCCACGACCTCTTCTCCTCCTCATCAATTCTGCAATGCATATATGCAGCAACGAATTATCAATCAACCTGGCTGTCCGATGCAATACTATGCATGCAGCCACGTACGCACGCACCTTCTTCTCTTGGCAGCAGCTCGCTTGCACAGCGCCGCCGCGCCGCTCGCCGCCGGGGAGGCCGAGGAGGGCCGCGCCGGAGGAGGCTCCGGCGCCGCGGCCATGACGGAGAGCGCGAGATTGAGGGCACGCAGCGCCTCGTCGAGGAGGGTGTGCGCGAGCTTGCGGTCGCCGGCGTCGGCGTGGGGGGCGAGGAGGAGGAGCAGCGGCTGGTGGGTCTTGATCATCTCGTACACCTGCGCCACCTCCCTCACCGCGCCCTCGCGATCCGCTGCCGCCGCCATGAAAACGCTTGCTGTTTGCTGCCCCGCTTGCTCGAGCTTGGCTAGTCGCAGCGGAAGGTATGATGAGCGTATATATACACACATGCAATATTAATCAATGCATGCATGGCCATGGATGGGAGCAGGTGAGATATGGAGTATATGGCTAATTAATATCAGTACTCCACTAATATTGGTGTGGAAGAAATAAAGAAGATGCTTGGAAGCTACAAGCTCTCGCGATCGAACAAACTGACTTGAGAAGTGGTAGCTAGATTCAGGTGACGTGATCATCGTTGATCAAATCTAAGTCTTTTTCGCTTAATCAAATGGTTTGATGGCTATGGCAACGTCAAAAGATCATGACGCGTGCGCGTCCGTCCTCCAAGCAAGAGCAGCATGCTCGATATACTAATTGTAATCATTTCCAGTTTTCCACTATACTAATCTCAACTGGATTATCGGAGACCGGAGTCAGAGTCTCGTAGAGCGCGTTAGCTCCTCCCGATCATAGCAACCAGCCAAATTACGGTTCCGAATTCAGAAGCACACTCATCACACATGACATATGTTGGCAACTTCAAATGTCTTACGTACAAGGTTTCCCGCAGGCAATGAATACAATTGGTTTTCAGCGGACAAACAACACAATAAGGATGTGGCTATAAATTGGATGTTCGTTGGCCGAAAAAAATTCAAACACTGTTGAATATTACAAGATAAAAAATGTTCAGAAAATTGGACTCTTATTTCAGCTAGCAGAACCGTTTGTTTCGTCAGATTCAGTGGCAGATCTAGCCCACCTAAGCAGCCCAAGCAGTCCTTCAAACCCTCACTATTTTTGGGCCTTTGGATCTTGGATTTAGCAGGTTGGCTTTTGGGAATGGGCCGGACCAGCCCAGGCAGCTGCCTACTATGTTGCCTAGATACGCGGATACGGATACAGATACGCGATACGACGATACGGCGATTTCTCTAAAACACCGATACGGGGATACGTTTATATATATATATATATATATAGCATACATTATACGAAGTTATACGATATATATATATATATAATACTAATTTTTTTATGTATATACTAATTTTTCTACTATGTATATATGCATATATTTTGTATAGGAAAAGTAAAGAGTACTAGTACAACTATCCGTTTTTCACCACCGTAGATGTGCCATGCTTTGTTGACTTATATACTCACGTTCTCTCTCCACCCATCATAACTCACAAGCAGTAAAAGCAAAAGTAACTAGGCTAGCTCCAGCATCAGTTCTCCACGTACTCTCCCTCGCTCTCTCACTGCTTCTCTCTCACTCTCTTCCAATCTTATCAGTCCTCCAGATCTGAGATCTGAGCCCATGTCGCTGCTTCTTCGTACTCCTCCCATACACACGGCAAGAAAGAGAGAGTCACAGAGAGGGAGAGAGAGTAGTACCTAGTACCTATAGTGCGTTCCCGGTGTCGGCGGCGGCGGCGACCTTGGGAGATGGTGGTGTCGGTCCTCGGCTGCGACGGGCAACGGGCGATGGCGACCTCGGCTGCAACGGGCGACGGCGGCGGTGGGCTGGCGGCTAGGGTAATGCAGAGAAGGGGGAGGCATCGGGGTGAAGCTGGAGTGGATTGGATAGTATCGGGCTTAACAGGCTCCATACGTTTCCCACCAGTATCCCACCGGTATCCATACCGTATCGGAATTTTTTACATTATTTGAAAATGGTAAAAATCCTCGATACGTCCCGGATACATATCCGAGCGTATCTGTATCTGGTACGTGTCCAGATACGGGTACGTTAAATTTGGGAAGTATCCGGGTATCCTTGGCTGCCTGGCCTGCCTGGGTGCTGAATCCGGCCCTGATCAGATTGAAAGGAAGCTGCCGCAACATTTAAATTATAGCGCTAAAATATTTAAAATAGAGCATTGAAACACTAAAATTAAACTAATGAAACATTCGAATTAAAACACTGTAACATGACTTAGATAGTATTGAAACAAGACATTCAAGCTATTGAAACATTTGAATTGAAGCACTGGAATTTTGGAACACTAAAAGTTTCTAAAACACTTGAATTAAAACACTAAAACATTACAAAAATCAGTTGGTGAATTATTTGGATTAGATCACTGGAATATTGAAAAGTAGCTCTCAAAACTTTTTGAATTAGGGCACTAAAACATTTGAATTAACGGTAATGCTCGAAAAGTGCGTCCGGCCAAGTTGGACGCATCACTCCTTGTTCGCTCTGTGTGGACGCTCATCCTGGCTTACTCTCCTTGGCTTGTTTAGCGTTTCAGCGCTCCTCCAATCATTTCCTATTCATTTGGTCACTCATCTTCATTCCCCTCCTGTCTTTGCTCTCTTCACATCCCTCCTTTCTCTCTCCTCCATCACCTAGATTGGTCGTCGCTTGCTCCTCCCCTCGTCCTCGTCCTTCTCATGCTCATGGGGGCAGCGCTGACGAGTTCCTGTGGGTAGCTAAGGTTGATGGCAACACCGATGTCATGTTGGGCGGCAACGATGGTAGCTTGTCGGGTGAAATGACGACGAAAGCGCAATCACAATGTTGTGGCTGGCCACCGGTGTCGCCATCACCGGAAGAACCTCCCCTTCCTCCACCTCTTTTCTCTCTCCCCCATATTGTTTGCCCCAGCCTCTTCCTTGTTCCACGACGTCGGCATCATGACCTCACCGGATTTGGAGAAGAAGGTGCCCGGACTTAGGGAAGAAGGTGCCTGGATTTGGAGAACATGATGGTCGGATTTGAGGAAGATAAGATCCCTAAATTTAGCTTGAAAAATTGTCATGTGAGAGTACTAAAACATCTTGTTTGCTCTTGTGCAATATTTAATTTTAACATACTGCAACATTTGGTTTAACAGGTCTGACTAGATGCAACATTTGCGTTAACATGCTACAACATTTGGTTTTAACATATGCCAACGTTTTGATTTAACATACTGCAACAATGTACCAAAATTTGGTGCAGCAATTTGGTTTTAATTATTGTACCATTTGGTTTAGCACATTGCAATATTTGGTTTAAAATATTGA
The DNA here is from genome assembly GCA_005191435.1 of Raddia distichophylla. NCBI lineage: Eukaryota > Viridiplantae > Streptophyta > Magnoliopsida > Poales > Poaceae > Raddia > Raddia distichophylla. The sequence goes on along the minus strand of SPJY01025524.1, from coordinate 251,227 downwards.
CCATTTTTGGTGCAACATTTGGTCACAACATTTTTTGTTTAACATACTGTCGGGGATAGAATTACGGCCCATTGCCATGGCCCACTCCCTGACAACCCAATCGAACAGCCTGCCAGGGCCCAGCTCCCTGGAAGGTTCTATCTGGCCTATATGCACCCTGCCGAACAGCTTCCTGGTTGTCACGGTGTGTAACGGCCAAGAGATCATGTTTGAGTCCGTCTCGAACAGGTGTTCTGCGCGACTACGTGAAGACCCGGACGTTGGTTTCCCGGATTGGATTAGGAGTCGTGATCCCTAAGATTAGGAGATTACCTTATCTACCGTAGGTTGTATTTGGCATGTATGAGTTCGTTACGATCTCGTAGTTAGCCCGGCCCGATATTCCTCGGTAGGTCGGTTTGTTCCGCACTACATAAACAGGGCCCCTAAGGCGTTTAGGGGGACGGAGCTGGAGTCTTACGTCCCTGACCTAGAGCTTTAGCACCTCAGCACTTTGCATACACCATAATCTCGCCGAGACTTGTTCGTCTCGTCGAGCCACCTCTTGTATTCATCTTGATATATAAGAAAGGCTGGACGTAGGGCTGTTATCTCTCCCGAGAGGCCTGAACCAGGATAAAAACCCTGTCTCCTGTTCGTTGTTGTTCGTGGTTGTTCGGCGTGTCTCCTATCTCACCTCTGAAGAACCTTGGTTGACTTGAGATCGATATCTCAACTGTCGACACATACCGAAACATCATCTGATTTGATGTAAAAGTTCATTACTACAACATTTTTTGCTCTTTTTGTGCAATATTTGGTTTAAACACTGTAAAATTTTGATTTTAATATGCTGGAACATTTTGTTTACCTACTGCAACAGTGTACGGTTTTTCTAAAAGATCGGCTGTCCGATTTGTAGTCGGGTCCTTGAATTAAAGTACTGAAACATTGAAAAAGTAGTTGCTGAAACATTTGAATCAAAGGGGATAGAAACATTTGAATACATTAAAATGAAAGTATTGATACATTGAAAAATATGAAATGAAACATTCAACATCATGTGCAAACAAGATATTTCATAAAAGCAAACAAGACGTTTGACAAGAGCAAATATGATGTTTTAGTAGTGTAACATAAGAGGAAAAAGAACAATGTTTCGAAAAAACAAATGTGATGTTTCACAAGAGCAAATGACATATTTTTGTACCCTCATGACGATAGGATTCATCTTCTTCTCCAAATCTGACATCTTCGTCTTCAAATACGGCCATCATCTTCTCCAAATATGGTGAGTTCCCATGTCGTGCTTGCCGGATTGGCCGTCAAAAGCGAGGGGTAGAGAGGGGGAAGGGATAGGAAATAGATAGAGGAAGTGAGAACCAGGCTGGGTTGCTAGCTTTCTACTTCCTAAACACATAAGAACAATAAGCAAGAAAAGAAGAAATGCAAGGAAGTAAAAGGGTACAAAGGAACTTTCATTCCGAGGTTCTGAAAAAGGTCTCTCTTTTTCTACGTCTTTGTTGGAACACTAGGTATCACTAATCTCCACTAGTAAGTAGTGATAGCCCTTCACCCCTTCGGTAGGCGTACGATACTCTGACCTTCGCAACGACTTGGACGTTTCACAAACTTCTCCTTGAGAGGTCATCAAACCCCAACCTCCTTGATTGAGACTTGAGTAATGGATTAGAGAATAGCCAATCCTGCTGGATCAGGCACCCATGACCATGAAGCACTAACCAAACCCTAGTATTCACTCTCTCAAAAGCTCTCGGGCTTGGACTCTTAAACCCTAGATTTACTGACTCTCATTCAAATGACCCTTTGGAAGCTTTTGGAGTGAAGCAACACCTGAATACGAGCCCTACAAGCCAATACAAAGAGGCCCACAAAAACTAGCCATTAGGGGAAAGATGCTTTGTTGCTAGACAGTTCGACTAGATCTAGAAGGTGCGACCCACACAGTGCCGCACACCAAACAGCATGCACCGTGCACACTCGCCAGTGTTGGACAGCGCGTCAGACGTTTCGGTCTGATTGTCCGGCCACAATGGCTCACTGACAAAAACTGCTGACCGCACCGAAAGGTTCCCCCACACGTGACAGACTACGGTTGGATGGTCCAACCCTACTATCCGACCACAGCGATACAGCAAAAACTCCCTAGAAGCGTCGGACACTGCCCTAAGACACATCGAATGGTTCGACCCAGCTTTTCGGTAGCACCTATGCACCCTGGAGCACATTGAACACACCGGACGAATCACCTCGTGCACCGGATATGAGCTTTGGACCGTCTGATACGCTGTCTAGCACCAATGCCCAACCTAAGACACTACTGCCTCGCTCGGACGTCGTGTCGGCCAAGATGTAATGACGGTCCGATGGTGATGCGTCGGGGCCCCCAAAATACACTTAAGACACTCTAAAAATCAAATCCATCCTAGTGCTTCAAAGAAAAATAGGATCCGACGACAAAGACACTTTGCCGACCCACAAGCTAAAGCTAAACGAAAAAAAGCCCTAAATGGACTAAATGAACCCAACTCGATGTCCGAGTCCTTGCAACACCATTCTTAATAAGGGCTGTTTGATGAGAAAAAAATTGATGGCGTCGATCGGCCCACGTTGCCAGAATTATTTTTGCAGATTAATTTGGCCCGAAACAAGCCTGGCCCAATTTTGGCCCATAATCGGCAAACCCTAATTACCAACTATAAAAAGGGGATCAACCCTAATCAACAGGGGATGAATTCCGCACAAGGGACAAGCATCAACCGGCGGCTAACAAGAAAACAAAAAAGGAAAAAGGTAAAGGCGGCACCGCCCCTGCTCTTTCTCTCTCTCCTCCCCCACCCTCTCGATACAAATGCAGCAGGGGGAGGCGGCCGGCGCGCCGCCCCTTCTCCTCTCCTCTTCTCATGCACGGGGCGGCCGTCGCGCCTCCCCCATCTCCGGTCGGCGTGGCAGCGGCGCCGCACCCTTTCCTCAGCCTGTGACCGAGCAGCCGGCGGCGCCTCCCCCATCTCCGGCCGGCACAACGGCGCGCTCCCTCCCCTTCTCCTCCACGGGGCGACGGTACCACCCTTCTCTATTTCCACCGGTCGGTGCGCCGCCCCCTCTCCTCTTCTCCGCCACGAACGGCGCGGCGGCGAGTCGCCCCTCCTGCTCCAGATCCGGCGGCGGCGCCCGAGGCGGCCAGCGCGACGACGACCTCAACCTGGCGCAGGCCTCCTCCTCCGACCCATTACGGCGGTGCGTGCACCTCCTTCTCCACGGCCGGCCCAGCATGGCGGCTCCGACGGCACGGCGGCCCGGTGCGGCCGCCCATCTACGCGACGGCGACGCGGCGCCCCAAGGCGACGTCGGCGGCTCCCAAGGCAGCAGGCGGCGGCTAACCTCCACAGCCGCGGCGATGCGCAGGGTGGCAGCCAAGCGGTGCACCCTCTCATGGCCGTGGCAATGTGCAAAGCGGCCGGCGGCGGCTTCTCTTCTCAACGTGACCGGCGACGGCCTCTATCTCCACCTACGACGGCATGGCTCCTTCGGCGCAACGGCGGCTGGCGACCTCCTCCCCGTCCTAATGGTGCGGACCCGTGACATCACCATCTCCAGATCCAGGTGGCGGCGCGGCGCTCCTCTTAGTAGGTAGCCCCGCGCGACATCTCTCTTCGTCATGTACGACGACGGTGCCCAGATTCCTCTGCTTCCCCGCACGCGCGGCGGCGGCGCCCTTGTCCTCCATATGTGGCGACGGCCTCCTCTTATCTGCGCACGGCCTCGACCTCTTCTGGCCAGATCTGCGGCCGGCGTGTCTTCTCCTCGGCTCAGCATAGGCAATGGCAGAGGCGGACCTCCAGAACGGCGCCCGACGCTCACGCCCACGGCTCCATCATCCCCACGGCAGCGGTGACCCCCTTCCCCTCGTGCCTAGGCGATGGTTCCCAGCTCCACCTCGGCGAAGCGGCCGCTCCCCTCGGCCCAAGCTCAGCACAGCGGCGGCGCTTGCGTCACGGCAGAAGCGGTGCCCGAGGCCGACTGTGCCCACCTTCTCCTCGGCGCTCCACCTCGACGCGCGCGGCAACACGGCAACGGTAGCGCACCTCTCTGGATCAAACCGATGTAGCGGCGTCCATTTCCCTGACGATGACCTCGACCATCCACGGTGCCGCCCAACTCTCTTGATGACGAACATCCCATCAACGGTATCGTGGAGATCCCAATTCTGCGGTGCCGCCCGACTCACCTGATGACGAACATCCCATCAACGGTATCGTGGAGATGATGGCTCCAACGATCACCGATATCGTTTGGTGATCTTCTGCAACGACTCTGCCAGCATCGATGGAGTTTGCCGTCACATTGACTTAAATGGAACACCTTTCCGGCAAGCCTAGCCCCGAAGGTGAACAAGACCCCGAAGGCCAACGGTATCGTAGAGATCCCAATTCCATGATATAAACCAACTCTCCTGATGACGAACATCCCATCAACGGTGTCGTGGAGATCCCATGTCCACGTGCCGATTCACGATATCAATGCACTCTCCTGATGAACATCCCATCAACGCTATTGTGGATGATGGGGGACGGGATCCCGATCTTCCGACAGGTATGGGTAAACACGATTGGTGGAAAACTCGACGTTGACGATCCGACCTTGATCAACACCTATCTAGGTCTATAATCGCTACACCACCGTCTCCGTTCGTTATCAACCGCGCAAACTCACGGTCGACCTAACCATGAAGGCTAGTTCTTGCAAGCGAATCGAGAACGCAAGCAAGAACGAAGAAGAAGCAATCTCGAATTGCAAATTGATATTAAGATCACGAATTTGGTGTTCCACAAACCGAAGATCGGCGATACTGCGATGGCAGAAAATTATCTAAGCAAAAACCCAACTCTAACAATGATGGCTACGAAGTTTTAATAGGCAGAAGGGCGGCGGCTAGGGTTTGGGGTGCCCCCCTTGCGCGGGATACACGGGCCGAAGCCCAAAAACAAGGTGACGCAGCACCGGACGGCCCAACAGAATCTGGTAGCCTCTTGTTTTGATGATTGTGATTGACTCAGAAGGAATTTGGACGTGCGACTAGATCCGTTGGAAAGGTCTCATCGAGGGCTTCTCCGTAATGTACTTGAACACCCCAAACGGAGTTGATATGCATCTGTTACGCCCGTTTGAAGACAGATTGCTCCGCCATGACAAATCCAGACTCCAACTTGTAGTAGACTTGGTTCCCGACCTGTCTTGGCGCAGAGTTCCATCCTCGCTGATCAACACCATAATTCCTAAGTATAAGCACAACATTTTTAGGTAGTAACTCGCTCTTATAGGTACTCTCTTGTGTGGTAAGGAACGAGCCCACCTAGTGGTTTAGTTGTCGCACACGTGCCCTTGTTATTGGTCCTTACACAATAGGTGGTGGTAGAGTGGACGCATCAGTAGGGGTGATGTCCTCATCAGTGGAGATCCCAATTCCAAGGTGCCGGCCAACGTTCTCTTGATGATGAACATCTCATCGATGGTGCCGTGGAGATCACAATTCCACGATACAAACCAAATCTTCTGGCGACGAACATTCCATCAAGCGTACCGTGGAGATCCCAATTCCGCAGTACCAACGAAAGCTCCTGACGAGAATATACCGTTAAGGAGAATCTCAACCTCAACTACATCAACTCCGGTGATCAAGACACGTCAACGACAAGTCCAAAAGCCAACAAGAAGGAACATCCCCGATGATGTAGCGAAGCCGTCAACTTCAACTCCAAGTTGAGTGCTAACCGTGCATTCTACCCAAGTTCAACTACTCCAACGTGAAGCCTGACGAGGACAAGTTCAAGCGACACGAACGGACATAGCCTAATGTCAACGGTTGTGCTAGGCATTACATGGCCCCTGTTTACCCTATGTGTTTTGCCGTCGCCAACCAATTCGCCATCCACCAACATGCAGTGAACCACGAAGCAACGAGAAGAGGAAGACAGCCCCAATAGCTTAATCGGAGGTGTTCCGCGAGCTGGCTCGCGGATGTAATTAACTGGGTGTCCTTTTAAGGTCCCGGGATTCCATGCGGCCCCACTACTGCGCGGCCCTTCGGCGGCCGCGCGCTCGTCGCCCTGCGATGCCAACTTACACATATATGCCACTGAATCCTACTTTGAAATTAATCAAGTGGAGTGCATCGAAGTCTGTTTGCATCTTATGAATGCATGAATTCGGAAAGCCTTAGGATTGTATATATGGAATTGCTTTCAGGTAGATCAAGCATACTGACCAAGTGGGAGGCTGGAAGAAGCCAGTGCATTTCATGGATTTAATTAGGACTGCGTTTAATTTATAATAAGCGCGCGCACTACTGCCAAGGCAAGAAAGTTAGGCGTGCGTTCACATGTCATGGCTGACAGCCTGACATGAGTTGTTAATTAGTGCATGCAGAAGGAACGTTTGTCTCGGTCAGCAACTCAAGTCAAGTACTGCCCCACGCACTTCCATTTTTAAGTGCAACATGTAATTACTAATTAAGTGCGAATGTGTGATCTATATGATGAGCTAGCTATAGAGGACTGAAACCTCGTGTGCATTTCCATTCCTTGGTCGCTAAGCACGCATGTACGTACACAAGGACAATTTTTTTAAAAAGACAATGTCCTTTCGTTTTGATTCGCGGTTCGGTTGGTTCAGTTGAGAAAAAAATTAAAAGTATTTAAAAAGAGATATGAAAAGACTAAAAGATTATTTAAAATATATTTTTAAGATCGTTAAGAAAAACCATAAAACACTAAAAATTATTACAAAAATGTTACAATTAATGGTCTATATAAAATCATAAATTTTGGCTCAAACAAACAAAACCAAACCGTGAATCAAAAAGGGCCATTATAGAAGAAACTTTGGTCATCTACACCAACTAGAAATACATACAGCCATTACAAACATTTGTTAAAAAAGTTTAAACCAAAGCGAAATTACAAACAATTGTCACGTTAAGACAAGCAACAAGAAGAAACAAAAAAAATCTGCCTCATAAGAACCAAACGATATAAATATCTTGGTGGTTGTAATTCTGAGCATTCTCACATATATAGAAGATGATTCACTTGCATGAGATTCTTTTGCGATTTCATAAGAGCAACCAATTTCAAAATTTTCTCATAGTATCTAAAATGATTTAGTGAGAAAGAAATGCACAATACTAACTCCAAGACTTGACGTCAACTAGGGGTGGCAATGGGAGAGGAGGCGGCTGCGGCCTGCCCGGGGTCAGCGTCGAGGTGATAGATGGGCTATCGGTGGATTGGAGGAGGTGGCAAGGTATGGGCAATATAATGGAGGGGTAGGCGGTGGCGCCCGTCGAAGGGGACGATGGCGGTAGCCGATGGAGGGGAGCAGGAGGTGAGAGGTGACGGGTGGATGTGATGATGGATGGGGAAGAGAAGGTGGAAGAGGGTGTGGCGGATTTTCTATAACAGAAAGTTGATTCAAAATTTAAAAAATGAGTGCAACGTGTGGTAAGAGTGAATGAGTGGATAGAGAGGCTAATGGTTTCATACAAGAGATAAAAGGTGGAGATCAATTGTTGGTCACCACTGTCAACACCGTAAGGCGCTTTATAATAGTAGATATAACGGTTGAAAGTAGCAGACCTAACATCAATAACACTGTGGAAACGAAAATGTGAACCAGTGACACGAGAGGCATGACAAAATTTTGTGTTAGATTGGAAAAAATCGTATTTTCTTAGTGGCATACAGAAATTCCCTCCAAGAGATTATGACTAAATCTGGACATTTTGGATTGGTTCTTGCTTCTGGAGCTAAGCTCGAATAATTTCGCTGAGCTGGATTTGTAAAAGTTTTTGAATCTACTCTTTAAAGCTGGTCTAATTGGTATATGTTATTTTTAAGAAGGTTTAGAGGTGAGGTTATGATAATAAGAAATTATTAAAAAATAATTATTTTTAAATTAAGTTTAAACCACTCTAAACGTGGTGGCTACAGTACATCCCAAGTCCCAACCATTCCCTGGCAGCGAGCAAGTTCTAGGCCAGGTTGGTTTTTGGGCCGGCCCAATTTTGGTGCAACGTGCAATAGAAAGGAAAGATAATTTTTGATATTGTCGGCCGAAATAGGTTCGTGCAATATTAGAGAAACGCATGGCAGATTAATTTTGTGGGCCGTTGGCGCCACAAATTGAGTGAAAGAATTACCATGTCCTTTAACTGGACTGGACCGATCACTCCTGGCCCTGTTCTGTACAGTGGCTCATATGGCCAGCGAAACGCTTCCATCTGGGGAAGAAAATGTTTTTTTATATATTTTTGAAAAAAAAATTAGCAAAAACGGCCGATTATACGAAGATTAAGAAAAAATAGACGTTAGTCGTCCTCTAGATGGACGATCGGACAGTGGTCGATCGGCAGTGCTGGGGATCGCCGGTCGCCCATTGAACGGGCGAGAGGCACGGCCACGGGCACCCATGTAACTCACATAGCTAGCTCACGTACTGGACATGCACCTCATGTAGCTAGCTAGCTCTTGTAGCTCACGCACCGGACATGCTAGCTAGCCGGACCCTCTCGACCAGATGGTGGCCGGTCGGACATGTTATAACTAGATGTTCATGTCGGTCGGACCATTTAGCTAGCTAGTCTGGATTCTGGAACTGTAGAGATGCTTGTACATGCCGGACCATTGTAGCTCATGTACAGGACATGCCTGTCGCCCGTTCAACGGGCGACCAGCCCCACTGTAGTACATGCCGCGCCACCACCTCAATAGCGTCCTATCGCCCATCTAGAGAGCGATCAACACCTATTTTTTTGCTTAATCTCTATATGGACGGGCATTTTTACATAAAAGACTTTAAAAATATATAAATAATCATTTTTTTATCCATCTTGTTCCCTCCATTGAAAAACACTAGCATTACGAAGAGAAGCGCGCTGACTAACCACCGTAAACCAGGGATTTTTTCAGCGAAATCTCACCAAAATTTCATGAAACCAGTTAATTTTGGTCCAAGATGATAGATAAATTAGCTCCTGAAAATTTTTAAATTCAACGGATTTTATCATACTTGAGAGTAACGTATAAAGAAGAAGTCATATCTACCTTCTTCAGAAAACCTGACGTAGTTTGGTGGATATTCCACGGTGGATCAAACGTGAATTGCATGCTTTACTCCTGGTTTGCTATTTTTCTTATATTTTTTGTTTAAAATTCAAAAGCTCTATTACTCTTTCATTCAAATTTTACGAAATTCGATAATTTAGTCAATGTCCAAAATTTTTTATTTACAAAAAATAAATCCTTGCCCTAAACAAGCAGACTGACTACCTGGCTACGCAATCTCATTGCAGTGGACCGCCATTGTAGATCTGCCAAGTGTCGCTGTGAACCTATGTGTCGTTGATGTGCCTCAGGCCAAAAACAGTGCCAGCAATGATGTGATCAACTCACTCCACAGTCATCGTGTCCTAGATATGTTGTTGCTAATGCCGCTGCAATAAAGCGCCAACAAAGTGGAGCCGTGACGGATCTAGGCTCACATATGGACTAGGGTTATTTGAGAGGGAAGGGAGGGATAAGAAAGGCGAAGGAGAACACCATTCCCCTCCCTCTCGCCACTACCACATCATCATAGTGGGAGAGGAATGGGGTCGAATGGGTAGTGTAATAGATGAATGGTATTTTCGCAATTGTTGCATTTTTTGAAATACAAATGGTACATATGTTTAAGAGCATCCCCAGCAGGCCCCATATCCTACCGTAGCTACAGTAACCACGCCCCAAAAAATTCAAAAAACTGCAGACTCTTGTGCTTGCTAGCTGTGCATGCTAGTGCTGATTGGGGGTCTTGATTGGGGGTCTCCTGGGGATGCTCTAATACCTAGGCTCAGTGATGTTTAGGCATACTTGGCCCATTAGAACAGGTTGTGTGGACATTTTTGCTTTTCAAGACAGAGAGTTGTACTAGAATATACTCCCTCCGTTCTTTTTTATTTGACTTTTGGACACGTCTTTAATCATTCGTCTTATTCAAAAAAAAATGTAAATATCATTTATTTTGTTGTGATTTGTTTTATCATTGAAGATACTTTGAGCATGACTTATACTTTTGCATGTTTGCATTAAATTTTTTAATAAGACGATGATCAAAAACATGTCCAAAAGTCAAAGGCGTCTAACTAAAAAAACAGAGTGAGTATAATGTTGGATGCATGAATCTAAGTATAGTAGATCAGGTCATTCTTTCTACACAAAACGAGGCCGAAAGCTCAAAAGTGATGCTATTCATTGGTGGACTAGCCTCTAAGAATATTTATTTCAAAAAAAGTATCACATAATGTGTCTTTCTATGATAAGAAGCTGGGGTGTTACATCACCATGCTATGTTTGTGTGGTAGTCTCTTATAAACAGTATTTTCTCACTGGTGTACAAGGCTGTTGAGCCCCCACACCAAATATCATTGTTGAGAGCAACTGAGAGAAAAGATCATTGGATAGTATCTGCAATGTAATGGATACTTACTGTACTGTAATGACACTCTAATTGGCTACTATCAATTGACATAGATGCCTCTGAAAGTGAGAGAATGTAGACCGGGCTGCAACTCCACAACCCAAACACACATATGCCAACGTGAAGATATGTGAAGGCCCAACACTTCCTTTCGGCCTGTACGTTGTGAGCCTCAGGTTAAACAGGTCCATCCATGTGCCAACTCGACATGCAAACTGGCTTCGTATCTATAAACTTAAAAAAAATGTAGACATCGAAAAATAACTGTAGACAATCTGCGAAATCCAATACTTCATTAGTACTGGCAAGATTTTTTCCAAAAAAAAAAAGTTCTAGCAGAATGACCCGGCAAAATCTGCTTAACCTCTTCTCCTTTTTTTATGTGTGCCATTTTAGTAGTGGTACTGTAGCAGTTTAGTAGATAAAGAAACTTCAATTCAATACTTTACATCATTCAAGCACAAAAATCTGGCTTGATTCCCAATGTAAAGAGCTAACGGAACAAGGTTATCCTTCTATGATGAGGTTGGGTCCCTGTGTCAGCAACTCAGCATCACTCAACCTCAGCACAAGGTCGCCTCCAGCTCCCAATATAAACTGCAGCTCAAGCAGGGGCTTGCAGGTTGCAGCTCAGCATCTCCTCCCATCAGAAGTTCATCACAAGAAATGGAAGTACTCGATGCATCTCGATTGACCGATGGGGAGCAGTGTCATTGACAGAGCACCGGTGGTGATGCTGGAAGAAGCGCCTGTTTCAGCAAAATCATCGACCTCCATCTTGACCGGAGCATTGCTCATAGAGGATGATGCGTCTCCCCACTGAAACTGGCGGCCGTAGGAGGTGCTCCTGTCGAGCTGCTGGTTGCCTCTGTATGAATGCACGGTCGGTGACTGCCGGCCGGTAGCCGATGATGTCAGGAACGTCGGCTGCTCACTGGTGGCATGCGAATTGAAGCAGATTGACACCGCCTTCCTCCTCGAAGAGGATTGGGCAGGGTTATCTTGAGTGCTGCCTATGGGCCTTGAGCTGCTGCTGCAGGTGTGGTGGTTGAAGTAAGTGACTGAGAACAATGGAGGATCATTGGTGTCCTTCTGCTGGACTTGTTTTGTGGCAGGGCACTTCATGTCGTTCTTGTAGGTGCATCTATAATAGAACCTGCAAATATAATGATATGAGACCAAAAAAGTCTCTATAAGTAGAGAGAAATCTTGGCCGAAGGTGCCAAATGCAAAATATTTTCGAGATACAAACATGGTAATACCATAATTGCCTGAAACGATAGTGAATGAAAAGAGTACATTCTACAACCAGATAATTAGGTAAGAGGTTAAATCAAACTCTGTAGCACATTTAATTGGCATTTGATTATTAGAACAGTAGCCTCCCTCAAAACTATACTCGTTACTGTTCCATAATCATGAAAGTTTTTTAAAGAAAATTCTGAATTGGGTGCCTTCATGCCTCGCACTCAGATAGATTGTTCCTAAAGTAGTACTTTCAAACAAAACTGATCAACCTTGCAGTTAGCAAGTATAGCCAGCACTTCATGCTAAATTTTAAGTTGGACAGATGAACAACACCGATGGCCTTATCTTTTCTTTTCGGTTGTTGAATTGTAGTACTTAACAGTAAACATGCATACGTGTAGTTTGATCATTCCCTACAGTATCCCTTTGGCAGCTAGGAAAACAAACATCTGGATGGTCAAATCAAGTATTACGTTCCATTTAACCCCATCAACATTCAACCAACCTAAATTAGGCAGAATATTGCCAATACACACTTTTAAAACCTAAATGCTTTTCATCTACTGCCTTTACAAAAAGAAACAAACACGTTTATTAGCAAGTTCTTATTGACTAGCGTGATATGTGGGGTCAGAATTGCAAGCCAATCAGTCTCCAAGGAAGTAAAAAGAAAAAGTTAGCAGAAATTGTCGGCATGATGCTCATGGTTGGAAACCTGAACCAGACCAGAGCAAGTGTGCTAAATGACCTTTCAACATAGTAAAAAAACAAGTGTGCTAAATGACCTCTCAGTAGTTAAAAAAGCAACAGGTTGCTAAACAAATGAGGGAACTTTTAGTTTGCTAGTGAAGTATTAGATTTCAAACGAGTTGCACATGACAGGCAATAAAGGTGGGACACTTGCGAATTTTATATTCATATAGCAGGCAATACTTTCCAAATTTTCATTACTCTTGTTGAGCTGTCGATTACAAAAGTGATTGCCGCCGTGAAGGTTCTTTTCTTACGGTCATTACATAAACATTTTTCTAGTTGACAAACATGTCCTTTCTTTCACTTGATTAATGGTTATGCCGACACCTGTCCACCGCCAATTCTACCAACAAGTGACTAGTGGACAACCCTCCATTTGATATGTCCACAACAGTATTTCTCGCACAAAAGAAATCCTTTGTTGACTATACTGTTCGGCCATGTGATTTTCGATATAGAAATATATGTCCCACCAGCTAGCTGCACAAACAAAGACTATGCATTGACCCCACAAAAAAGAGAGAATTGTTTTTAGGTATAAATGTTACATACATCAAAGATTAGTTACATGAAGATGTACAATGAAGATGTACAATATCTGAAAGATATGTTCACCACTAAACGAGTGGGCCTATGGTGTCCAAACTCCAAAGGCAGCGTGACCTTGGTGAATTAATTACCAGGCACTGACCCTGTTATAAAAATTTCTCAATAAAAAATGGCAGAACTTGTAAATTCAAAACGTTTGAGAAGACAATCAAGAAGGTGCCGCTACTACCCAAGCGTTGTTCATGGAAGAAACATTCCATGATTATAAAGATGATCTTTTTAATATCCGGCTGGCTTTCTCCAGACAATCAGAGATCAATATGAATTTTATTTCCACATGCTGAAAAGGGACAAAATTTCCAAGTTCCAAAGGCTCGAGTCGCGACCCTCGGTTCATCCACCACTACGAGCCCTGAAATTTACTTACTAGTAGATCTACCGACACCTAAAATTAACCGCTGTTCTTCAAATTACAGCACCACAAGTAACAACTACTAGCAAACAAGTTCTTGAACTGAAAGAAGACACGCGCATTCATGGGCCGAAATGGATGCAGTTTGGGGGAAAGAATGAACCGCATAATATGCTGAATGAAAGAAGGCAGGAACTCATCACTGAACCTTGGGAAGTTGGAGTTGGAGAGCTTCTTCTCGCCATACTTCCTCCACTGGTGGCCGTCGTCGTACGGCGCGTAGGTCTCCGCCGTCCATGTACGCTCGTCCTTCCTGCAGCCATCCGTCACCACACACACATCAACAACACAAACAAACAGAAGAAGAAGAAGAAGAAGAAGAAGAAGAAGAAGAAAGAGGCAGAAGAAATCAAGAAAAGGAGCTGGAGGATCGATCTTTGCTGCAAGAAGCAGGTGGAGAAGCTATGCATGCCTGGTTCTTTGCTGGGTCCTGGAAACCCTGCCGGATCCCAGGTCGCCGGGGTAGGAGGGAACAGAGTCGAGCGCCATGGAGACGAGGAGGAAGAGTCAGGAGAGTGATTGAAGGAAAGGAAGGATTTTGTGGGGGCCGAAGAAGAAGAAAGGAGACGTTTTTCGCCTCGATCGGAGTTCTGAGGAGGCTCCTCTGACCGCTTTTATTTATAGCTGACATTAAACAACGACGGCGGAGCAGGGGGGCAGGAGGAGGAGGAGCAGCAGCATTTCTTCAACGCCAAGACGCGTCGCCACTCGCCACCTTCATGCATGCTGTTCCAAATGGTAAATGCAAAGTAAATTCCGATTTATTGTGCCACGAAATTTAAAATTTATATTCAATTTTCTGCCGCTTATCTTATTTGATTTAGTTACTAATCTTATCTATCTTCTAACTTCAAGAGCTTTGCGAGGTGGGTCCGAGAGACGAGTCTCCATTATTTGATTTATGTATAGAGTGTATTAAACATGCTTTCAAGATAGAAAAAACAAACTGAAAAAATAAATTATTTATATTTTAAAAGAAAATAAAAAATTAGTAAATAGCCAAATAAGCCTTCAAATCGGTCTCTCCCTAGAGAAAGGAGAAAAGAAAGACAAGTCATGCAAAAATGGGAAAACAAGGGGGAAAGGTGGTATTGATCATTGAAATTGACATTCCCCCACTAGTATCTCTCTTTGTAAATTTTTATGCTGTGCTATATGGCGTCATGGAATATCTAACTATTCAAATATTTATATAGGCATTTGCATCATGTTTTGAAAATGCATTCTTCCACATGCGTTTTCTTCTTCTATGTATCTCTTGGATTGCTGCATCATGGATAGATGTAGTGACTTGCTGCGTCAACTATGGCGGTCGTCGTTTGTACAACAACCTAAACACAAGCAAAATTGTCTGAATGTTAACTTATTTCCTTCCATAAAAAGAAAAGTAAAGAAGCAACATTTCGGATAAAAAAAATTTATGTCTAATGCTAAGCCTATTTATTGTCTATTTTTATAAAATAAAGTTTATAAATAGTGGAAAAGTATTGGAAGTAAAATATAAGAGATATACGTAGAGCGGGGAAAATAGGCTAGAAGTGTTGTTTGGGCAAATGAGCAAGTGTAAAATATAGTATAACGTGAAAAAATATTTAGCACTGGGCATGCTCTTAGATGAATGTGAAAATTCTTATTTATATATTCTAGAATTCATATTTGGTGACGTGTATGGACATGCTCTTAAATAAATGTGAAAAATCTTATTAATCAACATATTAGGAGTAGCTGAGCTGAAGTTAGTTGTTTGTGTGGCTAAATGGATAACCTGACTGAACGAATAAGGTTAAGTCACTTCGAAAATGCTGATATTTTAGAATTGATATTTGGTGACGTATATGCATATCTTTCTTGAACAATACTTGTATAAATATAATATCATAATTTTATTATGATGCAAATGCTAGAATACACAGTAATAAAAGCTGTATTTTTGAATCAGTGTCCAGATCAAAATCATAACCCTTTTATGTCATAAATACACAAAAAATTTATAAAAACATTTATCAAATTAAACTATTGCTTGCTACAAATTTTCCCTTTCTAGAAGAACCAAAATGCCATCTTTATACCCTGATACTTTTCTATCTTGTTTTCAGTCAAACACACGAAGAAATTTTAACGGGGAGGAGCTGACGGAGTGAGGCCAGCATATCAGAGAGAAGCTACCCGGCAGGGCACATCGCTCTGAATAACTATCGCCAACGTCAATGCAGCTCCATGTGCAGGAGAACAGCTCAGCTCCATCGATCTGCAATCCATTTTCCTCTTCGTTTCATGCAGCCTTTGATCCGCTTGGTCTTATGTTAAACTAAGCAAGGTGGTGTAGCTTTGTTACTACAAAATCTTGGGTTTGGTGGATCGAACGATCCTACCAGCACAGACTAGCATTGGAATCAATCAAGAGGCTTTTATATAAACTCCATCCCTCTGGACAAGCTTCCACCAAGTAGTCTTTTTAAAGCAGTTCCAAGGCAGGGATAATAATACCATTAAAGAAAGAAGGAAGGAACAAGTCTTGTTAATGACCCCTGATTAATATTTTGCAAGTACTAGTTACCATGATAGTGACATTATGTGAGGAAAGACGTTTGCTCTTGTAAATATCAGGAGTCTTGTCCGTTGTCGATTATTTCCTCATATCTTCATTTATTTGCTAAAAAAAAACTATTGCTGAATGTTAACTTGGCAAGGACTACTTGCAGTTCTTTTTCTACCTCTTTAGACATTCTCTAAATATGTTTCTTTAGATAAAGGAAATAATCTGGCCTCTACATCTGAAGATGTACACGACCTATAAGTGCTGGACAAATGCGTTACTATAGTCCCAACTGACCACAAAAGAAAACAAATAACAGAAAAGCCAATAACATATACAACTCATAGAAATCCTATTATAAAAAAAACTATAGTGAAATAAGACCGTCATAACGACCACATCCATAGATTGGTTTATCTGTTGAAACACCTCCTTGTCTTCATCCTTTTACAACAATGTCCATTGTCACAGCCAGTAGGCACTTCGAAAGATAACCCGAATGAAAAGAATTCTTTTTATTGAAAACAGATTTATTCCGGCAAAGCTAAATAGACCAAAAAATGGATGACACACCCACCCAAACATGTTTCGGCTAACGTTTATCTCAAAAGGCCAATTCTTAACCATATAAGGCCTTCTTTGATTGGGATAAAAGTTGAGAACCATAAAATAAAAGTATGAAAAGATTAAAAAAATTATGTAAAAAATATTTTTGAAATCTTTGAGTAAAATCCTACAAAGCTCCAAAAATTATTACAAAATATTACAACGAATAGTCTGTAAAAAAATAAATTTTGACCCAACCGAACCGAACATAACAAAACCGCAAACCAAAGAGGGAGTGATGATTCATACCAAGAACAATATGGATTAAACACCAAAAGGACCTAGCAAGATGGCAATAAAAAACAAATTTTGGATAGTTTCCTTCTTGCTACGGAAACAACAAGTTAAGGCCCTGTTCTTTTGAGCTGATCTGAACGGCTGGGCTGAAATGACTGAACTTCGAGATCTTCTCGAGATAGTCTCGAGATTTGGATCTATTTCATTTGACTTGCTTTTTAAAGCGTTAGGACCCACATTCAAAACAGCGAAAAAAGGACTAAAAAAACTAAAAGCATGTCTTTTTAAAACGTAGATAGGTCGTTAAGCTGTTAAGCCGTTAATCTGTTAAGTTTTTTTTTCTTGCAAAAGAGGGCTCTTTCCCCCATTTTCCATTGCATCAGGCAAGACACAACGAAAACCATGTCTGAGAGTTTACAGGCAAGCCAGCACACTTAGGCTGTACCAAAAGTAAAGACAAGCTAAGATATAACACAAACAGAGACAATTTTCCAACCTGGGAACAAAACAAGTCTGCCTTACATTGCGATGTCAAATCACAAGCACAACCAAAAAGTTATCCCAACCATTACAGCAAAGAATGGAATACGGAGACAACCCTCTTCTTTTGATTAAGAACCATATGTTAGGAGGCGTTGTCGTTTGAGGCAGCGAGCCTGAACATCAGAGGCAACCTTTGCAAGCATTGCAGCACCCTGAACCAATGCTTCCTTCGAATCACCTGAAAACAGATCTGCCCAGTATCTCAAAATCACACATATAGAATGTATTATTTGAACAGGGGAAGTAAAAGTTTTCTTATCAAAACACCACTTGTTTCTAGCAGTCCAAATACACCACAAAACTGCCGCAATGCTAGCACATAAAAGTTTCCTTCCTTGTGGCCAAACAGATCCTATCCACCGGAAGAAACCGAAAAAGTTGGATGGTTTTGTAGTAGCACCAAAAGTACAAGCAACAATACACCAGATAGAGGAAGCAATGGAACAATCGAAAAACAGATGTTGAATACTTTCAGATTCCCCACAAAAAAAACAGAGGGGGCTACCAGGCCAACCCTTTTTCCTGAGAACATCCTTTGTTAAAACTGCACCTCTACAAACTAACCAGAGAAAAATCTTGATTTTAAGAGGAATAGAAGCTTTCCAGATAAAATTAAAATCCGCCACATTACCAATATCAGAAATCAGCTGATAAGCAGATTTAACGGTAAACTTGGTACTAAGTTTGTTTTTCCACTCAGCTTCATCTTTCTTGGTACCATCATAAATACTTAACAAGTTTTCTTTAAAACTAATCCATTCCAATTTTGATTTGCCGTCAAGTTCTCTCCTAAAAGAAAAATTTAAGCCTTTTTCTACAGCATGTAACACCGAAATTTCACGATCAAAACAAACATCATACACCACAGGGAACAAAGAGCGAATTGTCTTATTCTCCCACCAAGTATCACACCAGAAATTGATTTTTTCCCCATTCCCCAACCTGAAAACTCTATTGCCCAGATAATATTTTCTAACCTTAAGGAGCTGTGCCCAACAAGGAGAATCAGAGGGTTTAGGCTTGACAAGGGAGAGAGGACTGTTCTTCAAATATTTTGAATGAATCAGAGAGACCCAAAGGCTAACCTTGGTCTCTAATTTCCATAACCATTTACACAAAAGACTAATATTAAAGTCCCTCAAGTTCTTAACCCCAAGTCCACCAAACTTCTTCTTAGTACAAATTTTCTTCCAAAAGAAATCTCTTTAATCTAAAGCTGCCCCAAAAGAAATCTCTTCTAATTTTGTCTATTTTGGAGAGAACAGTAGCAGGGACAAGGAACATGGACATATGATAAATTGGAATGCTAGAGAGACAAGAATTAATAAGAACCAATCTACCACCCTTAGATAACGAGCTCCATTTCCAATTATTGAGCCGTTTTGAAACTTTCTCCACCATAAAGTCCCAGTCACTAATTCTGTTCTTAGAGAAACCAACAGGGACACCTAAATAGTGCATTGGGAAAGAACCAACAGAACAATTAAAAATACTAGCATAATTAGCTTCAATTTGAGGATCACCATTTATAACAAAGATTTCACTTTTTAGGAAATTGATTTTTAAACCAGCCATGTTTTCATAGAGATACATCAAAAAATTGAAGTTAATTGCTTTCTCTTTATCTTCCTCAAGGCATATTATAGTATCATCCGCATATTGCAGAATGGGAACACCTCCAGGAACTAGATTAGAGGCTACACCACAAATAGAATTATTTTGAACAGCCATAGAAACCATTTTAGCCAGAGAGTCTGCCACTAAATTGAAGAGAAGAGGAGAAAGAGGATCACCTTGTCTAACTCCCTTCTCACTTTTAAAATATCCACTTTGAACTCCATTCACCAAAACACTTAGTTCCTTCTCTAACAATTTTGTCTATCCAACTACACCAAGTTGGATCAAAGCCTCTAAGAAGAAGACAATGATTCAAAAATTCCCAGCTAAGGCTTTTTCAAAGTCTAATTTAAGAAAAATAGCACACTTATTACTTTTTTTTTTACTTCATGCATAATTTCATGTAATGCAAGGACACCATCCATAATATCTCTGCCTTTCAAAAAGGCATTTTGTGAATTAGTAATAATCCTATTTAACACAGGCTCTATTCTGTTAGTTAAAACTTTAGTAATAATTTTATACACCACATTTAGGAGACAAATAGGCCTAAAATGAGTAAGTGAATTAGCTTCCATCTTTTTTGGGATTAAAGTGATAATACCATAGTTAAGTCTTTTAACATTCAAAATACCCTTATGGAGATCATCAAAGATTTTTAAAAGGTCAGACTTAACAATATCCCAACAGTGTTGAAAAAAACTCAGCAGGGAAGCCATCTGGACCTGCTGCTTTGTTAGGTTTCATGGAAAAAACTGCATCCTTTATTTCCTCAACATAAAAGGATGTAATAAAGAGTTATTTTCAGCTGAACTGACCTTCTCATCTAATCTCCAGATATTATCAAGGTAACAAAACACTTTTTCAGACTGGTTTTTTTGAAAAAGACTCTTATAAAAAGATGCAGCATGCCTGACCAAATTTTCAGTCCCAGTAATGTCTTGCAAATCATGTTGCAGAGAATAGATAAAAAATTTTCTTTTTCTACCATTAGCACATCTATGGAGATAAGCAGTATTATTATCACCCTTCAAAAGCCATTGTTGATGAGAAACTGTAGACCAATGTAACTCTTCTTGGTCACACAAATGCATTATGTCGTTTAAGCAAGACAATTTTTCAGCACCAAATTATAAGGCAAAGTGCCATTTTCCTCCATCAATTCCAACTCCTTTAATCTAGCTAATTTATTGTCCCTGTTCTTTTTATCAACACCAAAAGTATCAGCACCCCGCCCTTTTAATTTTTTCCTAACATTATGCAGTTTGAACAAAAAGATAGAGACAGCATCACCATTGCAATCTTTATCTTCCCAAATGTTAGCCACTAACTCTCTAAACTCAACTTTTTTAAACCAGTTTTTATTAAACACAAAGGGCCTAGTAGACTTTCTATCATTTTGATTAAGAGAGGTAGAAATAAACAGAGGATTGTGATTAGAAAAAATTCTAGGTAATTTTGCAAAGGCTCACTAAAGGAAAAAGAAGTTCCCAAGCAGCATTAACAAAAACCCTGTCTAATCTTTCTAAAGTGGGTGTAACTTGCATATTAGACCAAGTAAATTTACCTTCTACCAAAGGCAATTCCCTGAGTTCACAAACAGACAAAGTTGAATTAAAGAGATCCACCACATGACCCCTCACAGTACCATTGTTTTTGTCATCTGAACTTCTCAATATATTGAAATCACCACCAACAATAATAGGAATCTTATCAGAGGAGCAAAAATTAGCAAGTTCTGACAAAAAGTCCATTTTCTCTTTTGCATGAGAAGCACCATACACCACCAGAACACTCCACTTGGTTTTTTTCATTTTATCCCACAGCACCACTTGTAGGATATAATTTCCTTTTTTAACACCTAAGACATCAAACTTGTTCAAAGATGTACCACACAGAATCCCCCCAGATTTCCCTTGAGAGGGCACCCAATTCTAAAAAAAGTTATTAGATGGATCAATCTTTCTGAAAAAAGCATCTGAATATTTGATTTTTTTAGTTTCAGAAAGACCCACTATATCAATATTATGACTGAGCACCAAATTTTTTAGCATACTACTAAAACCTTTTTTAGCCATTCCTCTACAGTTCCAGAATAGACAATTCATACTATTCATCATCAAAAGAAATGAATATTATTATTTATTTTTATTTTTTCTATGGGGCCTACCCCTTTTTCTAGCACTAATCACAGGAGAAACACCCTTCCTCCTAATGTTAGTCTTACCTCTACTATCTTTAGCCACCAATACTAAGGACATAGAGTCACTTTCACTAGAGTCAGACCCTTCTTCAATATTAACAGCCTCTGAACTATTTGTTATATGATCATAATTTTTTAGAGAGCTAATAAAAAGATCAGACCTAGCAGTTTCTAAAGCCCTTAAAGCATCAAATGAGGTATTTGAATCTTCAGTCATGATCACACCCATCTTACTAGCAGTTTGCAACAATGTACTATTATTAAAGACAGAAAAAGGATTAAAGATGTATGATTACCTTCAAGGTTTTTTTTCCTAGCTTGCACCTCATTTTTTTCCCTGAAATGTAAATTGGTAGTGGCCTTCAGCCTGGCACTCCTTCTGGGGACAGGAGAGAAATCCTTGTTACAATCTCCATGAATTTGCACCACCTCATTACAGTCTAGCTCAACAGCTGTAGTCTGTTCATCCTAAGAATCTGCTAACTGTTGTTTCATAGAACAGTCAGAAGCACCACTACAGTCAACTAGAGTATGAACAGTTAACTGCTGATTCAGGTCAGAAGCTGAAGAGCAGCTAGTTTCTATGTCAACCATGGAAGGAGCCATATCCACCCAGGAGCTAAAATAAGGGGAGAAACTGGCCTCCTTAGAATTTTCAAAGTTTTGCAGCCACCAACTGTCCAAATTAGGAATCCCCCTAACTGAACCAAAGGAAAGACCATTAAATTTGATCTGAGGAGAATCTGGAACATCAACAATAGGGGTACAGTCATATAGAGGAGTTTCAGGGGAAACATCCAGGACCTCTTCAATAACCACTTTGTGAGAACAAGCATGAAGAGTTCCAAGCATTGACTCAGCCTTAGAATTCGAAAAAGGAGACATAATGCTAACAGCCATCTCAGCATCTAAAAATTTTCCTTGGATGCCCTTCTGCAGAGAACAATCAACAAAAGCCACCTCATCACTAGTGATCTCTAGCAAATTAGCTTTTCCATTGCCTGAGTTCTTCCCACTTGATGCAGACAGATTTTCTCTTAGATCAGCCTGAACACTTGATTGATCAAAACCATCAGTTTTTTGTTTCTTTGTACTGATGTTCCTATCAGCATCCATCGCATCAATAGAGGAGGAAGGAATAGACCAGCTTTTTTGGGAAGGATCACCCAACTCAATAATTTCATCAAGCTCAAAATAGAAGTCATAAAAAGCATCCTCCAAACATCCCTCAGCAATAGCTGGGAAACAAGAAACATCTCTACATCCAATGCAAACTCTAACACAGTCCAGATTCCCCAAGCTACTTGTGTCCAGTTCAATAGGTTTTCCAACCAGAGAGCAAACATAAAACAACACAGATTCTTCACGTTGCTCAAGAGGAACATTCTGGACTTTAATCCAAGCTTTCTGCAACATACCTTTTGCTCCAATCCCAGTTTTCCAAGGCTCAATTTTCAAGAAAGCATCAGCACACCTCATCCTCATTTCCAAACATCCTGACATAACCTTAATGGCCTCAACCGAAGGGAACTTAACCAGAAATTGATCATCTCTGATTCGTTTAACAGGACCAGCCCACTTTTTGTCCTAAAAAATTGCAGTAAATTCTCTTTGAACATCTTCTATGGAAGCTACACCCTGAGTAATTGTGACCAAAGCAGCACTGGTCTTGTCAAAGTGAGAAGGGGGAGTCTTGGCCCCAGGAATATAGAAGAATCCTACATCCTCACATTGCATACCAAACAAAGGAGCAACATAATCCCAGGGATTCTTAGCAGAACAAGAAGCAGCAACATGGCCATCTTGACCACAGTTGAAACATTTAACCGAATTAGGACAGTCCGCAAACACATGCCCCTTCCTACCACACTAAAAACAAGGGCCAAGCACACCTTCCTTAGGTCCAAAACCAACCTTATGTCTATCATCTTTCTCTCCTGATTTCTTGCTTTGCCAAGGATCATTATGACTGCTAGGAGGTACATCATTCTTTTTACCACTTCCTCCTTCCCAAGCACTAAAAGTACCACCACTATTACTAGAATTAGATCCACCAAAAGCAGCATTTGAACTAAACTGACCAAAAGAAACCGCAGAATTCCCAGGAGCAGCAGCAATATTTGGACCCATTTGCTTGCCAAATATAGCAGGGAAGAATCAACATGAGGAAATCCTTGATTCCAAGCACCAAAGGAGTTTGATCCATCAGACGAAGGAAACCCACGATTTCTATTTTGCAAACCGGAAGAGGAAGGAGGGAAATCCCCAACAGAGCTCGACCAGAAATTAGGGTTCGGTCCACTCGACCTACCCCCAAATCTGCCCTCATTTCTACCACGCCATCCTTGAGGGAAACCGCGGCCACCACCACGACTAGCCCATCTAGCACCATTGCCATGTCCCTGAGTATCAAATTCCAGATCACCTTCCCCAACAAATCGAGAGTCACCAACAGAACCGGCATGAGTACCACCTCCATCTCTAGCCCTAGCCGTAAATCCCCCAAAAAACCAAAGCCAGAACCCTCAGAAGCACCACCAACTTGACTGAAATTGCTGCCAAAAGCTTTACCCATGGCTCCACCAGAGCTCGAATCACCAGAAAAATTACATCCATCACCAGCATTTCCAGCACCACTGGAATGGCGACGAGGATCCATGACCCCGTCAATAACCACCGAAACGAATGAACGAGGACCACCACTCCAGCGAGAACCAGATCTCCACAAGTGCCCAAAAAGACGGCGAAAACGACGCGAACCCAAGAAGGGAGGAGGAAGACGGGGAGAGAGAGACCCAGATCTGAACTGGGAGGAGAGAGACGAAGGGGAGAGAGAAGTTTTATCACCGAATCCACCATGGGAGCCAGCTGTCGCTGATCCAACGGGGGAAGCACGCCCACGCCGCACCACTGCATCCAGCGGTGAGGACACCGCGGTGACTGGAAACCCTCGTGAGACCGTCCGCTCACCGGAGGAATTCCGACGCGCCACTCCGACGAGCTCCAGAAGACCCCCCAGCGCGGAGGCGTCCATCCCCCCGGCCGCTGAACTCGCGGACGCTGGAGCTGGACGGCCGGAGTCTCTTCCTTTGTCAGTTGCTTCAGTCCTAATTTGATCGTTAATCTGTTAAGTTGAAAAGAACTGGACCTAAATCTCCTATCCAATACCTTTTAGCAAGATTATCTTTTGCGAAAATAACCCCTCTATCTACAAACCAAAGAAAAAAAAATTTAATTTTGAGAGAAATCTTTAACCTTCATAAAAACTTATTTGTGCAATGTACATTATGATGCATCAACTATTCGTTCATAGGAATGAACAACAAATTGTCCAGTTTTATAAAAATCTCAATTAAATCTGTTTAGTCAAATGATTGACCGAAGGACGAAACATTAAATTGTACTCGCTCCATCCCAAAATATAAGGCATAGTTTGACTTCAAAAAAGTCAAACTTAATAAACTTTGACTATAAATTAATCAAATTATATGCATCGTTAGTATACAAAAGTTGTACCAATATGTTCATATTTCAAAGTTCTTTTGATACAATATCCTCATCGTAGAAATTCATAATATAAAATAGA
This sequence comes from Raddia distichophylla, assembly GCA_005191435.1. Taxonomy (NCBI): domain Eukaryota; kingdom Viridiplantae; phylum Streptophyta; class Magnoliopsida; order Poales; family Poaceae; genus Raddia; species Raddia distichophylla. The sequence continues at coordinate 226,365 of SPJY01025524.1, read as the reverse complement.
GATAATTAACGGTCAAACCAATCTTCAAAGACTTTCTCGAAGTTAAAATACGTCTTATATTTTAGGATGGAGGGAGTACCAACTAACAAGATTTTAACCAATCATCTATGAAAAGAAACATGAAAGGGTCCAACATGGAAGATCTACGAAAAGACATGCTCTAAATATGTACCAAGGCAATGGGCATATATCAATATATACATTCGATCAGTAACTCTGTAAATTGATACGTTGATCTACCCTGTATGGATTTCGGCTCCAATAACAGAAAAATAATAAAAAGGCGTCAAATTGCTTTTGTCATCATCATCATCTAGCTGACTAATTAAGTAATTAGGTGCCAAATTTCACTGTCAAGGACCACAGAAGCAAGAGTGCAAGAGCAACAGTCTGGACCTTTTAAACACTGCATGGAATATGTTAGCCATTTGAGGTTGTGGCTATAGATGTAGCCGCATCACCCCAATGCATTATTTTGTTGCAGCAGGTAGAGTCATCAATACTTTCTGCAGGTGACAAATTCAAAGAGTCCAGGATACTAGTTTATTTGGATTGATGGGACCAGATCGAATTGTATAGATGATGACTCTCAGCAAGATCCCTTATAGTTGTTTTTCCCCAACGCATCAGTATAAGAAACAGCTCATCCAACCATCGTTAAATGCTTCTTGTTTTTCTGCTAACTTCTGCAAGTCTCATCAGTTTAATGAGGAACTCTGCAGCTTGAAATAGGCAAATGATTAAAAGAATTTGCCCTGGAAATTGTGAGCTGCCCTTGATTGAATACTGTTCTTTTTGGGGGGAGGAACTGAATAGCAATTAGAGGCTAAATAATGGGAGAAAACAAAGACGGCCTAGTTGATATCTCTCTGCAGAGTGGTTTGGTGCTGGTACGAAGTGCTTGCATGTGGAGTTGCGCTGTTCCCGTGCAAATTGATCTTTCCTAATGGAATCACGAGAACCATCATCCACGTAATCAATTGTTTCAGGAGGGTGTATAACCATCATCCACGTAATTTACATGGATGCTAGCGGTGGGATGCTTCCAGGAAGATCGCTTCGGATAGACTGCTGGTAAGATAGGAAACTAAAAATTTCCCTCCGGTCATATATATGATGATGGCAGATGCGACTCAAAATTTTAAAGTTTTAGCTATAAATATGTTGTTAAGTATTCAGATTTACAAAAATTGCATGATCGTAAATTTGTCTCAAAATGAATCTTTATAATATGTATTAAAATTTTAGTGGATTTTTAAATAAACTACGTTCAAAGTTATATTTTTGTAGACAGTGTCATTGTCCAAAACAACATTTATTTGTGATCCGTGTGTTATTCACGAATTGTTTTGTGTACTGCTAAACTTTTTTTTAATTGTAAATCTCACTGTTAACATAATGAAAAAACACACGGAAGATGTGGATGCATGAGTTTTCGTTGAAGGCAGCTAAACTTTATCCTCCCAATGTGGGAAGCCATCACAATCAAATGAGGTGTAAGATTTGCCATTTCTATCTTGCGAATACTAATTTTAACCCCACAAATCAGAGATGGTCTCTTGAAGCAAACTCTATATGTAAAGAAAGTATGGCTCTCAAGATGGCAACTTTAATATATCATATATGGACTGGTACGGATGGATTCCGTGATACCAGAAGCCATGTGTAAGGATCACAAGTGGTTGTGTGCGTTTTTTGTTAATTCGGAAGCTGAATTGGTTTAGGCTTTCTTCTAGTTAAACAATAGGCAATCTATCTATCTATCTATCTATCTAGTGGGACTAACTTCTCATCAGGCGACTGAGACTTATTTACCTTATCTACCGTAGGTTGTATTTGGCATGTATGAGTTCGTTACGATCTCGTAGTTAGCCCGGCCCGGTATTCCTCGGTAGGTCGGTTTGTTCCGTACTATATAAACAGGACCCCTAAGATGTTCAAGGGGACCCTGGCGATTAGATTTCACATACAGCTTGCCGAGACCCGCTGATCTCGTCGAGTTCCACCTGTAATCCTCTTTGATATACAGAAAGGCTGGACGTATGGCTATTATCTCTTCCGAGAGGCCTGAACCAGGATAAAAACCCCTGTCTCCTGTTCGTTGCTGTTCGTGGTTGTTCGGCGTGTCTCCTATCTCACTTCTGAAGAACCTTGGTTGACTTGAGATCGATATCTCAACCGTCGACAATACCTTTTTGCCCTTCCTCCAAATTTACCTTCAAAATACCATTTTTCTCTTCCCGTCTTTCTTCCTTCTCCAGAAGGCCATCCCGTGTGTGCCGCCACCTCCTCTTGAAATTATGGCTAGAGCTTCGTCTCCCCTCTCCCGGCGTACGTTGTCGCCTCCCATACATGGCCAGAGCTCCGCTTCCCCGTCCCTGGCTCTCCACCTGCAAAGAACAGACAAAAGAATTTTAACTGCCACACAGACGAATGCCAGGGGTAAAACCGTTATTGTTAGTTTTGCATCCGCATTGAAGTACGAGAGATTTGGTGGCACACACGGGACATGGCATGGGACTACTACCAATACTGACAAAGTGGTAGGCAAAGAGAATTAAGAAGCAACAATTTTGAGTTTTTAGGAACTTCAAGCACATAGAGAAATTTGACATATAGCTTTGAGTGAATGTAAGGATAAAACCTTTGTAATACAAGACTTGAGCAACATCTCAATTATCAATTTACATATAATTGATATCAAACTAAGTGCATGTTGAGACCCATGTGGAGGTTAAATGGTGCATTTGTAGAATATGCCGTGTAATTGGTGCCGGACCATTGTGCTGAGCTTGGGCTAGGTAATAGTTTCGACCGGAAGTGGTCCGGTGGAATTTAAGATAACACGTGGAGTGTTAGGGCTTCCTAATTGTGATGTCATGAAGGGATTATTGTATTGGTAATTTTGTGATGGACTAACCTTGCAGGTAAGGAAAGGTGTGTTGGTTTCGTGTGTGTTCACCTCAGTGATGCAGGTATCGGCGGGTACGTAGCTGAAGCTTTCCGGGAACAGCTGGAGGCTGGTGCGTCCGGAGTCATGCAGGTGACCGGATTCGATGACCTGGCGGTCACATGAGGTGGTGACTCGAGAAGCTTAGCCATGGTAAGGAATCCGAGGCAGCTGGAGGCTGCGGCGTCGATAACCTGGTGGCGAAGCTGGTTCTGACCGGTGGGCCCAGGCGTAGGCTGGCTTCCGAAGATGTGCGAAGTTATTTCCCGGAGGAATATGTGGAGAATATTCTCTCTCGGAAATGTGTCTTGTAGTGTGTGTTGTACACCACTCATCCTCAAATGAAGGGTGGAGATGGGCTCTAGGTGTTAGGGCAGCTCACCCATGGTCTATAAATAGAGGTGGAGGGGAGCACCTCCTCCAAATTCCCTTGGAGCTGAAATTTCAGAAATAGAGAGGGTGAGTTGGGTGTGTAAGGGTGGCACTTAGAGTGCTTGTGACCACATGGAGTGTGGTTTGTAATCCCTCAACTCCTATGAAATCTCTCATCTTCATGATCATCTTGTGTTGATTTGATCCAAGTTCTTCTTTCTTTTATTTTTCTCTTTTGGAGCTCTTATTTGAAGATGAGTCTTGTTAATTTCTTGCTGGTTCTTCATGGTCTATGATGCCTTGAGGTTGCTAATATGATTTACCATACTATTTGCAACCATATGAGAGGCAGGAGATCAAGTTCTTGACTTGTTGCAAATTTGTTTAGAAACTTTCAACCGCGCAGCAGTCGGTAAACGTTTTTTAGAAAACTCTAGAAAACTAATTTTGGGATGATTCTAGTTGAAAAAGATGCGTGACTCATATACCCATCTGTGGTAAAAATTTGAACTCCACTGGTTTCTCCGTTTGAGAGCTATGAAGTGAAAACCGAGCCCCAAACTTTCTGTTTGAAGTTCTCGACAGCTCGTGGTGTTTGATTTTTCATATTTTCTGTGGATGGATTATTGAGATGATTTTTGGTGGAGTGCTTCAATACTCATGGTTGCATAGGGAGAAAAATTTCCACATTTTTTGGAGCAACATTACGCCATCATCTCTCTGCTCCAAGTAGAAACAAACTCTGAAGAATCTGCTTTTGCTTTCAGAAAGCAGCTTTTGTTGTTTGAATTTTCATATTTTTTATGTAAGGAGTTTTAAGGAGATTTTTGGTGGAGTGCTTAATGACACATTGAAACATAGGGAACAGAATTCCGATGATTTTTAGAGCACCTTAGAGCCACGAACCTCCTGCTCCATGAGAGGACAAGTTCTGAAAGAATCTGCTTTTGCTTTTTGAATGTTGCTTTGAGGTTTTGTCATGACCTCGTTTCAAAAGCAAGATTTGAATTGATTCCTATTGTTTGGACACTTGACAACCAGGATTGTGACTCTAAAATCCCCACATACTCATATGGATATCATCCACACAAGTCATGGGTACACATAGTTGTCATGCTGTCCATCGTAGTTTGATCCCCAATACGAAACAGTTTTGGCGGAATGCTTACAGGGGCTGCATGTGCAAAAAGAAAGCGTCAAAATTGATTGGCGTCTATTCACCCCCCCCTCTAGCCTCCTAGCTCGGTTCTTCACAGGGGAAGGAGGCCGTGGCGAAGGGTGCCAGCACACGCACGGGAGGGAGGAAACAAAATGGGGAACGAGCAGGGAGTCAACGAAGAGAACCGGGGTTAGGGATGAAACTGACAGGTGGGGTCCGAGGAGCGGGACCCGCACGTCAGTGAGTCAATCGAGAGAGAGAGAGAGAGAGAGAGAGAGAGAGAGAGAGAGAGAGAACGCGGCCGGGGCGGCAAAATGGGCCGAGACGTGGCCCACTGGAGAGGACCCTGCGGTTGGAGATGGGCCACAGGAACCTGTGGCCGGGACTGCACCGGACGGCCCAAACAGGAAAACAAAAGGAAGGGAAACAGGAGGAGGATGTAACGGGCCGGAGGAAAAAGCCCAATGGATTCAGAACACCAATCAAAATAATAAAGTCCAACAATTGGCTTTAAAGAAATACTTGCATTAAATAAAACACTATATTTTGCCCAACAGTTTCACGGAAATATTATCTAATACACAAAATACTATAATTTGCACAAGGGGTTTTCATTTTGGAAATTTCAATGCGCAAGTTTATTTTAAGGATGATGCATGCGATGCCAAGATGCCATTCAAATCGATATCTTAATATATATTTTTTTAAATCATGCAGTTTAATAATTATCAACGTGCCAAATTGATTTTAAAATTTGGGATGTTACACAGTGAGAGCACGGGCGCGCGTCCAGGCCATCAGACTAACGCTATAACTGGTGCATCAAGTGGTGTATAGTGTGGCCAGACTGTTTGGGAGGTTCTTGCCACAAGACGGTTCGCCAACAAGGTGCCTTCTCCACAAACGGCTAGTTTCTAGGTTTTGACTACTTTAAGGCTCAAGGATGTCCCTTGAATGAGTTGTTGTGTCGGTCTTAGCTATTGTTGAACATATTTCGAATGGGGCCACCTAGAACTAGGGTTTGATAGGAAGTGGGAGAAGAGCAAGAGTGAGAGACTGGTAGACCTTCCTTGGTGCTTCATGAAGATTTGAGCTGGCAAGAACAGTCATCTACGACTTATTACTGACGCAAACTTGCAGATGGATCTTGGTGACCTCTTACGGAGGAGCTTTTCAGAGGTCCAAGTGGTTGTGAAGGTTGCAGTCTACCTACCGTAGTGGTGAAGGGTTACCTCGAGTGAATCGGAATTATACTACTCTACGTAACGATTGCTCCAATGAGGAGTAGGAAAAGTGAATGCCTTTTCCTTACCTCGGAAAAAATCTCATGTCTTTCTTTTTTTACCTTGTGTTATTTGTGTTCCGCATACTTCATCATTGCTTGGTGTTATTCTTTACCTTTGTGTGTGCTTGGTAGCAGCAAAATTTTAATCTTGACTTAATTCCAGTAAAACCCTTAAAATATTAAAACTTTGCTTTAGGCCCAATTAATTCAACCCACCTTTCTTGGGCTAGTTGATCCTTTCATGACTCAAAGACAAACTTTGTCTTTAGGAGCAAACATATTTAATAATCAATTATCCTAACTTCCAAAATCATAAGATAATGCTTTAAATCTACCAGATTCCTTCTTCAAAATTCATATTTGTGTTTTTACAATACTTCACAATTCCCAATTTTATGCCCCACAAGATCAAACATATTAACTTGCACCGGGATTCCACGAGATTCACTAATAGTTGGTAGCCATTTGAGTTTCCACCTATCCCAAGACATACGACATCAACTTATTAATATTTTCCTACAACTAAATACCCCTTTTTACCCACACCACAATTGCAAATGACCCCTTTCGTGAAATATTATTTTATGTATTTCTTCCTCCCTCTTAGGTACTTAGGCCTTGTTCTTTTCTGCGTATCGTTGTGTTGGCGTATTACTGTAGCAAATTTGAGAACCCTCGAAAAGAGATCTAAAGATTAAAAATAATAAAAAAAAATAGTTTTAGGATCTTTGGGAGGACTACTAAAAGCCACGAAAAAATTGTTACCAATTATCACAATATATGGGTTACATAAAATAATAAAATTTGCTATAGTAATACGCAACGGTACGTAACGCTTAAAAGAACAAGGCCTTAGGCACCTCTTTGGTCCTCCAACATTGTGCCACAGAAGGCATCTAGTCCTCTAAGTTGTGCTCTTTTAGATCTTACTATCTTTTTATATGTCTGCTGGTGTGTTGAAACTAACCTTCCACCGGCAACATGTTTCTCATGCTCGTGAGGCCGAGAAAACCTCCAACAAGGGCAGTAGGGCACTGACTTAGTCACAGCGAACCACTGAACACAAAACTGAATTATCATGGTTTGAGCCTTCTCTTGCTCTTGGGATAACAAGCTTATTTCTTGTGCATTAATATATGGGTGAAAGGGTATCAAGCTATATGTGCGGTTGGGGCTATTAAACTGCTTGTAAAGCCAAGCATCCTAAGCGGTTCGTGTTCCCAACCGCTTGTAGAGGTATAGCAGCGGTTGGGGACACAAACCGATTAGGATTTTAGGTCTTTAGAAGCGGATCGTGCCCCCAACCGCTTCTAGAGGTCATTTTCTGGCTTGAGACTGTTTTGAGACATTAAACCGCTTGTAGAAGTTTGATCCTTTTTTTTGAACCGCTTGAGAAAGCTTGTTCCCTAGCAAGGCCATGAGATTCACTAATAGTTGGTAGCTTTTGAGTTTCCACCTATCCCAAGACATACAACATCAACTTATTAATATTTTCTTACAACAAAATACCCCTTTTTACCCACACCACAATTGCAAATGGCCCCGTTCGTGAAATATTATTTTATGTATTTCTTCCTCCCTCTTAGGTACTTAGGCCTTATTCTTTTCTGTGTGTCGTTGTGTTGGCGTATTACTGTAGCAAATTTGATAACCCTCGAAAAAAGATCTAAAGATTAAAAATAATAAAAAATAGTTTTAGAATCTTTGGAAGGACTAATAAAAGCCACGAAAAATTGACAAATTATCACAACATATGGGTTATATAAAAATAAGAAAATTTGCTACAGTAATACATAACGGTACGTAACCCTTAAAAGAACAAGGCCTTATTAGGCATCTCTTCGGTCCTCCAACATTGTGCCTCAGGAGGCATCTAGTCCTCTAAGTTGTGCTCTTTTAAATCTTACTATCTTTTTATATGTCTGCAGGTGGTTGAAACTAACCTTCCACCAGCAGCACGTTTCTCATGCTTGTGAGGCCGAGAAAACCTCCAACATGGGCAGTAGGGCACTGACTTTATATATTTTGTAATTATGAACAATCACATCTTTAAAAACCTATGGACGCCTCGCCGGTTGATAGCCTGGAGTATTGGCCGGGTCAGAACGCGCGCGCTACCAAGTCCCCGTCGTGTATGCAGTGTGCTCCTCACAGACCGTACGTGCGTTGCTGAGTCCGTACGTCAACACAGTGCAACCAACAGAGATCACTCGGCCGGGTGCATGCGTCACACGCTTGACATTTCATCCCCGCCGTACGTACGCACGTGCTCTCCGATCGTACGCACGGTGGCAGGCAAGGCCTACCTAGACCTAGCTGAATCGGACCGCGAGAAATGGTTGCGAATTGCTCCTTCTCTTTCACGGCCGGAAGAAGCTTTTGCGGTGCGCGCGGAAGAGAAAGGCCTCCTCCCTCTCGAGGTCCTCGCGATAAATGCCGACGCGGACGGAGTGATGGGTACGTAATGGATATGGACCGTCTGGGCTCTCTCCCTCCAGATGTGACGCCGACGTACGGCTCCTTGGATGAGAACGACGACGGCACAAATGATGGACGCGCGCGCTGCGCGTGCCCGTCGCGTGCCCTGTGCAGCTGTGCTGTCCCGTGCCCGTCGCCCCGCGCTGGCTGCAACGCGCGCGGCGGCGGCTTGTTGCTCGCTGGTCGCGCGCCCACGCTGGACGCTGCCCGGTGCCCGGTGCCCGCGTGGGGGTTTCGATCCGCGGCGGTCCCGGGCCATTCCCGACCTTTTGGTGCCCGAAACGAAATTATAAACAAGACACTAGCATAAGTATCAAAATATTTTTATACTACTATATATCAACTGAAAAGACACTATTCAATTATTACAAAATTGTTATAAATAAAAATATAAAAGTACAAAAGTAAGATTTTTTACTTCAAACATTTTGTGGATATCATCTTAAAATGTCTTCTAACATTTCTACATGCAAAATCATCAACTCCCACCGACGCAAACCGACATATATAATCGTTGTCACCACCTTGGGTGATGCAATCGACGAAACAGTCGTTGTTGATCAGAAAATCGAGGGGAGGAACGAGGAGAATGTGTCGTCGTTGTCCACCAAGGCGCAGCCCAGTTCATCGAGGCCGCCACGAGCAGGCGAGCAATATCCGTGATCCGCCGCAGCGTCGAAGTTGGAATGGATCGCCGAGCGCCCGAACCCTTCAAAACCCTCGACAGCTCGGAGTCAGATGCACTAATCACGATCGCTAATTAAGTCAATTAATAGCCGATGTCAGAACACAATAATCACGATTGCTAATTAAGTCAATTAACAGGGCCATATGGACGCCGGGGCGGAGGCACTGCTCGCCCCACCCACAGCCCTGCTTTGGAGACCGATAGAGCGACTACACTCTAGGGAGGCTCAGCCGGCGAGCTTGGACTCGCTAGACTCGGCGCGGCAGCGCACATCCTTAATACCCACGTAGAGGTTGGTGATGGTTGGAGACAAGCATGTGGCACAACGCGGTGGAACAGAATTCCAACAAGCAACAACCCCAAGCTACAACATCGTTCTTAGCAAGCTAGCGTGCGCACGGGGATCTAGGAGCTGCCGAGAAGCTACGTCAGGCGCTGCTGAGGGCCAAGGCTGACTGGGGTTGGCTTGCAGCAATGACGTACGCGGTGGACAAAACAGGGAACATGATGCTCAGGAATTCCTATGGTGCCCTAGCAAAATTGGAGGGGAAGAAACGCCAAGGGAACACAAAGAGGCCGCAACCCATGGAAATTGAAGGAAAGCTCACCGGTTGGGGCGATTTGCCAGAGGCGGTGGGTTGGGCGGAATTGCGCAAAAATGGGGGAAGCGTCGGTCAGGGAGCTCAGCCCAGCTTTAAGATGCCTCAGGAGGGTCCAGGAGGGCACGATGCCATGCGGGGTGGATTCGGTGGTGATGAGACGGGACGAGGGCACACCAGGGGGACTTGACCATAGCGTGGCAGCTAGCTATATATAGGCTTTTGATTAACACAGCCCGCAACGCGGCTGGCATCGGCACGCAGGATATGGGTGGCAACGTTGCTGACGAACTAGTGGTCGGCGCTGGCGGACCGATGGATATGTAGGTGGCGGACTGATGTGGGAGTGAGCATGGGAGAGAGAGGAGAGAGACAAGGTGTTGGTGATTGATAAAGCATGGGAGAGAGAGAGAGGAGAGAGACAAGGTAGAAGAGATCTAGCCAAATTAAAATTTGAATTTGAATTTTTATCAATTTTTTTGGGTGTTACATTACAAAAAGAGGCACTGCTCGGCGCCACCCTTGGCTGCCATGCCATGTGGAAGAGAGACCTGCCCTAGCGCCGTCTATGTCACTGTAGTCGCAGGAGACTGTTCATATGGTAGCTCTTCTTTTCCAAAATCAAGAATTTTCAAAAAGGTTTTGAGTTGAGTAAAAGTTGTTGAGAAAGAGCTTTGATCTTAAGATAGGAACTACCGGCGTGCGTCCTGGATTGGGTTCAGCCTACCATGGACCGCCCGCGCGGATTGGGCCTAAGCCACCGTTCCGAGAATTGTGGTGATAGCTCGCTACGACATGAGGCGGAATGGCGAGAGCATTTTGAGAATGAGCCCAAAAAGATAAATATTTGAGTTTAAAGCTTTATTAGAAGTGCTTTTATAAAATTAGAAAAAAAATGCATTTCCGCAAGACTACCAAGCCATCCATTTGTATTAAACCCCATCTGCATATATCCTCGACTTGCTGAGTACCTTTGTACTCACCCCTGTTTCCCCTTCCCCTCTTTAAAAATTTAAACAGCCGAGGAGGCCCCCTACGACTCTCCATTCGAGGAGGACCCAGACTACGAGGAGGAGGAGAACTTCGAGGACGAGGAGTAGGATTGTGTTCTACATGCCGCTTCGCCTATGGAGTAGTCTAGTCACTAGAATAAATTGTGCCATGTTGGGCTCCTGTGTCATCGTGTGTGTAAATCTGTATCTCGGCAAGCATGCCGTGCTTGATGTATTAACTTGTGATTTCCTCTGGGACACTTAGTCCCCTATATTGTAATAACGTAAATCGAAGACAATGTACCATTATTGTTGAATTGTGTGTGCTAGCCATGTTCTTCTAGGACTAGTACTGTATGGACAATTAGGGTTCGGTTAATTAGACCGGGTCCCGACAAAAGTGGTATCAGAGTCATGTTGTCTTTAGGACGTAACCCGTAAAAGTAGAGACCTAATATTTTTTTAAAAGAAACTTTAAAATCTCCATGTAAGCTTTGCTATACATTTTCGTAACTTACACTATTTTTGCCAAAATTGTAGATGCCGAAGTTCACCTCCACTTTCGGACTCTCTTACGGAGGTTTCGTGCGCCAGTAGCTGCTGTTGCTGGGCACCCTTGGCTTTAGCGACCCCACATTTCATGGGGCCGTGACCGCTTGCCGTGGGCACGAGTGTTGGGTGGTGGCCATCACTATCACTCCCGCGGGTCAGCCGTTCACCCGAGGAGACGAGCCGAGCCCAAGCGAGCCGGCCTCTCCGGCTTGGCTCGGCTCGGCTCGTTAGTTACCGATCCGAGCCCGAACCGTGCTGAGCAAGGGGTTCGAGATGGAAAGCAGGCTCGGCTCGGTAGTAGCTTGTGAGCTACTCACGAGCGCTCGCGAGTCAGAGAAAATATTGGTCTCCCAACCTTTTAAGGCATTAACCATTGCAAAATATAAATTAGCATTGTACATATGAGTATCAAAATGACTTGTGCATTCATATGTGGGTTTTGGGCTATTTTATATGCTCTTGTGACAATAGGATATGTCATTTTCTAATGGTTAAGATATGGAATAAATAGCATTAGCATGTAAATGAGTCAAAACGAGCCGAGCTCAAGCGGCCTCTGGCTCGGCTCGCTAATGGACACGAGCTGGAAATGGGGCTCAGCTCGTGCTCATTTACAAACAAGCCGAGCACGAGCCAAGCTTTTACTGCGCCAGGCCCAAGCAGCTTGCGAGCTTCGAGCTAAAGTTTCAGTCCTAGTCGCTACGCCGGTGGCCTCCACGTCCACGGCGGACGGCACCTCTATGGCTCGACGCCGCCGCTGATGTGTGATTCTCTGTCTTGCTAAATTTTAAAAAGTTTCATGACCTACTTTTGGTATTGGAATACTTATCCCTGTATAAATGCTAAATTAATTATAATTTCCATCTTGACTGGAATTTTGAGTTCAGATCATGTAAAATTGTAGTGTACATTCAAAGGTAGCACTGGTTAGAACATGGACGACTTCATGAGTATGGTATTGCTCTTTTTGCTAACAATATGAAACTACGAGACTACTTTAATCTTTGCTCTTTGATATTAATTTAATATGGATGATCATTTTGTTTCCCCTCTCCAGCAAAGGGACAATTGCGGCGGCGACTAAGAGCGGTGATGACGTATGGGGTAGCGACAACTATGGCTCTGTCATGTGGTCTTCCTTCTGTGAGAGATTCCTGGTTGGGTTTCCCTGCATTCCTGCATTCCAAGCTGGAGGCACGATTCGGTGGGTAACCGGGTATAGGTTGCGTGGCAAGCGCAATGGCGGAATCAATGCTGTATGCATTGCGCGTTTAGAGCATGGCTAGGAGAAGTTCTAAATGGCGTTTTAAATTTGCAGCACGTATAGAGTGTCTGGTAGGTGAGGGAATCTTTTAGCGTGTAGTGTAAAGTCTGAAGGAACGTTTGCAGCAAAACTGTAAATTTGCAGCATGGGAATTTGCAGCAGCTTTTAAAGCTGCTGCTAGCTTTGCTCTTAAGCAAAAGAGCGAGGTGGCTTTTTAGCACGTACTGTTGAGTTTTTTAAATATATTTTTCATTACTTTTTACCTGCAAGTTTCTGAGTGATGAATGATCAATCACCGCCGATGCTTTGCCGTTTTCTCATAGCATCTATTCCTGTTGAGAAGTTCTTTTTCACAATGATGGGACCCTGTGTGATTCAGATATCATGTGTCTTTTCAAAATCTGCTTCTTTGAGGTATGGATTTTTCCAACGTAGGGCATGCTTCTTCATTACTTTTTATAAGAAGCTCATTAGCAAGTTTCTAAGAATCAGATTAGTTACAAAAATAATTTAGTGCAAGTCTAAGCAGTGGGACTAGGATTTTGTGCAACTGTGTGATCCTACTTTCGACTTGACTTAGACTTGGCTCTGGTTTTTACTAAATCCTGGTTCTGCCACTGCATGGTACTGTTGCTTTCGAATCTGTCACCCCTCAATTTTAACTTACCTTGAGGGTCGACGATCCCATGTACTAGCCCCTGGATCAGTACGCTAGCGCTGAAGACCACATAGCCGATACAAGCATACATTGATTAAATAAATCCCTAAAAATTACATAACAATGTTACGCTCTTAGACGAATTTAGTAAGACAGTCCATACACGCCTTAAGTTACAAAACATTGTTCAGAGTTACAGCGGTGTCCAAAATATGTACCCAAAAGAATCCCTATCGACTAGTGTCTATCAGCGATCGGAGCGATCCCTAAGACTTCTCAAGTCCACCATAGTCCTGTCCGTCGTCTTCGTGACACTCGTAAGAGTCATCCTCAATTCCATCGTCTAAAGAAGGCAAGAAGGCGAGGTCAGCGTCATCCAAATGCTGGCTAGTAAACACATCCCTTAATGCATATAGTGTAGAAGGCTTTATTTGGAGGAGAGAGTTATTTTATTTGCGTAAGGTCAAGTTTATAAGACTTTTGGAAACATCCTAACTAACATAAACTAGAACTTATTTATATAAATCAGGGGTTTTCCATCCTAACAAGGCACTCAAACCCAACTACCAACCAAACACACCAACCAACTAGCAATCGACCAACCCTCGATCATAAACACAACCAACTTAACCAATCACCATACCAACTTATACATTTACCAGACTTTCTTCCGGTTGCCCCCAACCATTCCTAGTTCCGCCATCATTCTAGGATTTGACAATTCTGTTGTGGACCACACATGCCATGGCATGCCTGCCTCGGCCTAGGGGGTTGCCAGCCCTCACTAGCCGACCGTCACCCTGGGGAGGTGTGGCCTTTATCATCCTCGGTGATGACCCATGCCGGTCCCTATCGGGAATGGTCCCAGAGGGCCTCCGCAGAGCGCACACAGCTGGCGATCCAAGACCCGTACTCCGCGCGATGTCGACGGGTAGCTAACCGGGGGTTATCGTCGGCAATGATTATATATGGGGCGATGCACAAGATCCAAACTCGATGGTAGCACAAGACATGGATTTATACAAGTTCAGGCCCTCATGGTGGAGGTAATACCCTACTTCCTGTGCTCTGGGATTATATGGTGATCTAATGATCAATGTGGAGGGAGATGACTTTCCATGGATGGATGTGGAGATGATGATCAACCCTGTCCATGGATGCCGAACCAGGGGCTCCCTGCCCGCCTTATATAGTGGGGGGGCAGGGTTACAAGATAGAGTCCTGGTCGGTTACGAGGTAGGATTCCTATCTCTATCCTCTAGCCAGATACGGAGTTATATGGGGATTACAAGTATATCTTCCCTATTAATTAGGGATTGACTTCTATCCTTATGTCTTTCCTTGCCAGCCAAGTCTCCTAGAGTTCGAGTGATACCCGTCCTCATCCACCCAACTTGGTCCATCCCCTGTTGAGTGGTCTTTTAGGCCCGCCATGTGGGTACCCGGGGTCTATGTTATCCACACGCGATGGCCACGCGTTGTGTTGGAACCATCCCTCAGATGGCAGCGATCTCTTCGCTACGCGTGTTACCCCGCGCTCCACCTGAGTAAGCCCTGGCTAAACCCAGCACTAGGCACCCTGTGCCTTTCTCATCCCTCAGGATGTCCAACTAGGGGCAACCCATCGATCATTCTCTACTTCCACGGTCATCAACCACACCACACTTGGACTAACCCAAACAATCTGATCCACACAGACCGACTTCTCACATGACCTTACCCCAAACACAATCAACCCAACATGTAAGTACCAGCCCTAACTGTCATATGTCATATCATATTGAATGAGAATAATGAATGACCTGTGAGTATCGGCTCACCGTTCCGTGGCGATTAGCCAGAAGATTTATTAAGCCTAAGCCAGTCTAAGCAAGTTTTACCCTTTAAGTAGGGTTAAAGTGGTTACCAGACTAATCATAGGCTATCAAGAGTAATGACAATCAAGGCAGTCATTAAGGCTAAACAGTTCAAGGCAGTCATGTCTAAGTATTACATGATTAACACTTAGGCAGACTAATAAGCATGCATTTTTTGTAATTTAAACAATATAGCTTAAGGAAAACTGGGTAATGAACATGATAATTAGTGATGTTAATCCGCACTAGGGAAAGCTGCAAACTCTCCCTAATACGGGCTACATCTAAAGTGTAAGTTTTAACTCGCCTTGATCAGGTAGGTGTTCCTCCTCGGCGTCCCCAAACCTTCCTTCGGGATCACCTAGTCTAATCATACCAATAAACCAATAATTACTTACTAATGCAATAGAAAACATGATGCATGCTCGACCTAGGTATTTGCCTCGGCATTAATGCCTAAGATCGATTAACGAACCTACTTTTCATAGGATATGCTATGCATGACAAGGTGCATTAATAAATTATGTTATCGGTATAATATAGTCTACTAGACCCCAAAATACGATAAGGTCATAATACGGTGATTAGGGTTTCTCGGCGACATAAAATGATGACTTATCGGAATTTCAACCTATGTACGAGGTAATGATTCTCGGAGTTGGCATTATACTAAGGGCTCCTAAATAAAAAGATAAACCTTGGTTCTAAACCTGTTTTAACTTATTTTCTAAAATCATCTCATTGATAAATTTAATAAGATGTGAGTTGATTATTAGTTGGGTAAATAATCCTATGAATATTCTCAAGCAACAAAGGCAATTTAATATGTTCTAAAATTTATTAAGGCATTGGCCTAGTCATTATATTTTCTGGAGAATATCTGAGGTCTAAATCACCAATTAATATTTTCATCAAATATCCTATAGTTATATTAAGCATTTTGATATAGGAAAACCTATATTTTTAACTAGCAACGCCAAATCCCCTACTGTAGTGACCAATATTATATTTTTGTAAAATCAGAAATGGTCTCTAATATTTATCTAAATGTTTCTAGAATTTTTGGGAGTCTCTAGCTAATTTTAATAATTCAAAAGCTAAATTCGGTGCTTAACAAATTTAGAAAATTGCTGGAAATGGTTAACAGTTCTTGGGCCAAGCCAACCGACGAGCGGCCCAGTGGCGGAATACGGCCCTTGGCCCAATCGTGCATACGCGCCTGCGCTATCCGGGAGCAACGCCGGCGGCTTTTCAGGGGACGCCTTCACGTGGGGCTGACGCAACCCTACCGCAGCGCCACCACTTATACGGACAGGTGGGTCCAGGGCCCGCGTGTCAGCAACTCTAGTCTAACAAGAGTTATCTGGCCAGTGGGGCCGCATGTAAGTGACTCCCTAGCTCGGTCTCGGCACGGATCTTGGCGCGGATCGGATGGTCGCGGGTCATTTCCTACCTCCAGCCATCGACGTGGCCTGGCGGCACCGGGGAACGGCACGACGGCGCTGCGGGCCAGTTCCGGCCATGCGCGTGCGCGCTCCGGCACTAGTGGCTCCTAAGGACCTCTACGAGGCACACGCCGAGGCCAGGGGTGGCCCGACGCGGCGCGGTGACGGAGGCGGCGCCGAAGGCTCGCCGGCGACACACGGGAATACTACTGATCTATAGGCTACAAGACTTGGCGGGGAGCACGAGGAGAGGTGCGTGGTGGATGCTTACGGAGCTTCGAAACAGGCACGAGAATAGGCGGAGGCGGCTGGCGGCGAAGCACGCGGCGGTGGCTGAAGCAGGGGCCACATCGACACGACAGCTCCGGGCGCCTCAACTGAAGATCAGAGGGGGAAAAGCTCAGGGCTGAGCGGAGGAAGCTCGTGGCGAGGAGAATCGGGCTACGGCTAACGAAATCGAAGAGAAGATCTCCGGCGCCGGCGTGCGTAAATTGGGGGAAATGGGAAACTGGGGCCGGCGGGGGTGCTCATGGCTAAATAGGCACAGGGCGAGGGTTGCGGCCCGAAGGCGTGCTCGGTGACGCGGGGGAGCCAATGGCGCGGCGATGAGACGGCGCGGCGCTGGGGCATATGCGGCGATGGGACTGAGCGGCGCGCAGCGCGGCAGAGGATGGCACGGCGTGGCGTGGTGACAGGACGTGCGCGCGGCGCGCATGATGAGGGCGCGGCGCGCGGCGCGACCCTAAGCCAGGGTGGCAGAGCAGGGCGGTCCACCGGGCAGAGAGAGAAGAAGAAGAGAGGGAGAGCGAGAGAGAGAGAAGGAGAGGGGGAGAAGAGGGAGTTGTCGGGGGCCCACATGCCAGCTTCGGATTTTCAAACGAAAATTTGAAATTTCAATGAATTTTGAATATAGCTCAAAAAGGAGATGTTAAAGAATCATTGTGGTCATATTGTCGTTGTGCACCAACAAAACAGGGGGGCCGACCGAAGAGGAAGAGGAGGGCAAGTGTGGTAGAGTTTGCCAAAGATAGTAACATGTGGAGAGCAACGAGAGAGAAGGGGGAAGACGGTAAAGGGATATAGAACTGTTGTAAAATTCGATGAAGGAATAATATAAACATGTAATTACACACATAATATATAGAAAGAAAAACTCTATACTACTGGGAGTAGTAGATACTTCTATCCTCATGTAGCAATTCGGATAAGGCATACCGTGACTTCTTCGTTACCGTGGGTGATTTCATGTTTTTCAATGTATATACGTGTCTTTTACATAAAATATGAGGCTTCAAATCCCCAAAAAGCTACACTCAGCTTTTGGCTGAAGCCAAAAGTTTTACGCAGCCGTGCTGGGTTGGGTAACTTGTTCTGAGTGTGCCAAATTAAGCGGATCAGAAGAGTAGAAGAGAGCGGAGGAAAATCTTTGCCACGACAATTGTGCCAACCCCACGGTGTCGCCGTCATGCTCCATGCGTTTTTTTCGTCGCTCCTCTACAGCAGTGCAGCCCAAACAAACAACAGAGACCTGCACCACGTCATACGTTTGACGTTCCCCTCTAAACCTGTGGCTCTCCATCGATGCCTATACGGTGGGCAGTTAATTGCCTCTATGTTCTTCGCTCGATCTGGATTAGCTCACCTGGCTCCTACCCCAGCTGCACGCCGCTTTCACCGCCTCACCAAGCAAGCTGCGTTGCTCAACTCTACAAGTAGTTATCGGTCTTTTTCTAGCTATAGGCCAGGAGAGTAAAGACGGATTGCTGATGGATTGACCTCAGGTGAGCATTTCCATCCAAGACTCTAAATACATGTTCCGTAACATTATTTACTGTAGAAAAGTTCACTTTGCCCATTATTTATTGTAGGAAAAAGTCCGCTTTGCCCCATCCAACTATTGTGAAAGTTCGGTTTTGCCCCCTCAACTCTAAAAATATCAAATAGATTGTAGAAAATCATTAAAAAATCAAAATAATAGAATAAAAATATCTAAAAATTTGGAAAAATTTGTAGAATACAAATACTATAATTTTATGTGCATAATTATATGAAAAAAATATTTGTCCTATGATATATTTTATTGATTAAATAGTTTGAGCTTTTAGGGAAAATAAGTCTGGCTTATAGGAAAAGGAGGAGAAATATAGGAAAGTTAGCTTTACCTTTTAATTTGCATTTTTAAATTCAAATTCAAAGTTAGTTTGACCTTTTAATTGTAATTTAAAAAATTAACTTCAACATTCAAAATAGCATACTTACCTTTTGCATTTTTATTATTTTCTACAAACAAAATTTTCATAAATTTTTTAAAATCAATAAAAGACACTCTTCGACAAAAAATGCATATAAGTACATATACAAACACTATACTTTTATTGAATATTTGGATTCTATGTATTTTTCTAACTTTTTTAGTATTTTTATATGATTTTATTGAGCTTCCTATGAGTTTCTACAATTTATTAAATTTTGTGAATTTATTTTGTAGAAAAAATGCTAACTAGGATGACATGTCATCCAAAACCATGATGGTTTTGGTTGAAGGGGGGTAATTTGACTGGTTTTGATAGTTGAGGGAGGTTGGATGCCTGATTTTAGAGTTGAGGGGGCAAAACCGAACTTTTGCAATAGTTGAAGGGGGTAAAGTGAACTTCTTCCTTTACTGTATATTGTTGGGTCTTTGCCTTTGTGGGCTAATGGGCTTTGACCCATCTAGATAAATAAAAGAAGGAAGAAGTCCACATTGCCTCCCTCTACTATTGAAAAAGTTCACTTTTCCTCCCTCTGTGTTAAATGGGTGAGATCTGACCGTCCAATCTTGCATCGAACGGCCACAAATGAGTTGAGGGAGGAAAAATGAACTTCTGCAATAGTAGAGGGAGGTAAATTGGACTTTTTCCATAAAAGAAGGAGAGGGCAGCGTTGTTGCCCTAGGGAGGCAAATGAGCGAGCTCCTGCTCGTTGCTGTTACGGTGGCGACGGCCGTTCCACACATGGCGGAGGCGCGGATCACGGGCGTCATGGGAGTTGGTTTTCTGGTTTCCTCGCTCGATTGGTTGCTTCTTCGTGCTTATCCTCTCTTTGTTTCTCTATTCTAGCCAATTGCCCTCTAGCTTTTTGGTGATACACGAGCTCACATCTTCCTCTCTCTCTCTCTCTCTCTCTCTCTCTCTCTCTACCACTCCACTCACTGTTCATCTTCTTCGCCTAGTTCATCGGTCGGAGGTGGTTTCGGTGTTGGTGGTGCTCGCCCTCTTCGACTTGGGTACCTGATAGCCACGGGTGTGGGCATCGAGTCCTGTGCTACTCTTCTACTGCTCCTCAACTCTCCTCCTCAGGTCGATCCGTGGTGGGGGCGACAGGCATCATATCTCCGGATCAATTTATCGGTGGGTACATTGTGTAGCTCGGCGATCTAATTTCTAGGACAGCAATCTACTCGTGTTTTTCCTTCTTCGCTGCCTCCCTTGTCGGCTTAGATCCAACGCTACGTAAGAATTTCAGTGACTTTCCTCGGTGGTTGGTTGAGCAATGTACCAATTAGGGAATTTGGGTATCTAATTCTCATATTAGAGACTAATTCTCTGATTTGGAGCACCGCTTTTGTGGTTGTGGGCTTTACCCTTACATTGCTCTGTGATGAATGATGATATTATGATTGATGCATATATATATTTTGTTGATCATATCATGAGATTGTTTTCAATTAGGAGCTGCACTATTTAAGAATGTATATATTGAGTTCATCCCAATTTATGCCATGAACTATTGATGCTTTGTACCTTGGATGACTGGTTATCAGCGATATTGTTATCATGCCTTGTTGTAAGGATCCTAGGCCGAGAGGGGGGTGAATCGGCTCTTTTCAAATTTTACTTCTCACAATTTGCTAGCTTAGTTAGTCAAATTAGGAACACAAGCTACCGATGGGTTTAGAGTCTAGTTGCGGAAGCGATCACAATGAGGCACAGGCGACTACTAGGAGGCTCGATGGCACTCACATGCAAACGATCAAATCAATGTGCGGAAGTAAATGAGTGAGACGAGGAGACGCAAACCGAGTTGTTTACCGAAGTTCGGTGCTCAACACATGAACACCTACGTCTCCGTTGAGGAAACTTCTCACACAGAGAAGTCGGGACTCTTTCGTCCCTAGCCCTCAATCCACTCGTGGTAGCTCTTCACCAACACATGGTAGGCGAGCTCCAAACCTTCACACGGAGTTGGACTTGCTCTTGAGGATATGGTTTTGTAACCATGCGCCGAAAGAATCCATGTGTCTCAGTGTTATCCACGTATCAGTCTTCTCTGGGAACTGGAGACGTAGAGCATTCTTGTGTTGGAGGACATACGGGGCGGCCACTGCCGATTGCTTCAACACAGTGAAATGTGCTTGCTTAAATGTCTGAAGATCGTTGCATGCAAGTACTTTTCTTCCAAGTGTCCCTTTACCTCGTAGCCTGCCCTCATGGCGTGATATAGGGACGCCGATGGGGTCTAGATCATCAATGTAGTCCACACAGAACTCGACCACCTCCTCTGTCACATAACCCTCGGCAATGCATGCTTCTGGCCGAGAACGGTTACGTACATACTTCTTTAGTACGCTCATGTACCTCTCGAAAGGGAACATGCTGTGGAGATACACGGGCCCAAGAATACCTATCTCTTTGCTTAGATGAACAGTGAGATGAACCATGATATCAAAAAAGGCAGGAGGAAAGATCATCTCGAGGCTAACCACACTTTGTACCACGTCAGCCTGCAGCTCACCCAGTTTTTTTGGATCGATGACCTTCTGGGAAATAGCGTTGAAAAACGAACACAGCTTTGTGATTGTCCCCCTTACCCACTCGGGCAGTACACCTCTTAAAACCACCGGGAGCAACTGTGTCATCAGCACAAGACAGTCATGGGATTTTATATGTACAATTTTGTTCTCTTTCATATTTACGAATCTCTTTACGTTCGACGAGTATCCCGAAGGGACCTTCACACTGCTAAGACACTCTATCACGCTTTTTTTCTCTTCTTTGCTTGGAGTATAACTCGCTGGCCGTAGGTACAGTTGTTCCGTACCTCTTTTTTCAGGGTGTAGGTCCTTCCTGATGCCCAGGACTTCAAGGTCGTTCCGAGCACTCACTGTATCTTTCGATTTCCCGTACAGATCTATATATCCTAGGAAGCTCACACAGACGTTCTTGGTGATGTGCATGAAGTCCAGTGAGTGGCGAACATCCAAATCTTCCCAGTAAGGCAAGTCCCAAAATATTGACTTCTTCTTCCATATGGGTGCATGGCCATCCTCATCATTCGGCACAGATTTGCTTCCCGGACCCTTTCCAAAAACTACCTTCAGATCCTTCACCATAGCAAACACCTGCTTGCCACTTCGATGCCTCGGCTGGGAACGATGTTCTTCCTCCCCGTTAAATTCCCTGCGTTTCTTCCGCAACGCGTGGCTCCGAACAAGAAACCTGCGATGCCCCATGTACACCATCTTTCGAGAGCCTTTCATGTACGTGCCATCGGTTTGATCCAAACACTGCACACACGCTTTGAAGCCTTTGCCAGTTAGGCCAGACAGGTTACCAAGCGCTGGCCAGTCGTTGATTGTTACAAATAACATTGCACGCAGGTTGAAATACTCCCTTTTGTATTCGTCCCAGACCTTTACACCGTTCCATAACGTTTGAAGATCTTCTACCAAAGGTTTGAGGTACACATCGATATCATTTCCGGGTTGCTTGGGGCCTTGGATCAACAACGGCATCATTATGTACTTTCTCTTCATGCATAACCATGGAGGAATATTATACACACATAGTGTGACTGGCCAGGTGCTATGGCTGCTGCTCATGTCTCCGAAAGGATTCATCCCATCGGTACTCAAACCGAACCTTATGTTTCTGACCTCGTCTGCGAAGTCTTTGTACTTCCGATCGACCATCCTCCACTGCGAGCCATCTGCCGGATGCCTAAGCATTCCGTCGACCTTACGCTCTTCTTTGTGCCAACGCATCATCTTCGCATGCGCTTTGTTTGCAAACATACGCTCCAGCCTTGGAATCAGAGGAAAATACCACAACGCTTTTGCCGGTGCTCTCTTCTTCACACGCACCCCATCTACTTCACCTGGATCGTCACGCTTCGTCTTATACCGGGGTTCCTTGCACACTGGACATGCATCCAAGTCGGCATATTCACCGCGATATAGGACACAGTCGTTGCGACATGCATGTATCTTTCGTACTTTCAATCCTAAGGGACACAGGACCAGTTTGGCTTGATACGTGGATTCTGGCAGGGTGTTATCTTCCGGGAGCAACTTCTTTATGAGCGACAGCAACTCATCGAAACCCTTATCTGACACACCATTCACAGCCTTCCATTGCATGAGTTCCAGTGTGGTGCGTAGCTTCTTGTGCCCCTTACCACAATTTGGGTACAAAAGAGTTCTCTGGTCCTCCAACAATCCCTGGTACTTCCTATATTGTTTGTCCTCTGTGATATCTCCCTCTGCGTCACGCAGCATCTGGTCCAGGTCATCATCCACACCAAACTGATCACCTTGTGTATCTTCTACGTCCTCGTATGTCGTCGCGTCCGGCATCCCATCATATGTCACTTCCTCTTCATCGGCTTCTTGTTCGTCTTCCATGCTGGTATGCTCTACTTCGTCGTGGTGAGTCCAACATGTATAGTTCGGCATGAAACCTCTCATCAACAAGTGGCCCTGTATCCGTCCTCGCATTGAGTGCTCTTTCTCGTTCCTGCAATCTACGCACGGACACCGTACGAAGCTTCCTGGAGGCAAGTCTCGAAATACGACATCAAGAAAAGCATTCACGCCATCGATGAACTCCCTTGTCCGACGATCCGCATACATCCATTGCCGGTTCATCTGCACCAATTAAATTAATAAGAACACTTATTATATTTTTTAAATTAAAATATTTAACTCGAAATAACTAATTGTTATATTTTTTAATTACCTCTAAACTTTCTTGATTTTTATAGCTAAACCAACTAAATCTCACAAATTAAAAAACTTTTTTCAAAAATATTTTTAATTACATTTCATACACAAAAAAATTATTACCAACCTAGCAAAAAACCTACATCTATTTAGCTCTATAGCAATTGAAATAATCACCCTACCTACTATTTTAAACTAATGTGAAACTAAAACCATCCAATATAGATCACCACATTGCCTCAAAAGATCTAGAAGGGAGAGCTAGCTAAGGCACCAAGAGCTAGATCTTGCTCTCTAAAACAAATAATCACCCCTACCAACTAATTTCAACATCTTATACATCATCAAAAAAAGGATACAAAACTAATATGAGACTTAAAACCCCCAATAGATCTACATCTTACCTCAAATTATCAAGAGAGAGAGAGCTATAGCAAAACAAACACCCTTCAATTCAAACAAGATTATTTAATATTTCTCCACATCCAATGCAAAAAGATAAGCAATGTCCATATGAAAATGATGTTGAGACCATGTTTACTTACCTTGGAAACCTTAATTTGGAGCTATTAGCCTCAATTAAAAATTTTGGCAGCACCTCCCCTGCATGAACAGCTCGGCCCGTCAGTGCTACTGCGCGAGCTCTGCTCGGGGAGGAAGAAGGGGTTAAATGCACTAGACGGGAAGGAAAAAGCATATGCAAGCGGTTTGTGATACAAACCGCTTGCAGATATAGCACACTGTAAGCGGTTCGTATCACCAACCGCTTATAGAGTATTTCAAGCGGTTGGTGATAAGAACCGCTTACAGTGTGCTATCTCTGCAAGCGGTTTGTATCACGAACCGCTTGCATATGCCCTTTCCCGCCACCCTCCCACCCGTTGGCCACGAACCGCTTGTGGCGATCGGGTCGCAAGCGGGTTAAAGCCAACTGCTTGTGATGGGCCGCTTGTGAAGCCCCGATCCGCAGTAGTGGATTCCGTACCGACCCACCGCACGTACAAAAGGTTCAAAAGGCCGCCCTTGGTCGTACCGAAGGAAACGTCTAGCCCGCCAGGGTCTCCCCCGGGCTTGACCAGGTTAAAACCACGCCCCCAGCGGCGTCACGCAGGAGAGGGTCCCGCAGGTAGTCCGCCTATCCGTGGGTAGGTGGCGACAACTGTCATGTCTCACCACACTTTCCCCGGCCTTGACCGGGAGGAACTGTGTCTTCCGGGGGATCCGCAGCCCGGGGAGAAGCATGCGGGCAGCTCGGTTTGTCATCTGCCCCTTTGGCAGGCGGCGACGGTTGTTACACTACGTGACGCCCCCAACGGGTGGTGCGAGGCTGGCTCGGTCCAGTCAATGCTATATTGGGGATAAAGGAAAAGTGATTTCTTCCTAAAACATGTTTCTCCCCTGTATAGGCACTCCCAGACGAACACGTGTCCAGTACTAACCTGACCAGCTTCTCCTGCAGGCTCCAGACCAGACAGAGCTCCGGAACGAGACAAGGACACCGCCACTAAAGTAAAGATGGGCGCGGGGCCTGCCGTATCAGTTCCGGGCGACCCGCCGCACCTATAAAAGGAAAGGCCCTGGACCCAGTCGAGGCCAAGCAATTCAAGCGGTCCAGAGTGATAACAAGCCACCCAAGCAACACACGCGTCCGAAGCTTCCTTAGTAGTAGCCGTAGTCCTTAGTCACTTCACTATCCAGAACCCCTTTGTAAGCTCGGGATCGGTGCCTTGAAGCCCGGTCTCGGCACCTCTGTACTGTTTTCCACCATATAATCAACAAGAGCTGGAGTAGAGCTATTACCCGGCAGTGGGGGCTCGAACCAGGGTAAATCGCTTGTGTCTTCACGGTTTGTATATCTTTCATTCTTCCTTCCTCCCTTCTCTTTCTCACCGTACGACGGGCCTGTACCCGGATCGCCAAGTCGCACCAGGCGCTGTCCGGGAAGACCACGCGGCCTGATCCCCCGTGAGCTCGGCAGCCGCCTCGGGCTGCTGAGAAGGGTTGTTGTTGGGCCTCACTCCAACTACAAATTCGTCTGCCGGTCCATGGACCCGTGGCGCTTCCGAGGCGCGTTTCCTAGACACCGACACAAGGTAGAAGAGATCTAGCCAAATTAAAATTTGAATTTGATTTTTTATCAATTTTTTTGGGTGTTACATTACAAAAAGAGGCGTACTCTCGGGAGTACGGATCTCAATGAGTTTTCGAAATCCGAGGCGCCTAACAACCGATCCGAACAGTTGATCTTGTTCGCCTCACTAAAACGTAGCCAGTGACCAAGTTTCATAATTTTTTAAATTTGTTTACTATTTGTTTCCTGTTTTTGAAAATCAGTTTTTTTAAACGCACCATGAATAATTGAAAGGTCGATTTTTAAAAATAGGAAACAAATAGTAAACAAATTCAAAAAAATGAAACTTGGTCACTGGCTACGATTCAGTGAGACGAAGAAGATCAACTATTCGGATCGGTTGTTAGGCGCCTCAGATTTTGAAAACTTGTCGGGAGTACGGAGAGATCTGTACTCCCGAGAGTACGCTAGCCTTCCTCTCTCTCTCTCTCTCTCTCTCTCTCTCTCTCTCTCTCTGTGTGTGTGTGTGTTAATTCAAAAGCTTGCTTTTCCGCAAAGAAAAAAAACCTCAACTCCATCATATGGCCTTTATCACTAATATGCATTAAGGACGGTGTTAACTGGCAATTGCGGTTTGATTGCGCACTTACCCTCGGACTCACTCACTCTTTTAGACTATGGCGACCTGGAAGATGGAGATTACGCGTGCCATGAGGAAGGCTAGGATTCTCACATGTAATCATGGCGCAGCTTCCGCCTGAAAAACATCTTTTGTTGTAATATAGTTGTCTCCAAGACATATTGATGTAATTAAGTACTAGTACTTGGTTACTATGCTCATCACGTAATATATTTCGTTCAATATTGTATATGATGATCTAGCTATGTAATGTGAGGCACTAGTGTACTGGTTCAGAGACTAGTGCGGTTTCATAGGACGAATTTCAAAGGTAAGCAAATTTGAGACCCCGTCACTACTTTAATCTTTGCTCTTTGATATGGATTTAATATGGATGATCATTTTGTTTCCCCTCTCCAGCAAAGGGACAATTGCGGCGGTGAATAAGAGCGGTGATGATGTATGGGGCAGCGACAACTATGGCTCTGCCATGTGGTCTTCCTTCTGTGCATAGAGATTTCTGGTTGGGTTTCCCTGCATTCCAAGTTGGAGGCACGATTCGGTGGGTAACTGGGTACGGGACTATAGGTTGCGTGGCAAGCACAATGCCGGAATCAATGCTGTATGCATTGCGCGTTTAAGCAAAAGAGCGAGGTGGCTTTTTAACACATACTGTTGAGTTTTTTAATATATTTTTCATTACTTTTTACTTGCAAGTTTCAGAGTGATGAATGATCAATCACCGCTGTTTAGTAAAGCTTTCTTTTGCAACTGTTTACTAAATCCTGGTTCTGCCACTGCATGGCACTGTTGCTTTCGAATCATTGTGGCCATATTGTCATTGTGAGCCGACAAAGCAGGAGGGGGCTGACCGAAGAGGAAGAGGAGGGAAAGTGTGGTAGAGTTTGCCAAAGATAGTGACATGTTGAGAGCAACGAGAGAGAAGGGGGAAGACGGTAAAGGGACATAACTGTTGTAAAATTCGATGAAGGAGTAATATAAACATGTAATTACACACATAATATATAGAAAAAAAAACTCTATACTACTGGGAGTAGTCACTATGGGAATCTCCCTCAATACCGAGGGCTCAAAACCCTTGCGGTAAAGGCAGAAGCCCTCGCGATTTACTATTCCCGAGGACCAGCCCTCGCGAATAGGTGCTCGTGTCCGCTCCTCCGCAAATAACGACAGAACACGAGGGCATGGCCCTCGCGAATAGTTAATCACGAGGGTTTTATTATACTCTCACGATTCTCTATCCTGGCAGCTTTATCGCGAAGGTCGCACAGCCCTCGCGAAATGTTTGTGGGGCCCACGTTGGCTGGCGCACGCAAGGGCCGGTCCACTGCTACTCGCGAGGGATCTGTGGCCCTCGCGAAAAGCATGTGGCTGTTGGTTTTTTACGAGGGCCTTTTAGCCCTCGTGAATAAGCATTTTCAGAAAAAAAAAAAAAAAAAA